>JAEMWC010000585.1:530000-563616 GCA_016490735.1 Pachyseris speciosa | reverse complement strand
GACTAGCAACGACGCGCCGCTTTTGAGGCGAGAGCTGTTTTCAGACTTTTTCCGCCTGGCTCCTACTCTGTACCCCAAAACGCTAATATTTCATCGTGATTTGGTAAGCACAGAGAAAACGCTAACTGGATTCTTTCAGAAGCGTTAAGAACTTGCGGAATCTCCAGACTTTTCATGACGTCTTTCGATCACCAAGCGGGAGGCAAACCGATAATGCCAGTTAATACGTAGCGATCCGCAGCTCCAGCACTCACGTAAGTTTCGTATGCGATGAGCGATGTTTTAACCGCCAAATTTATAGTCTACGTCACACTATCAAAACAATCCTTTCTACCCGTCAATCATTTCACGTCCAGTTTAGTTGTACTCCTCACAAATGTTCACATAATTCACGTATGAATATTAATACGGTACGCATACAAATGAGCTTCACTTCAATTGAAGTGTCGAATTTTGGGTTGTTTTTCGATTTTGCTTGATTTGTCTGAATTTCTGCATGTGAACTGCAATTCGATGGAAACACATTGTATGGTATTTTTTTGACTGATTCATCCAGAATCCAGAAATGCATTTTTTCTTACTAAGAAGATGTAATGCAACTTGCAAACCACTCCCATGGAAGGTTGGTTTCTTGGTGTACGTAAGAAAAAATGCATTTCTGGATTCTGGATGAATCAGTCAAAAAAATACCATACAATGTGTTTCCATCGAATTGCAGTTCACATGCAGAAATTCAGACAAATCCAAAAGCAAAATCGAAAAAACGACTCAAAATTCGACATAAGGATGGTTATGCTCCGAGCCCTTCAAATAATGTAGCTTTGAAGTAAATGTACCCATATGAAGTGTATATCCACACATGATACAATGAACATAATTATACTGTAATTATGTTATGCATGCTTCATAAAAAATACATGCATGCTTGAAAGCAATAATTTAGTTTCACTCAAAAAATAAACACAACTAACTGTTGTCACTATCATACAGAATGCACATATTTGATGGATCTTTACCCTTAACACTAGCTATAATTATACAATGTAATGGCATACAGCAAACTATTGGTAATAAATATTTATGTATTGATTTAGGATAAAATTATAGGTCAGGATTGCTACCAGAAAATCAAAAGATTATTAATAAATTGTAGCTTTGTGATTATGGAGACATCAATTATCAACACAGAGGTAACAAGTGAACATTGCTATGAGTTATTTGTGACCATTTTCATTATTTCCTTTCAAAACTAAAACATATGTATGTATCAAAATACCTGGTGGCCCCTTAATTGGGAGGAAACAGTCAGAACATTGTGTTTCTCAGCACGACAGCCAATAAGGGTGGTCAACCAGTAAGGGTTTTATTAAAGTACATGACTTACTAATATGACGCGAGTTACCAGTAGGGGATTTTGATAACTGGATAGTAATTTTACTGTAAAACAGAGGGCCATCTTAATAGGGGTTCAATTTTACAATATCTATACCCATTCCAGAGCATACAGGCATTAGCAGATTTGAATCCCCCTCCCAACAACCCTCTGGATGCCCAATTTAGTGACAAACATAATTTACAGTATGTTCAAGAAACTTTTAAAGGATACGCATGAGCATTGTAATGTGCATCAGCAGCTTTCTTGAATGCATCACTGGCCTTGTCATAACATTTTGCAGCTTTAAAACATGTCCCTGTAATGCATGTTAAGAGGAGTAATCAATTGCTATTTCCCTGGTTTTGAGTTCCCTGGGTGCCAGGGTTGTGAATAAAATTAATATGAGATGAACTAATCGGTGTCTGCCATACATGAGTACTGCAAAAATTACTAAGTCATCAGAAATGTATAAGCTGATGTGTTTGCAGTGGAGAATTCCGTTGTGGTTAGTATGTCAGACTGACTGTGGAAGGGTCAGTGGTTTAAGCAAAGGTACAGTAGCTCTCAATATTGTGGTGTTGCAATCTCACAAAAAATTTAGCACTGTTTCTGTCTACTCTGGTGTACAAATACTGTAAGTACAAAATGTGGCAAAAATGGTGTGCCATGCAGCTTGCTATGGATAAGCACCCTGTCTGCAAGAGAGTAGTTATTAGACTCCTAGTTGCCTCAAGGGCTACATGTACCAGCAGTTACAACATGTTAGTTTTCAATTATTACTATTGATATACCAGTGCCATGCCCAATGCAGGTCAACCTCACAGCAGACATCACACATGTTGTAGTATTTATGATCTTATGAGCAAGCAACAGATTTTAGTGATTTACTACAAGCTGTTAGAAGTTAAGCTTCAAGCAGAACTTAACTTCTGAATTTCCATGGTTGTTGTAAATCATTAAGCCAAGCTGAATCTTAATTATCCAAGCAAATTAAGCCATGACAACTCAAATTTCCTCTTGTTCAACTAAAATGCAGTTCACTGGTTTTACTGACAAAATTGATAATCAATGTAGACACAGACTTTGAAATTATATGAATGTGAATAATTGGGGTTAAAATACAAAGGAATTAACTAGGTTAAAATCATTTTAACCAGAATTTTATTTTGACCAGCAGCAAACATGTACATAAAATAAAATGTACGTACCAGCTTTCATGTATTTATCTGAAGCACTGTCCCAGTCAGGCTTCCATTTTAACCAACTTGTTTTCATACTAAAAAAAGGGAAATAAATTTTTAGAGCAAGATGATAGCTCAAAGTAATCACATTTAGGAAAGTCTGTGTAGTTATTTTGCCCCTATATTTTATTCATCCATAGTGCTTGTTTTATTTTATGATAACAATCATGCTGTGACATCTCTGTAGCTTCCAGTGGTACTTGTCTCAGGCTTTAGTTATTTCTATATCTTAAAGGGGCAGTGTCACTGGCATTTTGCAGTTTTAGGTCAATTCTGTACTAAAAACATTACTTTGAGGCTTTACTCATACACAAAACACTTCTGTAAAGCTACGACGAAGATATCAAATGATTTTTGTCAGAAAGGGCTAACCATAATAAACTTTTTGAGGATTTTTTGAAGACATAGCATCAAAACTTGAAAAAACTGGCCAATTTTTTCAAGTTTCAATCCATTTCCATCCTTGCCATCTGTAGCAACAGGTGACAGGAAACAGTTTCAGTACCTTCAAATAGTCTTTAATAACAAACCTAGACCATTAGTTTTGGAATTCAATTGATGCGAAGACACCTTCTGGCTTTTTACAAAGTTGCCAAATAGCGTGACACTGCCCCTTTAAGGCTAACTATGACAATTCAGGGCTAATGACCAGGAAGCTACAGCAAAGATACATGTACCTGTCTGTAAAGAGCTTAAAAATAAGTAATGGTAATACAGCCTGTACAGTAGGACTGAGTGGAGTACGATTCAGTGAGTAATCAGGTGAGTGATTTCAAATTGGCCGAGCACATAGCGCAAGACTGACTTGAAATTACAAGCATGATTACCCCTGAATTGTACAACACGAAATCTGATTACCAATTAATTGTGTCAATAACAAAATGCAGGAAACTCTAGAGGTCAACTTTCTAAATTGTAAAACGTATTGCACAAAATAGCCAATGGAAATAGTTACCATTTTACAAAGCATGAAGATTGAAAACTGACATGACATGGCAGCTACTGCTCAGCATGCCCAAATAAGGTAACTGTCAGAATGATTTGGCCTGTCCAATTACAGGTATTTGTAATCGGACAGCTCAAATCAGACAGTTTGGACCTGAAGCAGCCAATTAAGACACAAATAAAGGCTGTTAAGAGCCAATCACATTCAAGCATTATTTTGTTATTGACACAATTACTAAAGAAATTACAGCAGGCATGTACTGTACATTGTATGAATTCCCTATGTTTATGGTAAGCCACTTAACTAACGCAGTTAAAAGGAGTAAACTAAACTTTGTCTGTAAGGTCATTAATTTTCACTGAAACAGGATGCTTTCTGTTTACAGCAAATGATGGTTAAGGAAAACATGGGCTCCAAAGCAGGTGACAGGAAGAACAGGGAAAAAAACTGTAATTCCCCTCTACAGTGTAGTCGGGTTTACCTCGGTGTAAAAACCTGGCGAGGTTTTCTTTGTTTTATGAGGTATTGTTTTGCTGTACATCATTGTTTAGAAGGTTTTTTTTTTATGTAATTTGTGAGTTTCACAGGTTTTTACACCAAAGTAGAGCCCTCTAGTCCCTTCCTTCATATTCCAAAGAACCACAGTCAAAAACTGACTGCATGTACAGGAAACAAGAGTTTTCCCTACAGTGCAAATGCTGGTCCTAAATTATGCAATACCCTGCCCAATTTATTGAGGGGAGCTACATGTAATTCCCTAGCTTCCCTTGAGAAAAGAATGGTAGACCTTGACTTTTGCTTATTTTCTTAGTTAAGTGAAGTTTTGCCATTAACTTTTTACCTGAAGTAATAAGATTTAGTAACTAATTAAGCATGCATGGTCTTGAGAGAATTTCAAGGTGTAAATACAGATTCAGTTCAGTTCATTTTAGTTCTCTTTTGTGGACATGGTGACCTACAGCTGTACATGTATGAAGCTTCAGCGACTATCAAGTTGGAGTGAGATGTGTCATTTATTTCGCACCAACAACTGATCAGTAATTCGCATAAACTGAAAATTAAGGATTACAATACAACTAAATCAACAACCAATTACGATAGGACAAAACCAAAAACAATTATTAAAAGGTCAAAGTATGACCTTTGGTCTTCTTTCTTGAACAAGGGAGACATGCAATAAATAAAAAATAAATCATATTTAACCAAGAGACTCCTAACCAAAGTGATTTTCAGAGAGGACCTGGGAAAATGAAAGTAACAATAAACAAAATGATTAAGAAAAAAAAGTTAAACAATTAAAAATTAACAACAAAAAGTGATAAGAATGATTAAAAGCCATCAAGGATTTTTAAAGCTTAAAAGCTAAGTTATTTAATTAGCTTTTAAGAAATCAATTAATGATTCAAAAATCTTTAAAACTGATTTAAAATTAAATTGCATCCAAACGTTGTGATACTGTTTGAATTTCTTATTATACAAATTTAGATTGTTTCAATCTTGGGCAGCGTGATACTGTGTTCTTTGCTTTCCCCAGTTCTTTCCAACACATGTCAATCTCAAGTGTTGATGAGATCAAAACAATGCTAAAATTGATTACTCCAAACAAGACTAATTCCACAGGGAGGTAACCTCATAACAGGAATTGCTCAGCTTTGAAAAAATTGAATACAGACTTTCACTTCACAAGATTCAATTAAACTCCAATGTCAATTATAGGAGCATTTAATTAAAATGAAATATTAGTTCACTATTCAATGATTGAAACACAACCCAGTAGATTCTTTAATGCCTACTGAATGAAGGGTGCTTATGATAAGGTTAATACAGATCCTATGAAAGGGTTTTCAATAAAAATATTAATTTAAAGCAGGTGGATGGTTGAAATTAAGTCAGCAGATGCAGGGACAATCAAGGGGCCATAAGCCCCCTTCTTATAAGGGGTTTTCAAAACATGGTCACCCAGAAAAAATTATGGTATCTGGAACCTTGGAAATGCAATTTCCAGGATTCTGGGCATCAAAACGAGTAAAATAGATGAGGTACACTGTACAGTAGGTTTGTTAGCAGGAACAACAAGTTAGCGTCTCAGACAAAAAGCAACAAAAATGGATGTTGTTCTAAGCTATTGGCCACATTACCAAAACACACACAAATTCTAATACCCTTAATCTCTTTATTTTGACGAATTGCGATTGCAAGAGTTTCAACTGCAACCACAAACAAATATGGAGAGAGGGGATCACCTTGTCTCACACCCCTTTCCAAAGTAAAGTAATCTGTTGTAAAGGGGATTAGTTTCTAAAGAAACTGTGGTGCTGCGTCGGTGGGGGAGTGAAACACGAAAATTTGGTTTATCAACGGAGTTGATAATATAAATTGACCACCGTACAGGGATTCGATTAGCTGACATTTCGAGCGTTAGCCCTTCGTTGGAGCGAATCAAGGAATTGTGGGTTGTGTATGGTTTATATACAGAAAATGGAGCTACGCTATTAGTGGTAACATGGTAACGTGAAAAACAGTCGCTGTTGTAAGGCCATTGTTAATAAACACAACTTTGAATATTATTGTAAAGTGTCTTAACCCAGTGAATAAAGTCGGGACCAAACCGAAAGGTTTCCAAGCAACTAACTAGAAAGCTCCATTCTAAGGTGTCAAATGCTTTGTGGAAGTCAATAAAGATCATTAAACCGGGAATATTTTCTTTGAGAGAAAACTCCATTAGATCAAAAATTGATCCAACAGTTTCGCCTATGTAGCGGTCTTTCACCTTCACCTTTCACCTCCTTCAACACTGATGATACAACGGCGGTTTTGTCGGATATTGACTCGGCTCATGCTCTTTTTTATCTCCTTGATGTTTTTAAGAAACTCTCTGGGCTAGTAATAAATTCATCAAAAACTGAAGGAATGTGGATCGGGTCCTCCAGAGGAAAAACCTTACGACCCTTTGGTATTAAAATGGCCAGATGAACCAATCAAAGCCCTTGGGGTCTATTACTCCTATGACATTAACTTGCTGCATGAAAAAAAAATTATCAAGAGATTAGACAGTGTTAAAAAACTCATAAACGTTTGGTCTTTACGAGGTCTTTCTGTTTACGGGAAGGTGACAATTATTAAGTCTCTAATTATTCCAAAATTTGTTTATATTTCTTCACTTCTGCTGGTCCCTAAGGAAATTGTTAGAGAGTTGAACCGTATGTTATTTAAATTTTTGTGGAAAGGACCTGATAAAGTTACAAGACTATCCACAATAAATGAATATGATAACGGTGGTTTAAAAATGATCGACCTGGAAAGCATGATTAAATCTTTACGGTTAGCCTGGATGAAAAGAATCTTCGGGACTAGCGAGGGTATTTGAAAAGCTATTTACATTTTTCATTGGAATGCTTTGGAGGCCTCTTTTTATTTACTGTAATTATGATGTTAAAGATCTCTCTATCTCTTCTCAATTTTATTCTGGTTTACTTCAGTGGTGGTCAGAATTTCGTGATAATTTTGACACAAGAAAGGAGTGGAAATTTATACTGTGGAACAATAAGGAGATACGTGTATACCGTTAACATGGGAAGGCCAGTTCGTCGACTGTTGCAGTAAACAGTGTGCATCAAACACCAAAATGAAAATTTCCTTGGGGCGTGCATGTTCCATTTACACAAACATTCCCAACAGTCGGGATTACAAAGTAATCCAAGCTGAAAGGCCTGGAACTGGTAGAAATGAGCAATAGAACGCACATTTCCGTTTAGGAATTTTTGACTACCTTTCAAGAAATTCCGTTTTACCCAGAAATTTTCCGTTTGGAAAGACCAAAATAGGGTTTCCATTTACATTCCAACCAAAATTTCTGGATTTTTTTGCTAAATGGTAAACAACCAATATCTTCCTAATTACTAAATAAGGATAAAAAAATTGTGAAGATATTGCATGAGACCCCCTCTGCCCAGTCTTAATACAGATCCTATGAAAGGGTTTTCAATAAAAATTAATTCAAAGCAGGTGGATGGTTGAAATTAAGTCAGCAGATGCAGGGACAATCAAGGGGCCATAAGCCCCCTTCTTATAAGGGGGTTTCAGAACATGGTCACCCAGAAAAAATTATGGTATCTGGAGCCTCGGAGGGCATCAAAATGAGTAAAATAGATGAGGTACACTGTACAGTAGGTTTGTTAGCAGGAACAACAAGAGAGCGTCTCAGACAAAAAGCAACAAAAATGGATGTTGTTCTAAGCTATTGGCCACATTACCAAAACACACACACAACCGTAGCTTTATTCCAATACAACATAATTACCTGGGCATTAATTGCTAACTAAAAGACAATTTCACCAAAAAGAAATCCTAAATGTATACATGTAAGGTACATTTACTTTTGCCAAAATTGCCAACGACAGAAGAATTAAGTCTGTTAACTCAAACTTGTCAAATGAAGAACAGTAAAAGTTGCACCTAATTCAAGAAACAACTTTACACCAGTACAGTAGTTTGCATTCACTGGCTTTTCAAATTTTTGGGAACCGCAAACTAACCACAAATCGTACACATTATTTTTACAGTTCAACCATGATCACTTATGCTCATCAATATATTCCCTTTGCCATGACCACCATTATAATATCAGCAGAGTTCATGGGATGCCAAAAGAGACTAAAGCATGTAATCATTATCAAGACAACTTCATCACCACTCTCCCTCTTCTATTCATTCAACATGACAGACAGCAAATGCCAAACAGTCACATACATGTATTCAATTCAGTGTCACTCATGTTGTCGATAACATTGTTTAAACATTACAGACAGTTAAGACTTATCCACTAGCCAAAAATGAGGCTCAATTTGAATGGCAAAACTTTTTTTGAAGGCTGACTTTTCTTAATTATCACTTCAAGAAAAAAATCACAGGCTTTAAATTATAAACAGGTAAAAACTGGGAGATGGCATGGCAAATGTAAGAAGCCCTGAAGTGGAAAGTAGCCACCAGAATTGGTGGGGTGCTGACTTCTAATGAAACTGCTGTATGGTTTGAACTATTATGGCACTGAGAAAGGTTAATGGCTTACATGTAACTCAGTTGCACTTCAGTTGTGCTTCACAGACTTAGAGCTACCACACGGGCAATGGGCAAAGGCTTGTTCAAGCAAATTCAGATATCTAGGACTGTACATTATGACAATATCATTACCTGTACATCACTGGAGTTGCAGAAGAATGTCATCATCAATTTCATAATTATTTTGCTCCTATTTCTTTCCTAAGAAACCTTAACATGACATTAGAGAGAGAGGCAATGACCAGATCTCTGCTAGGATGCTGGGTATGTGGTCAAGTGAAAGCAAGAAGGGTATCTAAGACCTGAATTGTCATAATTTATAACTACACTGTATGTACAGTTCATCACAAAACTGTTACCAGTATACTACATTTTCATCAAAATTAAAGACGTCAACTTCATTTCAGCCTTCACTTTCACGTTCACTTCTCGCAAAGAAACTTAACTCCCATCACTTGCTGAAAAGTACACCTATTAGACTGAATTTAGTCAGACTTTTCTGGACCAACCGGGAATGGGTTAGCACAAAACTTTTAAGGATTAAGCATTAACTGTTGTTTGTCTTTCTTCCCCCGTAAGATAACCTAAAGGCTTAATTCAAGTAGAAATTATTGATATGGGGCTCCCATTATAATTTATTGTATAGATTTCCAACTACCCGGATATTTCATTTAAATACCATTGAATAACAACAGCGTCCATTGCAATATGCTTCGTTCTTCAAAAGCCTCCGACACATGGAAATGAAGTGGTCGGGTATTCTGTCGTCAGAAATTGCTCCAATTTATTTTTAAATGAACATCATTCAGTCTATTCTCCGTTCGGGCTAAAACACCTTACCCAATTTCTCCTCACCTAATAATCACAGGTTAGAAAGAGTGAAACTTAATAATTTGAACATTTTGAGAGTCAATGACAACTTACAATTTTTCTGCTTCTTTTACGAGCTGCTGTCCTTCCTGTAACTTTTCTTCCTGCAGTGCAGCCATTTTGTTTTTTAACACCGCTGAATGAAGACCGCGTGTTCACGAGTCCTCGTCCCCAGGGCGGTCCGCGTGGTGTGTGCAGGTACGCAACAAGGAAGAGCGCGGGGAGGGGCAGGGGAGGAGGTGGGAGCTTGACTAATGACCTGATTTCTTATAAAAGTTGCACAAAATTTTAGACGTACAATCAACAGAAATATCCCTCCTCAATACGCACACAAATCGTTCAATATTTATGCTAACAGAGCGCTGGCTGAGGCATGAGGCGGGACCGCCTCCAAACTTTCCTTGATCCCTTTCGCGATTGTAGGTCCTTTCAGTCTTTTTGTTCCTCAAACACTGTTCTTCCCCGGGTCAAGTTCACATCATAATTTCTTTAACATAACCATTTTCTCCATTTTACACTTCTCGTAAATTTTTACACGCGTAAGTTGTAGTCCAACAGTCCCTGTATGGAGCCGGGGAACGACGATTCCTTCGTAGTTGCTTGAGTTTTACTTTACCCCTAGGGCTTGAAGGCCTCGATGGTGTTCTTCGACGGTGGCATAGACCTTGCGTAGGCCAACAATATCGTTGCCATGGTAAACGGAAGGAACTTTGAGCAAGTCGTCAACGCGCGCTCTGTATCGCAGCCTTCCTCACAAATCATCTTTCGTCTTTTCAGAGTCTCATAATTAACAGATGTTAGAGCCAATCTTGCTATGGATGTTTTCGCCGTTCCGCCTACAAAGAGTCTGCGCATAAAAGAAAATTTTTCTACGTCGTATAACTTCGCATTCGCGTCGATTGAGCTTTCGAAACTATCCCAAAACTCCTGCCACTCCTCAGCCTTGCCAGTGAACCAGTTCCTCTCTAACTTGGAAAGTTTCACGTGAACCGTGGAGTTTTCGTTGTTGCTTTGAGAACCAGGATGGCTTGTGTCAGGATTACTGGCTTGAACATCTGATTTGCGGGTAAGAAGGTCACTTAAAGAGGTGACCAATAAAAACCTTAATCTCGCCTCTTCTGTTCCCGGCGAGTTGAACCTCATCAGTAATTTTGTCATCCATGACACGAGAAGATTGAAATTTTTTTTGTGGATTTTCTTTGTTATGTCTATTTGTTCTTCAAGTGTCCCTTTCAAGTGTATAGCCTTGAGTTGTTACAAAGTATTATAGCTTCTAGCAGGTTCATCATTTCGGTCACTTCTTGTTTCAAGTAAACTCGGTGACCCTTATGCACTCTACTTTTCATCTTGACTACATTGTATGTCTTCACGACTTCTTTCCTTGGTCGCTGCGCTTCCCTTTTTCGTCTCGACACTGTAGATCGAAACTCATAACTATCGATTGACACTTATTGCTGTCGCTCGCAATTTTATTGCACACCAGGCGCCATGCCCACTGCCTCAAGATGGCGAACAGGAAGTAGGTAAGCATCATTTTCTTGTTTACTCCATAAACATTTATACGTGGGCTAAGTATTTTAAATTTTATTTCAGTTCGAAAAACTGTATCAATAACATCATGTTAGAGTTTATAACATAACGTGCAAAGTTGAATACTATATCGAAGAGAAAACACCCGTCCCAAAACACATGTGGTTTTCACCTTCCCTAGCCTCAAGGAGGAATTTTAATTTTAACAGGAACCCACAACCGAGCAGGGAGACCGTAAATTTAAGACATTAGGGCTGCAACAATATTATATTTTACTGCGCCACACGCGAGTGACGCTTGTGTGTACACATTTTCGGAATCGCGCGCGCGAGTGAAACTGAATATTTTCAACCAAATGTCATTTAAATGTTATACTTTTTTGTTTATTTGCCAAGGGACTGAAGAGAATCATTTCTAGCAGACTCATAAGATCAGTGGTTATAACATATCTCACACAAAACTAGAGAAATTCTAAACAAACAAAAAAAATGCAAACTGCGGTGATAAACATTTGTCTAAAATACATTTCTTTTAAAAAACTTGACGTTTCGTATGCTACAACATACATCTTCGTTATTATATGACAGAAAAGCAGACCATTTCAAAGCACTTACAACAAACTGTCACGTATCAGCAATTGCTAATTATGTCTTCAATGCCAACCATAAAATAAAATGGGATCATTTTGAAATCCTAGCAACTGGCCAATCAGATATCCATTGTAAAATAAAGGAGTCTCTATTGATCCGAGACCTAAAAGCTTGCCAACGAAAACGTTTGCAGTCAACAACAAGAACAACACCAAGCAGCTTTATGTTAAAAAATTTATACAAAAGAGTTAGCTGGCCCACAGGTAGCAACGGCTAATCTAGTGCAGGCCAGATTTACTATTAACTAAAGAATAAGTAAACAATACAATTGGAAAGAAATTCAAAAACAGTCAAGAGGGAACTAATAAAAAGTAAGGAAATAAGAGAGAGAAAAAAGATAATAGTGCAGGAATGAAGTACAGAGATTTTGGGTTATTTAAATAGTCTTACTTTTTGCACTATTATAGGCGTTGCAATATCATCATTTTCAGTTTTCAAAATGTCAAAGAGAAGTTGTTTTAATTCCTCGGGCTGCGCGCGTCTCGCGCGGCGCCCGGGTGTAAAACTACCGACGGTTCTTCTTTTTCGTCGTCGAGTATCATCCACAAAGCTCACTTCCGGCGTTTCTGCGCAAGCGCTAACTATTTTTAACAGAGTGATGCCTGTTGTCACGTATCGGAAAATGTCGATTAACCTTGTGTCTTTTGAAGTCTGAACAAACAATATGTTAAGAGAAGTGTCTATGCGAATGTTTGCAAGTTCAACAGCGAGAAGAAAGCTTTTAACATGAGTAAACTTAGCTCCAGGTGGACTGCCGTGTTTCCTCGTGTCTGCTTCAGTAGACTGCGAGTAGTCTCTAATTTTGGCGATGGATTGTGGGGTGGGCGAAAGACACGTGCGCGCGCGAAGTTGCGAGGAGACGCGACGCGAGGGGAGCGCCAAAAATTAGAGACTACAGACAAAGGGAGTTTGAGTAAGGAAATAAGAGAAAAAAAAAAGATAATAGTGCAGGAATGAAGTACAGAGATTTTGGGTTATTTAAATAGTCTTACTTTTTGCACTATTATAGGCGTTGCAATATCATCATTTTCAGTTTTCAAAATTTCAAAGAGAAGTTGTTTTAATTTTTCTTTTGAATGCTCCCTTAGGTAGGTCTCTTACACAGCGTGGTATGTCATTCCAAAGTGTTACGCCAAAACGCGAAAAAAGAGCGTTTTTGCATTTCTAATCTGCTGCTTTGGGCGAATAATTTGCCAGAGGTGGATGATCGCGTGTTGTATAAATGGATACTGGAAGTCTTATGAAATAGTTTCGAGATGTTTGAGGGAGCGTTATTATTTTTGATATCATGCATTGAACTGGTGACCGACTCATAACAGAGAAACGAAAGGGAAAGAACATTTGCAATTGCGTGAACACGTCTGTCGGTAAAGTAAATCACGCGAAGCGCTCTTTTCGGCAGAATTAGAATTTTATCAAGATGATTCTTCGATTACTGATCCCAAGAAGCAAGCCAATAAATTAGGTAAGGATGGATTCGTGACTTTCTACATTCAAGACCCCATTCAAGAGTACATGTCGTGGTGCAAAATGGCGTAATATTCCCAACAGACCGATCATTTTACTGATTTTTGTGGCGACGGCAGCAATATGGAATTTCCAAGAGAGATTTTTATCAATTATAACGCCAAGATATTTGATGTGATCTTTGGACTCAAGGCTAACGTTTTTATTCCTCTCGCTATCAGCTATCAGATTATATACGACTAGCTTTGTGACTATCTTAATGACAACAACTTACTAACTCACTGCCAATCTGGATTCCGATCATTACACAGGCTCACTGCATTGATTGAAGACACAAATAGTTGGTCGGTCAATATCGATCATGGCCTTGTAAATGGTGTAATTTTCATCGATCTGAAAATAGCCTTCGACACCATCGACCATAGTATCCTTATACGGAAGCTTCGGAAATATGGCGTTGACACGAGTAGTCTCAAATGGTTTGAATCATATCTTTGTGACTGAAGCCAAAAATGCAGCACAAATGGCCATTTAACAAATACTGCCCCATGCCAGTTTCTTGTGGCATCCCTCAAGGTAGCAATCTTGGTCCACTCCGATTCTTAGTCTATATTAATGATCTTTCCAATTGCCTCACTTCAGCCTGGCTTCTCCGAGAATTTTCGCCGATGATACTAATATAAGCTTCGCTGCCAGTACAATGACTGATCTTGAGAATGCTGTAAACTTAGAACTAAGAAATCTTCAGCCCTAGCTTATATCCAATAGGCTAAGCCTTAATATCGCTAAAACTGAATTCATGGTACAGTAATTGGGTCAAATCAACGAATGCATGCTCTGTCGAATAATCAGACCGATATTGAGATCGACGGGAAATCGATCAAAAAAGTCGAAGGAACTAAATCGCTGGACTTGTTTATTGACGAACACCTTTCACTGGGGACAAAACAAACAGAAGAAATTGGTAAGAAGATATCCTCAGCCATAGGCGCCCTTAAACGAATAAGACCATTCATCTCCGAAAGTACCGCTCTTCAAATCTACCAAGCGTTGATTTTAGCCCAGTTTGACTATTGCAGCCCTGTTTGGGATGAACTTAGCGTCACCTTGAGCGACAAACTCCAGAAATTCTAAAATAGGGCTGCCAGGGTCATTACCATGTTGTTATGACACTAGTGCCAGTCTCCTCCTAAATAGGCTCAACTAGGACAATCTCTCCACAGGAAGGAAAAATTTTAAGGCGATGTTAATGTTTCAAATAATTAAAGGGCTTTCCCCAGCGTACCTGCAGGATTTATTTAGCATCCATAGTACACCGTACAACTTAAGAGATTCTGAGATTAAACTAAACCTGCCCAAGCCACACACGAACTATTGTAAGCGTGCCTTGCGCTACAGCGGGGCGCTACTATGGAATAGCCTACCCGTTAATTTAAGAAAATCAGACTTTCTTGGATATTTTAAAAGGGAATTTGACAAAATTGACAACAATTGTCAGTCGGGCTCCCACACGGCAATCTTGTAAAACAGTGTTGTTTTAATTAATTTTTTTTTTAATATAATATATGCTGAAGTTTTTACCGTGTCTAAACAAATAAAGTATATATCTATGTAGTGTGTTTGATATGCTGATATTGGGGTAATAAGAACGCCTCTTCTGGTTTGGGTGAAATAATACAATGTTAGATTTTTTTATATTAAAAGTTAATTTATTGGATATAAGTCAGTCGCTAAGATTTCGAAGTTCAGCGGTCAGAAACTTCATCTTTATTAGCTTTGTTATTTTCTCACTACTCAGTGAGACGTTTGTTATTCTATATTTACTAGTTTCCAGTCTTTTGCTATTTACATTTAAATTTAAATTCATTTGTTTACGAAATAACGATCACTTCTGAAGATGTATGTTGTAGCAGTTTTTAAAAGAAATGCATTTTATGCAAATGTTTATCACCGCAGTTTGCGTTTTGTTTCTATTGAAACTGAATGACCCAAGACAAGAAACTCTAAACAAGCCATCCGCGTCTTCGGATGATTTAAAATAGTGATCCTCACATCCTTATTCCCACCTTTATGGGATGTTAAAGTACCTACGGCTTCCGTCTCAAGATTGAACAGCGCGAAGCTCCTGTAGGCGTAGGGGTTTAAACGAGAAGAAACGGCTCACGTTTCAGAATCCTCCTTCATTGACTGCTATGCTATTCCAGCGAATCCCAGTAAAGTATAATTAAAGTGGATATGGCAAGAATTATTTTGTTACCGTTTCTGGAAGTTCAATATCCTACAAAAAAACAAATCGAAAGTTAAAAAGTGTTGGAAATGGTTGAAACCCCGATTTTTCGCTTTCGAAATACCCGCTTCTTTGGCATCAAATTGTCCCGGGGACTGGGATCTAGTTAACCACAGTCGAGCGGAGCTTCTGATGTCCCAGTGTTATGTTTTACCTCGAATTTCCTTGGCGCCAAGTGAAAAATGCAGACGCAGAGTTAATTGAAAAGAAAAAATGTTCCGAGATTCAAGTGATTTGAATGATTCACTGTATTCTGAGTCTTCCTGAGTCTCACATTGGCACTGAACCTGCAGATGGACTGCTTCTCATCTTTAAGCCTTCCATACCCTCGAGATTAATGGAAGGGTTACTGGTGAGGCAACCAAGATAGGCGAAACACAAGATTACATAAGACAGGTTCGCCAAAATCAACCTGATGTCGTTGAACAAATCGAACCCATTGCGCTCTCACAGCCGGATCAGAAGAAAATTGCGCGTCGATACGATACTTCCTCTGTACTCTTGTCTTACTCGGGGTGAGAGCGACGCAAACGCTCCCGCCTGAAGATTTCGCTCACTTTTCAGCCATATTGCTTGCGAGCAAACATAACAATGTGACGTCACAAGTAAATGTCATGTTATATTTTGGCCGCGCGACAATCGGCACACTTTTGAAGGTGAAGAAGCGGGTATTTCGAAAGTGAAAAATCAGGGTTTCAGCCATTTCGGACACTTTTTAAATTTCGATTTGTTTTTTAGGGATATTGAACTTCCAAAAACGGGAATAAAAAATTTCGTGTCATGTGCACTTTTGAAATAACAAAGTGACAAACGTGGACAAGTCGTAAAACATTGATGAGTTGTTGGTAAATTTAAAAATTAAAGGCTGTCAAACAATAGCTCGGCTCTTCTTTTGGCTAAGCTAAATGTCTGTGTTGCTTAGCTTCCCCACATTTTTTATGACCATATCAGAGAATCTGAATTGAAATCTTGGGTAAAATTTAGTTTTCAGAAGAAGTACCTGACAGTCTGTGACAAAGTTTTCAAGCCGACAAATAAGTGACATCTGCGACTTAATGTGGCGTTTCGCCAAAACACAAAATGAATGATTCATGCACATCAAACAACAGATTTAACAAAGCATTTTTGCTCGATGAGAATGTTCATAGCACTTTACTTTAGGTTACCAGCTTTTTCTTATTATAAAACAAAACAGCTAAAAACATGTGGCAATTGAAAACTCCTGTGGAATATCACATTGACGTCATTGATGTGTCAGTGATGTGTGGCCTTAAGGGTGGCATTTACATTGTATCAATTGCCAAAATACCCTTAATGAGTTATGCTAATTTTTGTAACGAAATAGTTCGCGTGGTGTTGTTTCACTTGTTGGCAATCCCTAAAATAATCAATCAACACTGACTTGCCTACCGCTAATTTCAAGTATGAAGTTGGAAATTGCGTTATTGGTCGCTTCAGTCATTTGCACCATTCTGCAGGTTTGTGCGTCTTGCTCTTCACTTTACTCTAAACTCTTGAGTGTTTTCATGGGTAAATAGTGAAGTCAGACGTTGTTTTCCCCCGACAGGATTTAATGTACGGTGCTGAAGCAGCCTACAACGGTGAGTGGATAAACTTTCTTCCTTTGCCAGACTCATCCATGGTTCACGTTCAATAATTTTAATGGACATATTTAACTTCCTTTTCAAAGTGACCATAGTTTCGTACGGATTCAGACCGTTCTTTAATAATTCGGTAAATATATGAACCCTTTGCTAATATATTTTTCTTACTAGCTTCCCCGGTTTAAAGCTAAACTGTTAGTACTATGCTTGTGACTCTATATGGCCTGAAGTGGTAGTTTTTCAGTCAGGATTCTTCTTCAACTGATACTGCAGTCGATGTGTTTTTCCAAACAATTTAGCTGGATTTTACTGTTATTTAGTTGGAACAGAGACAATAATTAAGCCTTCTCACGACACATAAAAGTAGAATAGATACCTCGTAGTATAAGAAATGAACCTTTTTTGTAAGCCTTAATTAGAGTGGACCGAGAGTCTGAACCTGATTCCATCACGGACTGACCTTTCGAGAGTTTCGCATATTCTACGTATAGGACTCCGTTTTCTGTTCTTTCTGTTCATTGAACTACGGAGCCGGGCAATGTGAAGGGAATGCTAGACGTTTTGCGTGTCTTTTTTGGAATTTCGGGAGGGTAGGAGGTCAAATCGACCTGGCTTTTTCATATAAGGGGTTACCACGGATATTTCGCTGGTTCACAAAACCGAAGGCACTATCTTTCTTGTGACGCTTGTCACGCTAACTGTCGTTTATTTCTAAACGATCACTGCAGCTACAATTCATTTATAAGCCCCCTTCAGAAGCTCCCTGCCTGGCATCATAAGGCTGGGTTGATGGGTAGAGACAATCCTTTGAAAGAAAACAGAGGTAAGAAGCAATTTCACAGCACGTGAACCGCCGAAGTCATGGCGATTCACGAGAGAAGTTGTCTCTGGCCGTTCTGTAAGTGGAATCCGGGACCTGACATGATAATTTTGGCGAGTTTTGTAAATAAAACAATCGGTACAATATCTTGGCAGCATAACCAGGTGGCTCGACACAGTTCTAAAAGATATCTGAAATGGAAATTGGCGGACTTCTATGTCGTCGTTACACAAGAAATACCCAGGATTCCACTGGGTAACAGACGCAAAAATTGCAGACAGTCAGAGCATCTGAAATCAAATAGCGCTATCCACGACGCGTTCAAGAAGCGAGCAGGAAAATGTGGAACAGATTGCAAGAACTGAAGTCGAAGTTTGCTGCAAATGTAGACACCTATCTTCAAGAGGAATTTTTGTGTTAAAACTTGAAGACAAAGTTGCATATTTTTTGTGCTGTCCGAGGGCGTTTTGGGGTTTTGCAACCGAATAAATGCTCATATTCAATACAAATTGGAACTTTTGGTCAGTTTACTGGGTGCTAAAGTCTAAACAAATGATGATCTGGTAATGAAAATGGTTTATTTTAACCATAGTGCGAGATTTGGAGAAGTTGTAGGCTTTCAAAGCACGCGACGTTTACGTCGCTGTCCCGTAAAAAATGAGTTCATGGTATGGGTCCCAATAAACACGATCGGCGCCTATTCCGAGTATTTCCTGAAATAGCCCAAAAAGAATGAGCCCAGTGTCAGCATTTAAAATGACATGGTTCGCACTTTTAACAAGATTTTATTGATTCAAAACATCAACTTTGAAAAGTGCTCTTTCAGCCGCGAATCACCAAATAAATTCTGGACCACAACGTTCAACTTCGTGCTCATACTTCTGAGCAGTTAATTTTAATCGGTTAGAAAGCTCCAAATTTGACAAAAGCACAGGACCCCAACCAACACACACAAAGTGGTTTTATTGTTGGCCGGTGAAGCTAAAGGTGCAAGCACACTCGAAAAGCCAGATGCAGGCTGTCGGGTAAGGTAAAGGTAAATAGGATGACCGAGATGGGTTATGAAGCGTCCAGAAGGTTAAACGAAAGTGTCTCCTCTCTTTGAAAAAAAGCTTCAAAACAAATGAGCACTCCATGGGAATTGGCAACCAACTCATCCTTTCGGTGGATCTCTAATATTACCATGGCTTAGATAACGAATAGGAAACACTTCTGCGTAGGCTACTGGAGACGATATTTATATCGAATGTAAGGAAAGGAATGCTGGGAGCTATGTCACCTTTTTACTGTCTACTAGTTGGTTGTTCTAGTCAAGCGGCAAGCAGAACATATTAAAAAGGAGTATCTTTTTTGTCGAACGTTTACCTTGTATCAGCCTCAGCCAGCAGATATCAGTAGATTATGCATAGTATCAAATCGATTCTGAGGCGAAAGCAAAACGTTTGCAACAAAGTAATGATTCAAGTGCAAATAAAATTGCTCTGTCACAGACAAGGCCACAGACAAGAGCTCTCAATTTGTCAACAAATGTAAAGGGTCTCCAGCATTGTTTTTTCTTAAATCGGAAGGCCCCGTGTGTTGAAAATCACCAGTTGGTAGCTTGACTAGATCAGTGGCTTTATACAGATAAGTTGCTTTCTCAAGTGCGCAGGTAGGCCATCGTATTAATTAGCTCTGAGGTTTTGACTTCCCTTAAAGAAAAGGAGGCTCGCACCAGATTTTTTGGCCTTGGGTTGTACCTGTTGAAATCATAATTTACCATGGAAGACAAACTTCGATTTCCTTGACACCAAAACATCTTTTTGGCGCATGATCAAAGTTTGTTCTCGCATGGTATTCCAAGCAGCAGCTGTTGTCATAGCGACGAAAATGCGTGGTCACTCTTTTTGAACAAGGCCAATTATCTCGAAATTAAATCCAGTCAGACACTTCATAACGAAACTTAAAGAATGTAAGCTACTCAAGGCCGGCTACTTGCAGGCTTACTTGAAGAGCGTATTCGACTAAATTGCAACTAAAGTTGTGTTCATTCCTGAATGTTTTTCAAGCTTTACGGGGAAACATTAAACTCTTGCACCGTTTTTCTCTGTTCGAGGAATTTTCATGGTAGCAAAACATTTTCAATTTACATTGAGGCTCCTAGGTGACTGTGATTGTAAGGTATTTAAGGCCCGGTTCAAACGTCGAACTTTACATGTGTTGAACCTAATTATTAGGTTCGGCACATGTAAAGTTCGACGTTTGAATCAATTAGGATCGACACTTTTGTATTTGGGTCGACCTTGCCGTTCTATTCGACTGTGTCAGTCGAATAGAACGGCAAAAGTTCGACTTCGATTCAGACGTCGAACTTTACATGTGCCGAAAGTAATGCATACATTACAAATACATTATATAAATTATTTTGACCCACAATTCTACACGTTCAAGCAAGGTGTCATGCGCAAAAGGCATGCTTTCAAACAAGAGGCCCTGTTAGGGGGTCTTTATGTCCCCCGTCTGAATTTCAAGCCTTTAGATGTCGCAATTTCGGAAGGGCCGCATGTCGCTGTCGGAATTTAGGGACCTTAAGCAACGACGACGGCGACGGCAACGAAAACGTCATTTCAAAATATAGCTTCTCGTTTCTGTAACTCTTTCACGATTATTTCAACTTGTTTAACTTAAAAAATGCTGGCGAAATGTCCAGGAACAAAATTACTATGAACGACGTCAAAGTAAGGAAAAAGAAAGAAACATTTACCGTCATGCGCTCACGTTCTAAAGAAAACATAAAAATTGGTCACTTCACGTTGTTGTTTTGCAGAGGACGGCAAAGAAATGTACCAAAAAGCAAAACGCACGTGCAAGCGATTGTTTTTATTCATTAAGTCTATTGTTTTGTGACGTTCTCGTTGCCGTTGCCGTCCTCGTTGCTTAAGGTCCCTTTTCATGCAGTGACACTGACGTCGGTGTCGCAATTTCGGAAAGTTCGAAACGTTTCTGAAGTCGTTTCTCCAACAAAAAATACGTTGTCGTAATTCAGGGGTCGTAACCTAGTGTGTTTCCAGACAGACGATTGACAGAACGATCAACTTTTTGAAAATACAAACTCATTCTCGACATTCTCCTCTGCAAGAATGCCATCAAGTCGCTGTCTTATTTAAAATCGCTAATGTCGTTGTCCATTTTAATTTTATTTTTGTCGCTGACGCCATTTCACTGGAGTGGTCTTGTCGTTCGTCGTCATTTCATTTTGTTCATGTCGCCGTTTCAGAGCCGTGTCGCCCGTCGGAATTTACCCTAATAGGGCCTCGTAAAAGCGGAAAAAGTTTGTGCTTCACGCTTGAAAACACGAAATAACGTCAACCTTTGTGTTTCTGCCCAACCGACGATAGGATTGAGGAACAGTCATGATTGTATCTCGTTGGGATGAAATCGATAACCAAGAACCATTTGTAAAACTTGCTTTCTACGGTGGTGTAGTGCTATTTGTATGTTTAACCGCCTTCTTCTATTTTCACGGATGGCATTAGCGAACATAACAAGCTTCGAATTTTTACAGTGTTCGTTTCGCCGCGGCATGTTGATTCCATGAAGACTTCAAACAAGAACCGCCGACCTCAAAGGTTTTGTGTGAATTACCAAATTAAGTTCGACAACATTAGGTTCGACGTCTGAATCAACTGTCGAACTTAATAATTTGGGTCGACCCAAATAGGTATTAGGTTCGGCGGCACATGTAAAGTTCGACGTTTGAACCGGGCCTAAGTACGACAACGGCTAAATTTATGCAATTTACAATCTTTGTGACTTGTCCGTGTTTACCTGGGAGGCTCAAAGTGAATTTAACTGTTTTGCTACCATGATAATTCCTTGAACAGAGAACAGGTGCAAACAAAGGGTTTTTTCAATCAATATTTGATAGATATCTCTCATGTAAACAATGCAATATTTTTCAATAGAACCTCAACAGACGCAAGAATCCGGTGCTGCTGGGCGCAAGCACGAGTCGTTGCTGTGGCAACAGCTGTTGCTTAGAAAGCAATGCGAAAACAAACTTTGATCATACGTCGAAAAGATGTTGTAGTGTCAAGGAAATCGAAGTTTGTCTTCTATAGGAAATTTTGATTTCACCAGGTACACCCCATGCAAGGTCAAAAAAACTCATGCGAGCCTCCTTAACAGAAAAGACTTTGGAGCAGCTGTAACAGTGTCAGTCTCCTCGCCAAGAGAAACAAACACATGAAGAAAATATTTCACCAAACTAAAAGGTGGTTGCAAAGATGTGAATGATCATCGCGGTTATATTTAGGAACACTTTGTGTGTGTGTGTGTGTGTGTGTGTGTGTGTGTGTGTGTGTGTGTGTGTGTATGTTTACTGACTCTTTATTTGCAACTTTTATATGTAAAGATAAATAAAGTTGTTGTTGTTGTTGTTGTTAAAAACTACCCATTAACATACACATACGTGCCTCTACTTGTACACTGATTTCTTAAGGTTACAAAGAGTAGTTTAAGTGTACAAACACATAAGTGTTATTAAACGCTTTGATTGGGGCTTTTGAATATTCATACAAGGTACATAGTTTTGTCATTTGTATTGTCTTAAACGTGTAAGATAAATAACAGTAGTAAATACAATAATAATAATAATAATAATAGTAATATACTAATTACCTTGTAAGAACGCCCATTTTTCGAACAATTTATCTTGTCACCTAATTTAGTAGCAATATATTTCTCTAATATTAATTTATCATGGACAACAGATAAAAATTCAGAAAACTGAAACTTAGTTTTAGCGCTGGCGTTAACGTATAGACGTATATACTTCCCTATAATGGTGAGGTGGTTGAGGGCCAAATAGTATCGAGAAGAATGAAGTGTACCGTACAGAATATCTAGATTCGAAAGTTGAAGCCGTTTTTTTGGTGTGGTTATTATACCAATTTTGAAATTCTACCCAGAAAGAGTTAGCTTGGTTTCATTCAATGAACAAGTGGCAGATAGTATGGATCTCAGCAGGACAAAAGGGACAAGTTGGCGAATAAACTATCCTCATTTTATGTAATAAGCTATTAGAGGATAGAATACGATGAATTATCTTATAATGAAACATTATTAGTTTAGTTTCTTTTGTAACATTAAAAGGTAAAAGATGACCTTGCATAGTTCATCCTTTTTCAAGCCGTATTCCAGGAGTTTCTTTTCTGCTGTAGGAGGAGGCAACTCCTCCAAAGATAGTAGCATATTATATATCGCTTTGTAAGTAAAAGGTTCACTAATTGGATTAGGGGATGCAATATTTGGGAGCTTTTTAGATTTTAAAAGCTTTTTCCAGGATGAAGGAATGGAAGAAAGGATACTATAATATTGTAGGAAATTAAACTTTCTGTTAAATTTTTGGCAGAGGGAATTAAAGGATAGAAAGGAGTTCTTTTCTGTGTCAAATAAATCTGAAATTTAAATAATGTTAGCTTGGTGCCAGAGGGGGTACTATATTGATTTTTGTTTTGTTCACAATTAGAAACCGATTGTTCCAGATGACTTGATTTAACACCTCAAGTTTCTTTTAAGGACACGTCGCAGCAATTTTCTGCCAATAGAAAATGACATCCTTATAAAATCTGGGGAGGTGCTGACTAAGGTTAAGAAGCTTAATGTCATAGTTACACTGGAATAAGAGGTTTCTACCAACATTGGCAAGGAGAGAGGTTGGAACATATTTCCATGGTGCGTTGTAATCCGAACATAGACGGCTTACCCAATTTAACGCTTTGTCAAAGATAACGAAGTCTTTCATTTCTAACTGACTCCCCTCTCTCCAAGATTTTATCAGGGTTGTCTTTTTGATTTTCGCAGGTTTATGATTCCATACGAAATCGAAAACCATTTTATTCACTTCTTCGGCGAAGTAAGAAGGTGTTTCCATAGAAGTACAAAAAAAATGACTTTTGAAAGGGCTAAAGATTTAACAACATTTATTCTTCCGTAAAGTGAGATGGCTCTTTGAGACCAGAAGTTTAAAGTTTTCTGTAGCTTTGCCAGTTTATTGACGAAGTTTCTCTTGTTTTATAACTCACCATCGAACGAAAAATGCGTGCCTAACGCAAAAACAGGCTCTTCAATTATTTCCCATCGAGCCAAGCCACAGCATTTCGGATTTTGATACATTTATTTTCAGCCCGGCACATCTTTGGAAACGGGAGAGCAGTACAAAAAGATTACTTACAGAATGAGCGTTGGCAAGGAAAGCTGTAGTATCATCCGCATATTGTGATAATTTAACTTCTTTGTTCTCGTCTATTTTGATGCCTTCTATTTCACTGGAATTTCTAATATTCTATTTATACTTCTATGGCAAAGACAAATAGTATACCAGAGAGGGGGAAGCCTTGGCGGACTCCTCGTTCCAGAAGGAAGTAGTTAGGTGGTTAGGAACACTACTTAAGCAGTAGTGAAATATATAATGGTACTTGAACTGAGTGGAATACAATTTGGTCTGAAATCATACGCGTGATTTCAAAATCGAACGAGCGCGCAGTGCGAGTTTAATTTGAAATCACAAGTATGATTTCAAACACGAGGTTTATTACACACGTTTTCAAATCACAGTTTTTTGGTAATAGTAATATTTATTTATCCATGAAATTTCATTCATAACAATGTTCATTTTCAGTTTGATGGATTTCAAACAAAAATGGTGCGATTCTTGAATAAATTGCACTATTGAGAGCCAATCAGCTTGCAAGGATCACCAGTGATTTCAAAATGGGTGTTATAAGTCTGAAAAAATTATAGGCTTATACGGGAGTCGAACCCACGATCTCTGCGATGCCGTTTGCAGTGCTCTACCAAATGAGCTAACAAGCCTGAACTGGGAGCTGGTCATTTTGTCGGTTCGTAATAAGCCCGTGAGTAATGAATAAATAACCATAATAACTCCTTAATCCGCAGTTCAAATTTATGAATTTCATATATTCACGGTCATTAAAAGATAATTACCAAAATTATAGAAGAGTATATGAAATGAGCTCGGTGTCACCCATTTAATCGGGATACCTGTAGGTATATCGAGTTATAAATCATATTAGACATCGGTTTTTCTTCCTGTACAACAAAATGCCCAGTAGGAACACGTGGAGGTGCTTCATTGGTCAATGCACAATAGAAAGCACGTGGCGTCGTTAACGTAATTCGCAAATTTTCATACGATTGCTTTCGTTTAATTTGACACCTTCCACAACCTGACCCAAGTGAGCGCTCAAG
This sequence comes from Pachyseris speciosa, assembly GCA_016490735.1. Taxonomy (NCBI): domain Eukaryota; kingdom Metazoa; phylum Cnidaria; class Anthozoa; order Scleractinia; family Pachyseridae; genus Pachyseris; species Pachyseris speciosa. Next base: position 538,517 of record JAEMWC010000585.1, on the reverse strand, counting down.
GTTATACTGACTCCACATCGAAAGACCTTTATTTACTACAACTTAATATATAGTTACTATTTACTATCCGCACGGCCCAGTTGCTCAGCGCAATTAGCTTTTGCTATTTCTGAGTGGCTGTGCTATCTTCTTTCAACAATTATTTCCGTTAAATAATTTACTTCTTTCTATCAAGAGCAACAATAACGATTGTTGTTGTTGTGTTTTTTGTGCGTACTGTTTGCAGTTTCCCAAGGGAACGGGGTCAAGGCGATCTCGTTATTCCACATAAGGGGTTCCAATAGAGATTTCGCTGGGTCACAACACCGAAGGCTCTATCTTTGTTGGCACGCTCGTCACGCTAACTCTCGCTTGATTTTAACCCATTGGCACCCGTGCCGGCCAAAACCGGCCGTAAAAAACTCCCATGCTTCAAAACATTGCAACTCTCTCAATCGCACGAATATTGCCTTAACTGTTAGTTGTGAGCACGAAATGGAATGCCCTTTAAATTTGGATATCCAATAAATGCAAGAAACGTAGCGATTTTTACCAAATATGGCCTTTTGAGTTTGGACAAGAACGAAACTGGCCGTTTTTAACGTCAAAGAGAAACAACAAAAATGCCCCTTTTTGCCTTCATGTTTTTTTAGGGAAATCATCGTCGAAAAACCAAAACTCAACCATCATAACGAAATTCAGTCCTTTTTCTAGCTTAGAAATGACTTTTTTTGTTCATATTCTTCTCCCGAGCGTAGATACAGCCTTTTGTTCCAGTGCATTCGGGCCTTCCCGACATTTTCCACATCTTGAGCGCATTGCATGCTGGGAACTAACGAGAATTTTTGACAGCGCCCGTTCCTTCCCCCAATTCTTTCACATATAAACTAAGTCTACAGCCACTCCGACCTACCGCCAAAATTTCCTGCTCCTGGTTATCTTCAGTACACAGAAATTCCAAAATATGTGGCGGTAGGTCGAGAAATTCATCAATAGTCGAGTCCCAAAGGTACTAAGTGTTCGACCGGCCAAATTCCCAGTTCGTCGAGTAACAAGCCAAATTCAACAACAAAGTACATCACCTTGCTCGATTCTTTGAGAAAGTGGACTCTTAGCTACCGTCACCCTTAATGATGCTCATCAGGCAGCCGCTAAAGATGAAAAATGGCTGTAAATTTAGCAGAAATCGCAAGCAAACCGAACTTGGGCCATTGCTGTCGCTTCACGGATAAAAAATAGCTACGTCAAAATGACGTTTTCAGAAACCTTGAGCCTCCAGTGGCTTAGGACAGCACCACTTTTCCCTGGTAGTTCAAATAAAGAGTCACGAATTGCTATTCATCGTTTATAGGTGGAAAATCACTCCGAAAATGTAAAAACCTGCGGTAGTCAATGGGTTAAGTAAGAAAAATAGAGGTCACGTGACCGGTCCTTTTAACACTATCCAGTGAAAGTCATGGTTGGTGGTAGTTTAAATCCAGGGTCAGAGTTAAGATTCTACAGTTAAAACAGTTCCTAGGGGGGGTGGGTAACTTAGCAGGGCCAGGCTTCATTTCACGTTACCTCCTGGGTTTGCAGTTGGCTAGGTCACGTGACAAGCCACAGTATCAAACTCAATTACCCTAGATGAGATGATCATCGACTTCTGACTGTCACTAGTGGCTCCAACTCGACCTCCATTGTCTAGTTTTTAAAATCACCACCCCCTCAAGTTGGCTTTCATGCAACTTCAACCTTGAAGCTAAATACTGGCCAGAAAGTGGTACCCTCCCCCCCAGATCTTGCAGCATATGGTTGTTTTCGAATAAAATAGCGTTGATATGTTACTAGCCTCAAAGGCTTTTGTTTAAGTAGGTGAGCAATAAAAAATATCAACATCAAAAAAAAAATTATGTTTTGTTTAACCCATTGGCACCCGTGCCGGCCAAAACCGGCCGTAAAAAACTCCCATGCTTCAAAACATTGCAACTCTCTCAATCGCACGAATATTGCCTTAACTGTTAGTTGTGAGCACGAAATGGAATGCCCTTTAAATTTGGATATCCAATAAATGCAAGAAACGTAGCGATTTTTACCAAATATGGCCTTTTGAGTTTGGACAAGAACGAAACTGGCCGTTTTTAACGTCAAAGAGAAACAACAAAAATGCCCCTTTTTGCCTTCATGTTTTTTTAGGGAAATCATCGTCGAAAAACCAAAACTCAACCATCATAACGAAATTCAGTCCTTTTTCTAGCTTAGAAGTGAGTCTATGGGGCAAAGAGTGACCTGTATGGGAGCACTTCATCCCAACCCAAAGTTTATTTGTCTATATGAATTCAACGTTACAAAACATAGGAAAGATCTACACCTAAAATTAACTCTAGAGTCCAATTGTGTAGATCTCAATAGTAAGCATAGCTAATCGGTTCGTCATGCATCTTATGTGCAGAGAAACTGCTGAAGTAAAACTGGAACATAACATAACTGCAGACCGTATTAACTTATATAAGAGCGTAATGATATTGTGAGATACTATAGAGTAACAATATGTTGAACCAAAGGCCTAACCGAGGATTCGTTAACAATTCATTTCAAGAAAATATGCAACAAAATACAATGGAACCAAATCTTAACCTCAAAATACAGGTATATACATAGTCTATGAACGTAGACAGGGCTACTCTATTCATTAAGTGTCTATGATGCAAATATGCAGCAAATCTAATTAGCGTTGGCTGCTAACTGTAACTTCTTATATAAATATAAATATATATCCATCTCAATTTAACTTATAGCAAAATATCTTGTGTATAGCATTTTTATGTTCAATATCTCCCATATGTAACATCATGTGTCCTAAGTCTGGATAAAAAGTAAAGTATAGTGTGTGTATTATAGTGCATGAGATGCTTATGACATAGGGAGGGGGAGGGTGGGAAAATAATTGTACTGGAAATCAAACTAAAGCAGGCAAGATGTTTGCCTGCTAGAGTGATGGAATAAATAAACACGAGGCTTATGTTAAATGCATTAGGAGTTGATTAGCAGTGAAATAAAAACTATCCTGATTGGCTCAGCCTGTAGATTGCACTATGGACACACATGATCAGAATTGAACTTTGGCCTGTGAAACCCTACTCTATGTTACTGCATGTCACGCAATACAGTAGTAATTCTCACGGTTGTCCCATTAACTACAATTTATGTCTTTGAAGAAATAAATTGGTCTTTAATGCTCACGACCCATGAGAAACAGAAACACAGACAACAATAAATGTTGGGAAAGGGGGTTGGGAATGAAGTACTCCAACAGGCAAGTATCGCTAACAGAATACTAGTCTAGCTTGGTAAGATGGGAGGGGTCAAAACCCCCCTCACCCTCTTTTCTCTCTAGGGGTGCAGGTCACGATCCCCTAAGAGCTACTCCTCTTGAGGGCTGCAGATCACAATACCCTGCAAGAGTTCCTTACTCCTCTTTGGGGCTGCCGATCACAATACCCTAAAAGAGGTCCTTACTCCTCTCCAGGGCTGCAGGTCACAATACCCTGTGAGAGGTCCTTAATCCTCCTCAGGGCTGCTGGTCACAATACCCTGAAAGAGGTCCTTAGTCAGGTAAGGTAGTTAAGACTCATGGTTACCATGGCAACCAATCCATTCTGTGAGTCTATGGGGCAAAGAGTGACCTGTATGGGAGCACTTCATCCCCACAAATACACGAAGTGTATTCCCCATAGATGAAATAAACCCAACCGAACACATGTTTAGTTAGATGTATCACCTAACAGCTGACACGAAACCCCAGAAAGGAGAGAATGGGGACATTGGATATATCTTTCATAACAGTCAGAGGACCACCGCCCCAAAGTTTTTATAAGCCAAGGGGGAGGCCGACAGAAGCAGAGGTTGTAGCAGCCCCAATCCTGTAGCTATGTCCCGCATATTGAGAGGACTGTAGACCAGACATGGAGAGAAGCTGCCTAGTTTCAGAAGTAAGTCCCACTTTAGTGAGGGGAGAACCAGATAAGTACTGAAAAAGTGGACTGCTTGAAGTCCCCCGGAAGGACAGAAAAGTTTTCATAGCCCTGACAGGGCAGATTGTCTGGTCAGTCTTCCCTATAATAATAGTATTGCCTGAACGGAATGGGTCAGTTTTAGATATTTTAATCCTAACAGACATATGTCCAGGGCAGAGGGAATTTGGAAGCAAGGTTATATCACTTGGGGACAAATGGATAGCAGGGGAGTAGGGCGAGTTGCATGTCATTTCTCCCAGGCGGAGAAAACCGAAAAAGGCTAGGGTCATAGCTGCCCATATCATAATGGAGTCATAGTTGGTGGTGTTTGGGATAGCTAAAAGCTGGAAAAACAATTTCAGGTGAGTTATTGTAATGGGGAGTCGAATCCGAGAAGCATCACCCTGTGATCGCTTGATACCACGGCAAATCAACTGCAAGCGGAAAAATTTTTTAAGGTCTAACTCATAACCTAGACGAATATGCAGGTGTCTTATTGCAGCCAGGTAACCCTTGATAGAGGAGTGTTTAATTGTCTTAGCTAGGTATGCCACATACTGGATAAGAGTCTCTTCATCGGTTGGGATGGGAGTTGACTTGTGTGGGCTATGAAGGGTGCAGAAATCAAGAAATCTCCTTTCACCTGAGCTATATGTTTTTCTGGTTGAGGCAGCGACGGAGAGGCTTAAGTAGTTCTGGATATCTGCATTCAGATCGCCAAGAGTGCTGGGGGCACAGGACATGAGGCTGGGTCGGCATGGGGAGCCAGCCTGAAAAACCGGTCCATCTGAAAACGAGAGAGAGAATCCGCCATGTCATTTTTCTTGCTCTCAATGTGCTTTGCCCTTGGGTAGAAGTTATGCCTTAATGTGAGAAGGGTGAGATGTCGAACTAAGTCCATAACCCTGGGAATACGGGATCGTTTAGAGTTCACTATGCTAACAACCGATGCATTGTCACAATAGAAGACAATACGCTTATGGGAAAACTCATGCCCCCATATGTGGCATGCTACTACCAAAGCAAACAACTCTTGCCAGGCGATGCTAATACCAGGGGCACTTAGCTGTTGGTGAGTCTCCCACCGACCCTGGAACCATTTATTACTTAGGATTCCACCATAACCAAGTGTACCCGAGGCGTCAGTATGAAGTGTTAAGGTGTCAGAATCCACCCATGAAGTGGTCAGGAAAAACCCGGCCCCATTCCAGGTGTGGATAAATTGTTGCCACATAGTGAGATCCTTGAAAAATCCACTGCCCAATTTAATATGATGGTGTGGTTTAGAGACCTTGCGAGTGAGCTCAATCATACGCTGTAGAAAGGGTCTACCGGGGGGGATAACTTTGCATGCAAAGTTCAGAGTCCCAATAAGAGACTGCAAATCCTTTAGGGTGCAAGACTTTTTGGTTTGAAAAAGGGCAAGAGAGGCTTGGATCCGTTCGACCTTATCCACTGGAAGTCTAGCTTCCATCCGGACAGTGTCCAAGATAATTCCCATAAACTCAAGGGTGGTACATGGGCCCTCTGTTTTGGTAGCTGCTATGGGAACACCTAGATTCCTAAAGGTCAGGAGCATGCTAGACAAGCTCTGTTGGCATGGCAGATGGAAAGGGGGTGAGAGTGCAGCTGGTTCGATGATCAAAAAGTCATCGAGGATATGACAGACAAAGGAAATAAGACATTCGTTGAGGAGGATCCACTCTATTGCATCGGATAGTAAGTTGAACAAAAAGGGGGCACTCCTTAACCCAAAGGGAAGAACCTTATCATAGTAGTAGCCACCCTCCCAGTACATCCCAAAAAGCTCGTAGTCTGATGGTCTCAGGGGGACAAGCCGAAAAGCAGACTCAATATCCGTCTTTGCAAGGAAACACCCCTGGCCAAAACGTAAGATCCCTCGGATTGCATTATCAATTGGGATATACTGAAGGCTGAAATCTTCTTTGGAAATGGATGAGTTGATACTTGTCACGCCCGATTTTGGGAAAGACAAGTGAAAAATGGTCCTAAACTTAGCTGTGTGCTTCTTGGGAACCAAGCCAATGGGCGACACCTGAAAATTAGGTAGTGGGGGCTGGGAAAAGGGCCTGCAACTCGCCCCAAGGCCACCTCCCTGGAAAGGTTTTCAGTAATAATACGAGGTTGGAAAATTGCAGTAGGCAAATTCTTCGAAAATCTAGAGACACGCCTCCCATTAAAACCCACGTCTGCCCCATACCAAAGATTATTACATAAGCGGGAAACAAATTCCTGGTCTGGGTGATTGGTTAATATGTCCTTGAGTCTTTCTACATTAATAGGGGTCGGAAGCGAGGGGAAAGTGTTCTTACTTTCGATTAGAGGGGCTGGACTTTGAGCTTCCATGGTCGCTATTGCTAGTCCTTGCCCGTTCCCGCTGCTCGGACTGCTGCTTGGCAGAGCAGTCACACCCTGGGTGGGACCCGCTACATTTGTTACATACATGTCTGAAATAGCAGGGGTCTCTGGAACATGTACCATATCTGTTGTAAGGATTGCATGTGCCTCTGTTGTCGCCCCCTTTTTTATAGGCACTGTGCTGGGGTCCATTTGAAAAAAGTGGGTACTCTTCATTGAGTACCGCTGGCGACATGGTGAAAATGGTCAACCATAGCTGATTATCAACAAGTGACCAATCTAGAGACTTATTAACGCTGCCTTTTTGGCGAAACTTAAAATCATATATAGCCCAGCCTAACCCTCTATGGACACGGGCTGCATATCTAATGAGACTAGCATACTGCAAAAGTTCCTGTGATCGGGTTGGGAACTTGTGGATCAGCACTCTCATGTAGGACGTAAATGCTGTTGTCCACTGCTCAATGTTTGTAATGGAAGTGGAGGCTGTCGGCTTGGATTTCCTCGATACTTTAACAACAGAGTTTTCCAAAGACAAGACTAGGTTATCCCCTTCGTCGTACAGCGACAGGTTTTTAGGTAAAAGTTTGGATAATTAAAAAAACTCACCACTTTGTATATACACCGTATTCAAAAATGGCGGCCACGCGGAACGATCTGGGTTCCAAAACATGAAAGCGAGGTTTGGTAGGCCACTCGAAGAGCTTTATGTCTCCACGTTCTGAAATAGCTGTAAAAGTTCCAAGAGAATCGTCACAGTCTGAGTCTTTCCGATAAAAAAAACCAACCGACAAGGATTATTCCTCCTGTGACAAGGAAAACTGTGACCCAATACGGAACTTGTTGCCCTAACATGCCGACGAATTGCTGTGTTCCACTGTGTACGAAGAAGGTAAACCGAGATGAAGTTACCGGCAAAATGATTAGCTTTTTTCGCTTTCCAGATGACGAAACCACCAGAAAACTGTGGCTTCACGCTATACGAAGAGACGTTGGCCCGTATTTTCAAATAACGGATGGAACAAGGATTTGCTCTAGGCATTTTAAGCCTGAAGATCTGCGTAAAACTCCCCACAAGTTTAAACCGAAGCCAGGAGTGGTGCCTTCTATATTTGCGTGGAAGCGAAGTTCACCTCGTAAGCGACCGCCTCCAACTTCACGGTTGGTACCTGTGAATTTATCCAAGAGATCATTCAAGACAGCTTCCGTTGGAAGTATAAACGAACCGAACGAAATTGCACAAAATATCAGCCATGATGAGAGCCAGGAACCGACATCATCATCAACAATAGCGAACTTGCAATCTCCGGAAACGGCGGAAATCGACGCAACAACAGAGCCAGAATGTGATGCTAAACTTTCCGAGAAATGTCATAAACATTTTTTGTTATCTGAACTTCAGGAGAAACTCTCCACAGCCCTTTCGAAGAATGAGAAACTACAGGAGGAAGTTTGCCAATTGAAGGAGAGAATCACTGACCTCGAGCAGAAATACGCGAAACTTGAGGAGCGATTGTTTTGTCTCAAAACCATTGCAAAAAATGACTCACTCATCACCTTTTACACAGGATTTCCTAATTACAAAACGATGGTGGCCTTGTATGAATTCTTAGATCCTGGTGCCAGTGGAGAAAACATTAAATTTTGGTCATCAGGAAGGGAGGATATCCAGACGGACACCAACAAACAAGTGAAAAAGGGGAGACCTAGGTCTTTAAAACCTGAGGATGAATTTTTTCTTACACTGTGTCGACTGAGGCAAGGTTTCGCTGAACTACATCTAGCACAGTTATTTAATGTGTCTCAGTCAACTGTCAGTAGAATTTGTATTTCGTGGATTAATTTTATGTATTTAAAACTTGGCCAGATCAATATTTGGCCATCCAGAAAAGTTGTTGATGACACAATGCCCCAGGATTTCAAGGCAAAGTATCCTAATACAAGGATAATCATTGATTGTACTGAGGTACGCTGTGAAATGCCCAGCAGTCTACTCTTAAATAGTGAGCTATTTAGTTCTTATAAGAACCATACTACTGTAAAGGCATTAGTTGGAATTGCACCAAAAGGGTTCTTTACATTCATTGGTCAATTGTACACTGGCAGCATATCTGACAGGGAAATAGTGGAGAGAAGCGGCTTCTTGAACCTTCCATTTTCAGAG
>JAEMWC010000585.1:485000-522500 GCA_016490735.1 Pachyseris speciosa | reverse complement strand
GGTTGTGAGGGTTGTCGGTTGTCACTGACAGCTAACCAGTTAACAATTGTTTGTAACCCCGCATATAACTGGGAGTAACAATTATAACAACCGCTCCACCATTCTAACAAAATGGTAACTTCGTGCGTGGGTAGCACATACCTGAGAGTTGCAAGTTAATAACCCCTCCACCATTCTAACAGACTTGTAACTTCGTGAGTAACATATACTTGAGTGTCAAGTTGCCTTTTGATATTAATATTGGATCAGTTCTCGGAGGAACTTCTAAACGTTTATCATCTCAAGGTAGGAAATTTATATTTCCTGGGAATGCGCAGTGACAGATGTACAAAGGGCAAATTAAGTAGAGGGAAACAATTGCTTAATGACTATTTGGCTTCCTGTTATTCATCGACTCGTTATTTCCCTTGTCATTGTTCATTCAACCGACAATCGTTCACCTTGCTTAAAAAAAAACTGTATTTCTGTCTCCTGGAAAAGATGCCCCGTCTTCTTTGCAGGCTTAGTTAAAGATCTGAGAGTTGTAAACCCACGCAGGCAAGCATTTCAAAACAAAAGGCAAATGTTACAGATCACATTATCCCGTTATTTAAATGCCTAAAAAAGTATTAAGTTTTCATTTGATACAAATGCATTGACCAGTGTCCTCACGAGGCGCGTGGTGCCAGACGTTTAAGCGCGCAAAAAAGAAAATATATATATATATATATTTCTTCTGAGCCATGTATAAATATATCTCAATCGTAAAATTTTTTTAACTCCACTATTATCTACATTTTTGCTCAAAAAGCAAAGTAGAGGTAGAAATTCGGTCAAACGATTCCGGTTAAATACGTCTTCGAACATCATTCATGAGACGAAAAGGACGTCAGCCAACACTCTAAAGTACGCATTTCTGTCAATTCTTGCTGTAATTACTTTGCGTTACAACGCCATGCGACGCAATCACTTTTCTCATGCTTAATTAAATTAACGACAGGGGAATTTCTCGTTGTTATTAACATGTGGTTTGGGGATCCCGCCGTTCTTTAACACCTTCGGTTCCGCTCACCAGGCAAAGGTATTCCAGGAATTTACCATTACGTTCCAAATTCTTTGATGTGCCGCATCTGCCCGTGCAAAAATTTCCTCTGATGCGGCACCTCGTATCATGATTTCAGCCCGCTGCAAATGCGTAAACAAAAGGAGGAAAGTACTAAGCTCCCGCAACAGAAACTTCAGTTACAGAGCGGAGCGCGGAAACGAAATCATGACAAAAACACTGCCGTCACTAAAGCTAAACGATCAATTCCAGGTGCTGCATAGCTCTCTAAGAAGCTACAGGGCTAAAGAAAGGATCGAAAGACAAAAAGCCGCGATAGAAGCACACCATCTTGCTGCAAATACAAACGCCGGGCCCGGCAAAACAAAAATTGCAAGACAGATTATTACACGGCTCAAAATCGTATCCTTACAAGGATAACTGGCTGTATTGTCTCCGGGAACACTTAAATGAGCCAAACCAAACTTAGATAAAATGCCTCAAAGGGCGTGAAAACCACAGTCGCTAAACAGAAATAACAAGGGTTCAAACAAACAGGCGTTAAAATTTGTAACCCAGAAATGACCTTTGAGATCAAGTATGCGACCTTTAAGCACATGCCTCCATTTAGTCACTAACATGAAAATCCTCTAAATCATCATGTTAACCCGCTGAAAACATACAATACGCTAAATGGGTCAATAGACCGAGATAGAAGCGACAAACATGTGAGTAGGAGACGTGTAGGCCTTCCACCCCCATTTTACGCGAAACAATGATCGTGGCGTGTACTTGTTTTAACCGAGAAAATTGACATCTCCTTGGTGGCTATAACAACAACGGCGCCAGGACAACAGCTCTTTGGCTTTTTAGTTGCTGGTTCCTTGCTTCCACCAAGACGGAAGCCACATGCCTGACAGTTAGCTGGCTTCCAACGCGTTGAAAATTATGTATTTTTGCATTGCGGACATTCACCAAACCCCCGTTTTGTACTCGTAGAAGGAATCATTGCAATGTACCAAGAACGAAGCGACGAACGAAGAACAAAGAACGAAGCGAAGTGAAGCAATGTCAAAACGAAACCAATATGTACAGTAAAATAGCAAGCTCAAATAACGAAGATCGAAGCCAGAGATCAAGCACTCACAAAACGAAGCTATCGAAGTAAATTCATGGAAGAATGCCAAGCCGACAGCAAGCCTATATATCATAGACGAAATAAGCCAATCATATGCTCGCAACCCATGCAACCATGTTGTTTGCATCAGCCAATCGCAGAGCACGATACGAGAGGTGCGTATCAACTGCTTTGTGTTACCCTCACCGCCATTTTGTATCAAAGAACGCTGCCACCCGTACCAGTCCCTCCCGTGCAGGTTGTTTGCGCGCAATGCATCATGCCATAAATATGAAGTTGAGCATAAATTTTGAGTTGACCATAGATTTTAAGGTGAGTTGACCATAGAATTTGAGTTTGGCATGAATTTTGAGTTTGACATAAATTCAAGTCGAAAACGCTCCACAAAAGAACAAGTTTGGGACAAACTAAAAAATTACCACGATATCTGTATATGTAAAGTTGCCCACAACTCTTGAGTTCCGCATAAAGTTCATGTTGGAGAACACTCCATAACACCAATAGTTTAGCATAAATTGAAAGTTTAAAATATATTATTATATTATACAATAATGTCCCAATCGGCGCCCCATAAGTAAAGGCGGCCGTTGTGCACTTTCGGTGTCAGGCACGAGTGAAAGTGGCCGTTGAGTAGGGAGGTTATTGTTGGATGAGACTTGGGCTTGAAAGGCGTTCACGGCGGCTTTGGCCGCTTCGTTTGCTATCTCCCGGCTAGACTGTTGCACGGTGTCCTTGATCAGTTGTCGTATCGCCTGCATTTGGCCCTCGGTGAAATCTGGCCTCGGAGCTGCTGTGTCGTTGTTGGTGATGGTTGGGTCCGGTTATGCTGCTGGTCCGGTAATGTTTAGAGCAAGAGATGGAGTCGTCAAGCCCCGAAGCCGGCGTTCAAGTGTTTTTCGAGTCCCTGTCGAAAGTAGCCTGTGTTGAACGCAAAGGGAACGAAGGTCTGCAACAGAAAGGGCTCCAAACACGGTTGGATCAACGTACGGCGGCATAATTCGGCGGGTCGTCCTGCTTGGAGCTCGTGGCGGCATAACTTGTGCGGTCGCGAGAAGCGAGTATAAAATAATTGTACTGGAAATCAAACTAAAGCAGGCAAGATGTTTGCCTGCTAGAGTGATGGAATAAATAAACACGAGGCTTATGTTAAATGCATTAGGAGTTGATTGGCAGTGAAATAAAAACTATCCTGATTGGCTCAGCCTGTAGATTGCACTATGGACACACATGATCAGAATTGAACTTTGGCCTGTGAAACCCTACTCTATGTTACTGCATGTCACGCAATACAATAGTAATTCTCACGGTTGTCCCATTAACTACAATTTATGTCTTTGAAGAAATAAATTGGTCTTAGGATTTTATTATTGATAAAATCATATATTTTTTGTTAATTTAGTTTTTATTTCTTTAAAGCTTTTACTATCATATTTATCGCCTTCAAATTTCTATCCGTATAAGTGCGTTTGGATTCGTATCAAATAAATCAAGCAAACGGCAAGAACGTTGTTGGAAAATAAACGGTGGAGAAAGCAAAGCGAAATGTTGCAATCGCAACGCGTAAATCGGACACGCGCGCAAAGCTGGCGAAGGGAGCGACAAAAATACTGCATAAAATAAATTCATAAAAGTGAGTTGAGTGTTATCCGCAAGAAAATGTCTTGTGTCAATCTCAGTCGCATTGTCAAACTTGTGAGCAACCCTCGATGGAACAATTTTCTGACAAAAAAATCGAGCTTGCGGGTGGAAGTCTAAGTGAGCGCGAACATCAAAAGATGAAGACGGAAAAAATTAAAACGCACTGTCTTTGGTCTTTAGTATCCAAATGAATCGATCAATTTTCCGAATTTCCCAAAAAGCTATCACGTAATTTAGCCCGTGGTTCTCTGCATGTGGCACACGCCTGGTTACTTACTGCATTAGCTGTCAACATTCGATGCAGCTTGCCTCAACACTGATAGTTTCGTCAATTTTTTCCCGTAATTTAAACAAATTCGCTTCCTTTATGAAACCATTAATGGACTGCCAGTATTTGTTGTAGCAAAACTTGCAGCACAATTCAGACCAGGCATGCACACTTTGACTTTGTTGTCAGTTGTTACTAAAGGGATAAGATAAGCAGTCTTTTTCTAGGAAAGAAAAGAAAGTCAATAAGGTTTATTTTTCTTGTTCAAAGTTTACCCATTCTGTTTAATTACATTATTCATTAACTATTCCGACAAGAAAAGCTATGAAAAAGCATCTATTCCTCATTCCTGAATAAATTTCGCGTATAAGTCATAGAATTCATTAGCGCTGCTCCTCATAACTGGAACACGAACGCCTCTTGAGAAAGTTGTTCCCAGCGTATATCGAAATGTAACTGAACAATAGGATTGGTTGTAAGCCAGGAAAGTAGGGAGTAAATGATGTTGCTGTTTTTATTTAGATTGGTGTTCTTAAGGGGGATTGGCCAATGGGAAGTGGCCATGTTTTTAAAGTTCAAAATACTTTTTTTTCCGATTTTTCACTCACAACCATAATTGGAAGGTCACGTGCCCATAACAAAAGACGCAACCAGCACTTTAAAATTTACACGATCGCGTTCATATATGTCAATGATACAGCGGGAAGAAACGCCTACTTACCTAGCTCCACCATTCACACCAGAAGGCGCATACCATAACACCATCTACCTAAGCCGCCCTCTCTTATGCTGCTGCAGCTTTGGCCACGCTAAAACTCGTCCATCCAGCCTTGTCCTTTTCTTTCTCAGCAATCCTTCTCTAGGCTTCTCGCATGGTCGCCTGAGTACATATCCTAAACTCGTCTACTCTCTGCTTTTTATCTCTGCTAGTACCGCCCCTCTTTTCATGTGTGTGTGACCTTTTACTGTCTTCTGATCCTGAATATCCTTCCAAGAGATTGGAGTTGCTTTCTTTTATCAACCCCTGTAATCTTCCACGTTTTGCAGCCATGCCTTAAAAAGTTGTATTTTGGTTCTTCTCTCAAATCGTCTGGCTTCCCACACCTTCCTTAGCCTTTACACACTTTGAGCTTACTGCAGTCACTCCTATATACACCTCAGGCCCCTGGTCTACGATAGGTCCTAGGAAAACAAATTCATTAACATCTTCCGCCTGTTCACAACTGATTATGAGTCCACACTCCTCTCTTTACCTTGACATTGCCCCGTTACCATCTTCTACAATGACGCCGGTGACTTCTCTGGATCAATTTTTTTTTTTTTGCTATGGTGGCAGAGATCTGCAACACAAAAACCCTTTGTTTGGAGATACATTTCAAGGTGTACTTTGCGAAGACTTCAAGGACAACTGCCATCATGTCCGTTGTTTCGTGGTACACCTCGAGTAGAATTATCGAAACGGTGTATAAAGTAAGTAAGCCGAATAAATGAATCAATCAATCAATGATAGCCTTAATTATTTATAAACTGTTAAAAACTACGCTTCAGGTAGTCAGTTCTAGGTCTCGGAAGAGAGAGTTTTCCCTTGGCATCTCGAAGATCATAACTCGAAATTATTGGTGCAATAATATTGTAGAAAATAGGCTGGGAAGAGTTTATTAGTGCACTTTTACACTAAGTATGCCTTTCGTTTCGCCCTTCCAATTGATAAGTTCTCCCAAACAAGTGAATTAAGAAGTTATCCAGAGTTGATATCATTGATATCATAGGTTGAATTGGTAACAACTCTGGCGGGGCGATTTTATAGTTTTTGACGTTTATTACTCAGATGTTGCGGCAAGCCATCCCAAACAACACTGCAGTAGTCAAAGTGTGTTTTGATAAGGCCTTTGTAGTGCACCGATACTGTATGTGGTTCTTACACGAGAGATTTTCATCCCGAACAGGGAAGTGGGTGAAACCGAACAGGAGACAAAGAATTTAATATCTATCTGATAAGAAATTCTACGCAGGTGTCAGCACAGTTTCTAGTGAAAAGTCGATATAAAAAAGTTTCGGTGTTTCTACCGTTGTCTAGGTGATGCGCAAGTTCATACTAAACAGTGCTGATATTTTAGCCATTAAAGGAGTTATGTCACGGTTATTTGTCGGTATTTGGGGCAAAATTCCGGATCAGATCATTACTAAGAACAATTTTATGCACAAATTTGTCAAGGTAGAGAGAAGCACCTCACAAAGGTGTGACAAGATGGCGGCGACGCCACGGTTTTGAAGCGCTCTGCACAAAATGTATATTTTCTATCTCTGATATGTTCTTATGAGAACGCTTATGCCCTTTGAAACATCATCTAAGACTACATCCGTCTCCTGCTCTCTTTTTGTGGGCAATTTACTGGCACGGCCTGAGTTAGCAACATTTTCACTCCAACTGAAGACTAAACCTGAACAAATCGCTCTGCGATGCAGATTTGTCAAAGTCTGCCAACTTGTGTATTGTTGTTTTTTGGCTGCCCTGGTTCTATTAGCGGGTGATGTTTCCCCTAATCCTGGATGGACGCATGTTCTTTTAAACCAGCCCGGCCTAAGAATCGCTCAGTTGAACATCCGTAGCCTACCAAAGCATAGGGACGAATTTCAGATTTTAATGCACGACAACTCATTCGACGTTATGTGCTTGACCGAAACCTGGCTTAATTCTAAATGGGCGGATTCAAAACTGCACATAAACGGATATAATCTGATCCGGTCTGATCTCTCAGACAGGAGGAGGTACCGCAAACTATTATGACTGTAACCTAAAGGCTCGCCAAAGAACTGACATCAACCGTGAAATTGACATCGAAACAATCTGGTTAGAAATCACATTTCCTAATCGCAGACGATCGTTAGTTTGTTCTACCTATTGTCCTGATAAAGCTCGAGTGAATACTGTGAGCTGCTTGTCTTGGGTGATTTTCACCAAGACCTGCTCCCAAAAAGACTATCCACCGAAGCGAGGGATCTTCGCCAAATGTTTACCACCTATCAGCTGACTCAGTTAATCAAGACCCGTACGCGGATCAGAGACCGTCTAAAAACGTTACTTGATCATATCTACGCTACGGACACAGATAAAGTTATCACATTTGGGTTTGCTCAATGTTCAATCAGCGACCATTCGCTGGTATTTTTAATACGCAGAACTAGGAAACAGCGTAGCCCCTCCAAGATCAGTCATTACAGAAACTACAGAAATATTCAACCGATGATTTTCAAACAGATTTGCATAATACCTCTTGGGAGAGCGTTGAGACTTCTTTAACTGTTAATGAGGCTTCGCAGGTTTTTTTCGACACTTTGAAGTGTAATTGACAAACACGCGCCCCTTTCTACTAAGAAGGTGCGTGCAGCGAGTCTACAGAGGCTTACTAGTGAAATAAGAGCTTTATTGCGTAGGCGTGATTTCCATCACAAAAGAGCACAGAAAAAACAAAGTCCCAACAAGAATGGATAAACTACAGAGATCTGCGGAACAGAACTACGGGCCTTATCAGAGAATCGAAGCGAGACTATTTTCAAACGTCATCAACGAGAATAAGAAGGACTCTGCCAAACTGTGGAAAACCCTCAAGTCCGTGATCTCTAATTCTAAAAGGACCTCTAGCGTTGGATCCCTGGAAACCGTTTCCGGGTTAACGTGTGAACCGCACGAAATCTCGCAAGGGTTTGCTAATTATTTTCATACAGCCATTATGAAAAAGGGAAAACCTTGCAGTCTGTCCCTTTACAACTACCTGGTCGCCTGTAACTCGCGGTGTTTTGAAATTGACTAGAGTTAACGAAGAGTTCGTGTGCAAGGAGTTAAAGAGAATCAAAACATCGAAATCCACTGGTCTAGAAAACATCCCTGCTCGTCTCCTCAAAGACGGAGCTGTTCCCCTGCGAAGCCTCTTACTCTTCTTATGAGCCGATCTCTCGCTGAGGGTGCTATCTCGTCTGAATGGAATCATGGTTCTGTGACTCCCGTCCGCAAGTCTGGATCTACTACTGACGCTGCCAACTACATGCCAATCTCGACTCTTCCTGTTTTTGCCATCTTGAGTGTGCAGGCATACCATGGCTTACACCTATTTCCGGAACAACCGGCTTTTATCTATCTATCAGTCCGGTTACCGGCCTCTTCACTCAACAAGTACGTGTCTCATAGATGTTAGTACTAAATCACTCCATAATATGGACAGAGAACTATTAACTGGAATGATCTTTCAAAAGCCTTTTATACCCTAGACCGCGACATCATGTTGAAAAACTGTACTGTCTTGGATTTTAAGATTCTGCTGTCTTGTAGTTTAAAGCCTACCTAACAAACAGAACTCAAAGCGCCATTGTCAACGTCTGATCCGCAGTATATTCACTTTGGTTTCCCTCAAGATTAGGTTCTATCTTGGGGCCGTTACTCTTTATGTAATGTTTAACAAATGAGCAGGAGAGTTTTATCAAGTTTAAAACACTCGGCTGCGCCTCGTGTTTCAGGACTTTATAATACACGAATTGCGAATATTAATTTATTGAACGGCTTAAAAAGCTTTACTGTACATCTATCCATTCTGACACTAAAAATTTAGATTTGGGGTTATGTTAGCCTAGAAAATAGGAAAATAGGATTTAAAATTTAGCCGTGTCTTTATCAGATATAAGACACTCATTAAAAATTAATTTTTTGTATTTCCTTCATGAATTATTTATGATTTTTAACGTGTACATAAATAATTTGCCAACTATTGTAAAGAGCTGTGAAATCCAGCTTTCCGCCGATGACACTGTTATTTTTTAGTAATAACTCTATAGCTGAGATAGAATTTTTACTAGGCTGAATTGACGAAAACTTCAACAGCGTTATTACTTAGCTCGAAAAAAAATTATTTTCCTTAATTATTCTAAGACTAAGATAATGCACGTAGGAACACAGCAAAAGCTCGCTTAAGTTACCAATTTTTGTGTTATGGCACGTGATAAGATCTTAGAGAGGGTTTACAAGTTTAAGAAGTATCTTGGTGTTATGCTCAATTCGAGCCTCTCGTGGAATGACCATGTTGACGCTATCGCCGCTAAAATTTCATTGCGTTTGGCCATGTTGCGTAAGGCCCTCAGGGTCATCCCTCGAGAGGCTTGTATGACACAATGATACTTCCCCTTTTTGATTACTGTTGCACCGTCTGGGCTGGCTGTGGAAAAAAAATCGTGACCACTTTGACAAACTCCAGAGACGAGCGGTCAGTCGAGGGTTATACAGCAAAACAGGTTGAAATAAACCGAACTCTTAGCTGGTCATCATTGGAATCACGTCGAAAGTATCAAATCTGTCTTCAAATATTCAAGTGCCTTAATGGTCTCACGCCTGACTATCTGCTGTAAGATTTTTACTATCCGCGCGATTTTCACTCATACAATACACTCAATAAAGATCTTCTCCGTGTTCCTTCAGGAGAGACCTCTAAATATCAAAGTTAACGGAGCTAAAACGTGGAATGAGTTACCTGGCAGCCTTAGGAAAGAAATATCCCTCAAAAAAATCTTAAAAGGACCTTAAACGGTATTTTCAAACCTAGCATTAGACTCACTCGTTGAAAAAGTGAGGATATTTTATTAGCTCACCAGTTGACATTTTGTCTTTTATATAATTTTAAAATTGTACACACTTAGTCACACTTAGTCACACAGGCCTCCATTTAAACTAGCCGGAGCTGAATTGGACTAGCCTGTTTAAATATCGGTTGTAAATAAATAAATAAATAAATAAATAAATAAATAAATAAACAAAACTTTTTTTGTGTTATTGGCCAAGCGTGAGGTCAAGATGGCGAGATATTGGCCAAGTTCTTTTTTTGTGTTTATGGACCGAGACGAAGTCGAGGGCCATAAACACGCAAAAAAAAAGAACGCCGAGGCCAATATCCCGCCATCTTGACCGAACAAGGTTGGTCAATAAAAGAAATGTTTTATGACTCAAAGGACACTATTAAAAGACGGTAAAACGTGGGACGAACGGGTTATCCCGAGCGGTCAAGATAGCTTCATCTTGACCTCACCAGTAGCCAGTCAGCAGGAAAATTGGTTCATCTTGACCGCTGAAATTAGAGCCAGTCATATAATAAAAAAGTTAATTTTTAAAGAAGATCCACGCATAATCGGTTTATAATGGCTCTTACCTGACAGGAGAGCTGAAACTTGAAAACTGAACAGCGGCCTACTTTTTTTTTCAAATTGGAATCCGTTTCCATCCCGACAATCCATAGCCAAGGAGTCTTATTTTTTTATTTGACTGCACTATCAGAGTAGTTTTGAACAAAACTGTGGTGCTATTTTGAGTTTTCATTAGTACAAACATCTCCTGTGGCTTGTTAAATTGATACCACACATTCGTGACATAAGCACTTTAAGGTATCATCGTACGTGGATGTAAATAGCAAGTTTTCCAAGATATAAGTTAGAAAACTAGGATATACATTTTGGATAAGAGAATGAGAAAAAAGCTACTTTATTTTTACTTTTTAAATACAAATTGCTTGAGACTACGAATAGTCACTTAGCTTTAACGATACAATCATAATGATAATTCAAAGGTGACAGACCGCAAATTGGTTTCCGCTCCATCAAATCCTGTACCAATTGCAGAACATTTTAGGAGAAGCCACCCACACTGTGAGCACAGTTATTGACAATACATATTAGCAAGGAAAACAACGTAAAATAATAGGAGTACGTCAGTTAAATAACGAACTAAGCACACGTGAACTAAATAATGAACGAAGCACACGTAAACTGAATAAGCAAGCATGTGCACAAATGTATTTATATCAAGGGCACCCAACGAGCCAAATCAAGTAAAAGTTGTAGAAAGGCATTTTTAAGTACCTTTTAGTGTTTGAAGTCTGTTTTAAGTGATCTTTTCATAAACTAGAAGAAGTTCATATCTTCAGATTACTTAGCTGAACTTTTTAATTGCCCGAAAATGTTAAGGAACGAAATCTTCCTTATAGAGAAAATGCAAGCTGAAATGAACTTTCCACGAACTTTCTAGGGAACTATTTTCTTTCCAAAAAATGCTAGCTGGCGTATTGGACTGCCTGAAACAGAAATTAGGACCTTTCCGAAAACCTCAGGGGCCTTTAGTTACGAAAATCCGAGTGCACTCTTTAATTGGCGCCGAAAGCCCAAAGCGAATTACCCTCCACCGAACAAATATCTACCGAAACTTGTCGTTGGGTGACCCTGTTTATATGTCGCCCATATCACATAGTTTGGTGGCGGTTTACAATTCTTGTGTGGAGTGACAGCGGATGTCAGTATCTAAAGGCGCCACTGGCGAACGTGCTGGCGTGAGTCAACAAGGGGGTTTAGGGGGACATGCTCCCCCGGAAAAGTTTCAAAAGTAATTAAGTCCTCTGAAATGGCTGGAAATGTACTTAAAACTAATATGGTGTGGTAAAACGTATATAAAACAGCAACAAAAAAGAGGTATTAAAAAACAAGAATAATCGGTTTTAGGGAAAACGTTAAAAGAAAGGTAACTTAGACGAAGTAGGATGAAAATCCGCATCAATGTTTTAAGATGACACCTTCTTCCTGGCGTCGGTCTTTTTATTTTGGTCCAGTTTAAAAACATGTGCTATCCTTGTTGCTATAAAAACCTATTAAAGTTTGGGAGAGTGTTTATCGCTTTGCACCGTTTACTACCAAGCGAAAACCTATTTGAGGCAAACCCTTCGTATTTGGCCATTTGTCTTAGAATCCACAAAGTGTTTTCTTTATTAAAACTTGTAATTACAGGACTGAATTATGAAGATACTAAGAAACCAGAAACTAAAAAGGGTACTGGGGTTTTCTCTGCAAACTCCAGAGTGAACGTTCAATTACTAATCGTGGACGTTACACCTATACCGGATACCCTAACGGGTCATCTCGATCTATTGTAAGCATTGTGGAGGTTGTTTATCAATTCCGCTGCGATTTTTTTTCTTATTAGATGACACTCTTATCCTAAACAGTGGTGAAACACTTGAAATCAACACGACTGCTCCGTCTGTCATGAAGATCGGTTGTAACAATTGCTCTTTTACTGCATCACTTGAGAGAAGACATTCGTCACATGACGATCAGGACTATGATGTGGCCAATATAACGTTCAGTGGTAACATTGAGTTCAAGAGCGGGTCAACAGTAAAGGTATCCGGGAAGAATGCTCTGAGTCTAAAAAGTCAGACTGGGCACATTTTGGTAGAAACTGAAATTAACATGACGTGTGACGAGAAGGTGCTCGATACAACATGTCTTGGTGGGTTCACACAGTCATCAACACCAGAGTATGATTTATACAAAGGTGAGGACATTGCCTTTTTATTTTTTATTATTTAGTTATCTTTTCCTTTGCTCTGTTAACGTTATACACCGTGCGTGTACGTTCCGGGTAAACAATTTTCGACTTTTATACTTTCCATAACGATGAACTTTTTACTGATCTTCGGTTCAAGCAAAAAATGAAGAAACGATTCAAAACGAGTGAATAGTCGCCGAGAAATTGGGATATAACATATTTGCACCGGATGTAAACGTTAACAGTATATTAATGCGACTGCAGCCAACCGGAGCGATTTGAGCGGGAGATATTGGATGCGATAAAGTTGCTTTGTTTTGTGGAGGTTGTGCGCTTTTAGATTTTCGGCTATGACGGTGGGTCAAGTAAACTTTGTTAAAGCTGGAGAATATGCGACAAAATGATAAACTAGTGAATTGTTTGGAGCACGAGTGTTTGCGCGCGGCTAAAATTACGCGGAAACATTCCACAGTATTTGACCGGAAGAAAAGTTAGCGCAAATTGATTGGCCGGACCTCGGTAGAGGTGTTTGGAGGCAACATTTGTTTGTGTGGTGAAGATTTTTTTCAAGCGTTCTTTTCGCAAAGTTTATTTTTGTCTTGAAGGGGACGCTTTCAAGAGTTACAACTAAAAGGGCGAATTGTTCGATTTCGATAAAAATTAGGACAGTCACCATATTAACTTATCTTCAACCAAAAATGTTTTGGGGAATTGAATAATTCAAATACGTTTTTCGCTGAGAACCATTTCTGTGCGGTCGCCGTCCGTATTTTTTCAAGCGAACTTGAAATATTTCTTTGTAACATATGAACGCAGTCGAATAAAAGAACACCCCAACATGCTGTTTTAGCTTCTGGGTTCCACACTTTCAGAAAAATATCATGCTCCCTAGATACAAAAATCGCATTTAGTCATAGCTTTCAAAAGACGATTTAGACCTTTGAGTTTAGACTCAGTGGAACCTGTAGTAATTCCCTTTCTTACAAAAATAATTAAGTATTCGAATAGCTAGTTCTATTAGTTTTAATTTGATGTAGTGTTTTTGGTATCTGGGCTGTAATCGGGAGCCGCTATTACAACCCTTCGATTAGAAACACCCTTGAATGTAAACGGTAACCTTAAACTTGCAATATAGCAAGTTTCCGTTTGATTTTTCTTCTTTTTTTTCCTGTTTTAAAGTAGTTTTTTCTTACCATGTCTCATGAACATTTAGGTTTTTAGTCTTGAGAATATAAAACCGACGAAGAATAAGCCCGATATCAGACTTGCATGGATTAAGAATTTACCAAAATTTTCAGCTTTTCTTTTTCAATTTTTCAAACAGGAAGAACATAGATTAGGAAAGAATGATAGCTATAAAACGATATATATAAATGATATATATAAAACAACAAGAGATGTAAACTCAATGAGTAATGGTAAGAAGCTCCGTCTCCTGTTGTCTTGCTAAATTAATAAGTTGGTGGAGCCAACTTAAGGAATTTAAGAAGCCAACTTAATTTTTGGTGGAGCAATATATGGTCATACAGCGTCACGGGTGACCTGAAGATTGTATTCTTGCCTTACTTTCTTGTACATATCACGATAACCAAGTAGATTTCCAGGACGTTACAATGTAATTCTTCGCTGTATCCTTGACTTCTTCAATGGCAACCCCAAGATCATTTGTAATAGATAACGCAATATTGCAAACGCCTGTCCAACAAACGATTCTCCAAGCATGCAAGGGCTTCTTTCTTTTTTCGAAAAAGTCTCGTATTTCCAAATTTACGTGTTTTCGTTCTCTTTTTTAGGTACTGTTTTCAAATTAAATTCCTGACTCTTCCTTTGTAAGTGCTTTTACCTGTAGTCATCCGCACATTTTAAATTAACCAAAATATTGTCTCGCACACTGTAACGAATAGTTGTAAGTGAATGCCATATAAAATCAAACCATATGTCATTACCGTTACGCTGACAATGACGATGTGCTGCGGTCAAAACATGTTGGGTAAATTTAAAACTGTCGTTTTGTTTTTTCAAATATACGGTTTTCTGAGTATTTACTGCTGTCTTCAGTTTCACTGTCTGGGTTGGCAAAAAGGTTTTCTCTGGTAAAAAGGGGGTGGGGTACAGGGAGGCAATAACGTTTATCAGCTTATACAATTTGTTACAAACTTGAACCCTGACAATAACGGGCGGGCAAAACGAAAGAGACAATGGGCCACGATGGCGCCATGACACTCCAAATACCACAATTCACCGCACTTTTCTTTACGTCTTTGAATGTTGTTTATTCCTTTGGGGTTAAAGTGAACCAGTGGTATAGTTTGCATGTGCAAACAAAACCATAGAGGATTTTAGTAATTGCTGTAAGATGACGCCATCGAGGAAATGGCCTATTGATCCACGTGAGCAGATTATCCACAAACTAGAGGCCATATTGGCCTTCACTCGGCCTTCCAAAAGAATCGGAAATTGCATTTTGCTACTTCACTGATTCATCTACACGGTTGTAATATTATGACAAAGTTAGCATAACGAGATCTGAATTCCTTTCCATATTTTATTTTCACTATGGCATTATGTTGATCATGTACAGATAGTTGCACTGCCTTCTCTAATACACCGCATTTTTCAAGTACATTCAACATTGCTTGTGCTATGGATGTCTAGAAAAAAGGAAGGCAAAAAAATGATCCTAGTAGTTCATTTTTACTTATAGGTCCGCTAGCTTACATTAAATAACGGAGGATATTTTGCATAAACGTTACTGGAATCTCGCTGAAATGTGAGGAGAAAAAATATTCAGCAGAGTGAAAGTGTTTGCAAATACGTCATTCGGAAAAAGAGACAGTACTATAAGACAGAGAGTAAGGTTGCTACGGTCAGTTTCACATCACGCAAGTAAAAACTACTAAAACTGAAATTGAGATATTGTAGAAACATAGTAAATTAACTACTTTTGAAAGTCTCAGGGTTGTGTAATATCCCGTACTTGATTCAGCAGCATGTACCACTCACAATTACAGAGTTTTCAGGGGCACAAATACGGCAGCCGTATTGAAAACATCTAGGGTTTAGTTTGGCCATGTTAAAACCTTTCGTCTCGCTATTGAACTTGTAAACATTCGCATAGACATTCTTCTTAACAGATTAGTTGTTCAGACCTCAAAAAAACAAGGTGAATCGACGGGTTCGGGTACATGATATAATCCAACAGGCGGTATTCTTGTTTTTGTGAATTGTTGTGTTATTGTTTTGTTAGCGCTTGCGATGAAACATCGGAAGTGAGCTTTGTGGATGAAACATGACAACGACGACGAAGACGACGACGAAGAAGAACGAACGACATTTTCAGACTCGGCCGTTCCACGGGAAGCCCGAGTGACAAACTGTGAACATACCCTAAGTTGCATGCAAACAGAACAGTTCGCAAAACGTATAGCTCCTTTAAAGTAGTTAACCATAAATGTATGACCAAAACCTTTGCAGAAGATATTTCGAATGAACTCCAATTGCTACATTATGATTATTTGTTGTGGTATTTGAAAATATCCAAACTCTCCGACAAGCCAGAAGAGAATTTAAATTGTCCTAAATTGGAAACTGAGTGAGCCTCTTTTAAAAGAATCACCAACAGAGGCAAGTAAAGTGCTTAGCAAACAATGAAAATGTGATTATATATTATAATGACTGCAATCAATAAAGCTCAGTAGTGGGACATCAAATAGTTCTTATTTATCCCGATGGTAGGGAGGGTGGGAGGGGGGGGGGGGGAGAGAAGTAGTTTGTCGTTTCTCTATTTGGGAGCCCATCTCCCCATAAACAATCAGAACACTCGTTTGTTCTAAAATTCAACGGGCTTCATAAGCACACTTCTGAGGTATAAAATCGTAAGAAACAGAAACAAAAGGATCTGTAGACCAAAGGAGCGAATTTTAGCGAAATAGAGATTTTCGGCCAAATCATCATAATAAACGCCCCTTTTTTTACCAAGCTCTTCAATTGTCAGGGCTCGGACTAACAAGAAAAAATTGACATCCCTCATGATGAATCCCTAAAACACAAAAACGAAAAGAATTCCAGCACACATTAAGTGAAAAAACAAACAAGTAAACCAACAAGCAAAGAAAAGCACCCAACTATCATTGGACTTATTAAACATTTCAAGCTCATTTACAACGATACCTCGCAATGCGACTGTCAATCGGAAAAATACTATTAACCCTTTGTTTCCCCATAAATACGTTGAGCTCGGCATTTAAATTGACGGGAGAAAACGGTTCTTTTTGAACTATCAAACTTTTCGTCGTCTAGTGTATAGACCTCCTCCCAAGAGAGATTTGGTTGCTTAACTCTTGAAATTGGTATTTCAAAACGCAACAAAATAAATCAATCGCGAGTCGCGTGTTACTGCAGATTGCTGAAGATTGACTCAACTGACAACGTACACACGAAGCGTAACACGCAAAGAAATTGGTGGAACAGCTGACTAAAATTCGCTGTTTTGACGGCAGGGTAAGTTCAAATACATTAAAACCAAATTAACCCACTAGGGATATAATGAGGGAAATAACTCTGATCTCTCAAAGAATTTCATTGAAGTGGTCGCCTTTTTCTTACAGGTCTTGGTCCTGGGGGTCTAACTATAAAAATGCGGATTGATGTGGATAGTACATGTATACCTGGTTCAAGTCACGGAGGAAAAGCCTCTTCTAAATATTTGCCGTTGTTAGATTCGGGTCCAGAATACGATCAACAAAACATAACATCCCTCCTGGGAGGAAGCGGGGGTAAAGTTAAATTCTTTTATCACTGGCATGCTTTGTATTTCAAAATTTGATCTTGATGATGGTGTCATTCATCGTCTTTATTCAGCTTTAGTGTCATTAACTCTTTCTTGTCCGGCTCTGCAATTTACCGGTCGCTGAAGACCGGTGCTTTGGAAACCTTGTAACTTTTCCAAATCCCGGACTATGTTTGAAATAAGCCATTATTATTGCCAAATCCTGAGTTTCTTGGACTTTATCACTCCATAAACGTTCCTTGAATATGACTGTTTATTCTGTTGCAAAACCCAAAAACGCTCTAGGACAACACCAAAAATAAGCAACTTTGTTTTGAAGTTTTGAAGACAAAAAATCCCTCTTCAAGCTAAAAGTCTATATTGGCAGTAAACTTCGACTCAACTTCTTGCAATCTGTTCCAATTTGCCCGCTCAATTCCTTAGCCCGACCTGGGTGGCGCTATTTGATTTCAGTTGCTCTCACTGGTCTGACATGTTCGCATTTGTGACCCAATGGAATTCTGGGATATACTTGGATAACTGCCGCATGTTAGTCCGCCAATTTCCATTTCAGATATTTTTTAGAACCGTGTCCAGCCACCCGGTCCTGCTGGCAAACTATTGCACCGATTGCATTATTTACAAGTCAAAACTCGCCAAAACTGCCATGCCAGGTTCAGGAATCTACTCACAGAATGACTAGGGACACAACTTCACTTTGTGAATCACCATGACTCGATCGAAACCTTTCGGCGGCTAACTTGGTGTGAAATTGCTTCCCACCTCTGTCTTCTTTCGGAGGATTGCCTTTACCCACCAACCCAGCTTTATGATGCCAGGCAGAGGGCTTCTGAGGTAGAAAATGGCTCGAAAAACACACTTATAAATTAAATACGTACGGAGTTGTAGCTGAGTGATCGTTTAAAAATAAACGACAGCTAGCGTGACAAGCGTGACATGAAAGATAGAGCCTTCGATGTTGTGGACCAGAGAGATCTCCGTGGTAACCCCTTATATGGAATAACTAGATCGATTTGTATAGGTAATCACATGATTTCGAGTGCAATTTGGAATAAATAAGCACGAGTAAATTTTTTCAAAGACTCACAAAATTGCACGAGCCCGTAGGGCGAGTGCAATTTGTGGTCTTTGAAAAAATTTACAAGTGCTTATTTATTCCAAATTGCACGAGAAAAATCATGTGATTACTTATTAATAATATACACGAAAAAATTGCGAGATAGCTTCTTAACGTTGCAGAAGCAACGCAACGAAGCTAAGGTGAACCAAAACAACAGTTTTCTCGATGTTTTTAAAGCGTTTTTAGCTGTGAAAACTGGCTAAACAATTACAGGCTATAGCTATAAGGCTACTTTGTTTGCTAAGTGTCTATCAAGCGCTGTAATCATTACCTTCAGGCTTTCTAGTTCGTTATCTTTACCTTGCTTGTCCTTGTTTGTTTATTAATCTCGGCGTCACTCCATCAACGGACTCGTAATTCCAATTACGTCGGTAATTCCCTTCTCTGGACACCACTGTTTCCAAACAGACAGCTAAAATACAGTGCTTTTCGCAGCCGTTTCTCCTTTTTAGAGCTGTTTTGCAGCTTCTCTGCTGTTATTGCGGTCACGAAGAAAGAAAACCTGCTCAAAAAGCCAGCCATTGTTTTGGCTCGCAGAGTCGCTTGCAGCTCTTCAGACTTTGCGCCATTCAGAGGCCGCGTTTGATTGGCTCAATCGCAGCGCCTTTGTTTATCAACCAATCAGAATCCTCAGTTTTTTACCTTGTTTTGCACTGTATTTCCTTTTTTCTGCATCGAATTACCTTTTTTCTGCACCGGTGTTTCCTAAAAACTGCATTTCTCTTAGCCAATCAGAATCAAGAAATTTTCTAATGTATATTATTAGACCTCAAACCCTCGAAAATTACAGGAAAACACGTACAAAATGGCGGACAAGAACGAGTTAATAGCAAGAGTAAACGATACCTAATTTAATTTTCTTCGTTTTTATGCAAATACTGGTAGCTTTAAAGCTGACCATAGCTAATAGAGGGAAATGGCTGGTTATGAGGCCCGGAAAACATCAAAGGAGCAAAACACAGAGGCCAAGATTTATGTTGGAAGGTCCATGACCGTGCACATCTTTTGTTTTGCACTCATGTAATATGCATGAATTACATAATCGCAATGTTTGTATTGGTTAGTTGCATGAGCACGCTAACCAGGTATTGTTATTTGTGCACCGTCAACCCCCAAAATAACAAACAAAAACATATAACAAAAAGGTTAGCTAGGTTTCATAACAATTTCCTTCTATTATCTCTGAGCTGACTTTTGAAGTGGTCTCTGCTGCTCAATAAAACGAAAATTTCTTTCTCTTTTTGTTTCAAATTCTGCACCATTAAAATCACTGCTAAGGATACAGTAAAAACCAAAAACCCGCATACAAGAACACCCATTTTCGGGGTTCAGGCTGATTGGGTTCTTATACAACGGGTAGTTTAGGTGAAATCAGCCTGAAAGTGTTCTTAAGTGTTCTTAATGTTTTACTTCTAAAAAAATGTAAGGGATTTACTAACTATGATGAAATACATAACTTTGAGAGAAAATTAAACTTTTACAAATGGTGACATTCATTTTATTGCATATTTTTCATGTAATTATAAGTCTTTTAATTCGAAATACAGTTGTTATATATTTGCTATACACAGCAAGTGAAATTATTAGCATTTATACAGAGATCTTACTGCAATACCACAGTAAAGCTACAGACACTGTTTGTTCTATTAAACTGAAAAGGGAAGAGTTTTTATGTATAAGAACGATTTTCAATTTTCAGGCTGAATGTGTTCTTAATCCACATGTTCTTGTATGCGGGTTTTTACTGTATTAATTGTTAAAAATTATTTTAATATCATTTTAAAACTTTTACAAAATGAACAACCGCAATATACCTTATAGATTAGTACATGTATTTCTGTTGGTCATCACTATGAATAAAGGGGTTAGTTTCTAAAGATACTGTGGTGCTGCGTCGGTGGGGGAGTGAAACACGGAAATTTGGTCTATCAACGGAGTTGATAATGTAAATTGACCACCGCACAGGGATTCGATTAGATGACTTTTCGAGCGTTAGCCCTTCGTCGGAGCGAATTCGCTCAATTCGTTCCAACGAAGGGCTAACGCTCGAAAAGTGAGCTAATCGAATCCCTGTACGGTGGTAAATTTACACATAGTTAGTGTAACATTACATCATCAACTCCGATCCATTGATAAACCAAATTTTCGTTCATGGCTATGAGCCTGTTTTCTTTATGTAAAATGAACGTGCTTATTTAGAGTGGTTTTACTGACTACTGATTAGTTGTCGTGTCATTATTGCGTAAATGCTAAGAAATGAGTGAGGAAGTTTCTCCCTCATTTGTGATCTCCTTTAATGTTAGGGTCCTGTGTTAATAGTCCTGGAAGTGTTGCTGGTGGAGGAGCCATAGAACTTGTAGCAGAAAAAGGCCACATCACCATAGGTATCGACCTTTGTCTCAAAATTATACTTGCAAAGCCTTATTTTATGCATAACGATTTTAATTTTAAAGTATTTTCATCAACGTCTCCTTATTTCATTCAACGTTACCTCACTTCACTCCTCAGATGCTTCCATTACTGCATCAGCTCAGAGAGACCCAGACAACTCAAAAGTTTGTTCTGGTGGATCAGGTGGACTCATTAGACTTGCGGCTCGAAGGGTGAGTTTTTCAATGTTCGTCGAAGTTAAAGTAAAATATATATTTAGCAAAGCCTAAAAGCGGAGCTCCACAATTATTTTTTACTGGCATTTAAACAATGTCTGCTTAATGCTATAGCTATAGAAAAAAGTATGGAGAGGTGAAGCGAACCGGTCCGAAAAAACTCCGTCCGGAAGTGCTCGCGCAAGTGCGCATGGCTTTTATTCACTGAACCAATTTTGTGCGCTAAAAAATGGGCGAGAGCAAACAACAAAGAGTTTTAGGATCCAGATGAACTATTAGCTAGGAAAGATTTGGAAAAAACAAACAAACATTCTTGACTTCCAACTACTCCAAGGTAAAGAGCAAAAGAATTCACAGCGGATCAAAAACAAAAAACAACATTGTAAGAAAACAAAGCGATGCAAATGTTTCCTTGGAAAAGGTGGAGAAATAATTCAAATGGCAAGTGATAAAAACGTTTGGAAAAAGCAAACAAACATTATTGAGTCCAAATTACTCTCAGCTGAAGGCGCAAAGGAATTCACAGCGGATCATAAACAACAAAACATTGCAAGAAAACAAAGCACAATGCACATGTTGCTTCGAAGATTCTTGGAGAGGGTGAAGAAATCAGACCAGTAACAACCAAACTCGCAGTAACCTAGACAAATTGCTAAGCAAAAAGGAGTACGCACCTGATCAGCCAACAATCACTCGGAACGCGGAGCTGCATAATACCGCCATTTCACACAAAATAGTTGCTTGGCTAAGCAGATACAAAACCCTAAAGGGCCATGATAGTTTTACTGTTACTTTCCATGTCCACCCAGCTTCTTCAATTAAAAATTCTCAGCGTGAAGACATTATCCAGTTAAACAACAACGAGCACTTGCCAAACCACACGAGCTTTCCCCTCGCAGACCCGTACTCTAAAAATTAGGAAAGCCTGGCTACATATCCAAACGGTGATTCTTACCGGTTCTTAAAACCTTGGGACTTTATAATCAAGTTAGACGGGGAGACGTTCTTTACAGTCTTTGGACGAAGGCCTCTAACTTTTTCAGTGGCGCGTGTAGCATGACCGCCTTTTTTCCACTTGAGTTTGAGTTTTTGCTTTCAGCAAAATTTAAGCTTCAAAGACGAAATGCCCAGTGATACAGTTAATAGATCAAAATTTGCTTATCTTGTTGCCTTCAATTTTTGTTATTTTATTTTTACATGACTTCCTGCCAAAATGTGGAATAATTCACAGTGTTTATTTTTCTCCAGTGTGACATTTCAAATTGGCTTAAATGGAGAGTGGAATTTACGGTCAGACGAACGGTGAGGTCGTGCATTGACAGGGTACCGTGCTCCGCAAGTGTACTTTCGGCTCGCGGAGCTCCGCTATTAAACCTAGTGGGTGAGAACCTGTGAACTTAAGTTTGTCATTTACAACCAACCTATTGCCGCCTAAAGCCCTGGTCAAACGGCGCATGATAGTCGATGCTAGTTGATGATGGTCGATGATGGTTGAAACGCGCGCTATTGTTTGACCACCAACTATCATGCACTATCATCGACTAACATGAACTATCATTCACTTTATTCTGCTCAAACATGTTATTATAATCGATGATAGTTTTTGCCGTTTGAGCGCTCGCACGATAATCGATGGTAGTATTACGGTCAGGTGTTTCCGCTCAACAACGACGGGCGCAGGTAAAGTCGAAGAGGAAAGCGATCAAATGGACCAACAAAGAAATATCACACTTGAGAGACGAAAAGCTCATACTAGCATTGTGTTTACAACTTTTCGCGACGCCATTTTCACGGAGACTCATGCGAGCGTCACGAACGCGACACCTAAGCTTGCGTCAGCAGACTATCGCGAACTTCTTTGAGCCTTTTGACCACGCGCATGATAGTTGATGATAGTTAATGATAGTTTAGGACTTTTCAACTATCATCAACTATCATGCGCCGTTTAACTAGGGCTTAACAATTGAAATAGGTTTTATCTGGAGCAAGAAAACTGTGGGTTTTCAGAGACAGGCCCTTGTGTTCCGTACGTCTCCACAATGACTTAATCTATGCCGCTCCTTTTGAAATATTGCTGTGCGCATGCATAAGGCACTGAGCCTACCGCGGAGGTAACAACTCGTACATCGAGTCTTCTTTCCTTATTGTATTTTAAAAAATGTTAAAATAATTACGCGCGCTCTGAATGATCGAATCGAGTGCATTATGTCTCAACTTATTATATGACTGGCTCTTTCAGCGGTCAAGATGAATCGATTCTTCTGCTGTGATTGGCTACCCGAGAGGTCAAGATGGAGCTATCTTGACCGCTTGGGATATCTCCTGCCGTTCGTCCCGCGTTTTTGCGTGTTTATGGACCTCGACTTCGTTTTAGTCCATAAACACGCAAAAAAAGAACTTGGCCAATATCACGCCATCTTGACCGAAAAAGCTTGGCAAATAACCCATATATATGCACTCGCCCTACATCATATGCGTTCATTGTGGAATTATAATGTGCGTAGGATGCGTCACAAGTGCGCGCGAGCAAATCTCGATTTCAATCCATATTTGAAATTATTTTAACCATAAAAACAAAATTTGGAAGTTCGAGTGTCGTCAAATTTCATTCATTTTGAGTACTGGTAAGAATTCTCGCGCAAATCTCTGGGACATTTTCTACAAGAAATAAAATAACTTGCTCCTTGTACATCGTTGATTTATATAATTAAGCATGCGTCTTCAGCTCGTGCTTCTCTGGGCACTTCTCTCGTGTTCTTAAAAATTCCCGCGTGCTTAAAATGTTCTGCAATTGGTATAGAATTTAATCATAGTTAATAGAGGGAAATGGTTATGAAGCCCGGCAAACATCAAAGGAGCAGAACAAAAAAAGACAAAAAGATTTATGTTGGAAGGTTCATGACCGTGCACATCTTTTGTTTTGCGGCCATGTACTATGCCTGAATTACATAATCGCACTGTTTGTATTGGTTAGTTGCATGAACACGCGTAACCACCTATTGTTATTTGTGCACGGTCAACCCCCAAAACAGCAAACAAAAACACATATAACAAAGAACTTTGCTAGGTTTCATAACTATTTTCCTCTATTAACTATGATTTAATGGAACCGAAACGAATTGTGGAATTGCATATATTTTAGGTATCCTACTGATGAACAGTTATTACATTCAGATATTTTTAGAAGCAACATTTATTTGCGGTCGTTCATCTTTGAATTACTTATATAACTCAACAGAGCATCGCGATTTTTTTTTTTTTTTTATTTCTTTAATAATTTTATTACCCGTCAGTTTAACAATTCTGTTAAGTAGTGTTTTTTTTTCTCATTTTTTCGATATATGAAATATTTATGTATACGTTTAATCATAATCATATTTTAATGTCATTAATTCATAATTCAGCCGGCCCGAGGAGTGCAACGATTTAGCTTAACCCATCCATCCTCCAACCAACCCACCATCTATCCATCCATCCACGCCCTGGGGAACCTCCACATTTAATTTGTTCATGCTCGAAAAGCACACCATTGATGAAAACAGCCTGGGAGCTATTCGAGAGATAAGATTTCAAACACTCTAAGAATTGTCCACGAACTCCAATATACTCTAAAGTTTAGTCAGCAGAACATTGTGATCAACCCTATCAAAGGCCTTCTTGAGATCTAAAAACAAACTCCGTTAATCAATCCTCTGTCTATGTTAAAACACCACTGCTTCGTCAGGTCAAGGAGCGCAGTTACCGTTGAGTGGAGGGATCTGAAACCATACTGACTCTAAAATGTCCTTCCTGCTTAAATAATCATAGAGCTTCTCATATATAACCTTTTCAAAAATTCTGGCTATACTATATAGAACTAAAATAGGTCTGTAATTATTTCGATCACTTCGTTCACCTGTTTTGTAGATAGGAGAAACCTTCAGTTTGCAGTTGCTAGTTTCCAGTTCTCAAGGAACACTCTACTTTTGAAAGATGGATTTAAAAGATCAGTTAATTGTCTATAAATAATCGGTTGAACTAACTTAAGAATAAAGGGGATTAGTTTCTAAAGAAACTGTGGTGCTGCGTCGGTGGGGGAGTGAATCACAGTCTTCACTACATAGACGTCGAAGTCTAAGAAATTGAGAATAGGGAATGGCGTTTTTGACATGAGATGGATGTGAAGATGAATACAACAAATAACTGTGAGAATCGGTGGGTTTGTAGTGCACACTGCTACATAATCCGTTGCCGCTGATAAAAACTATGTAGTGAAGACTCGGATTTTTCCAATAAATCAGAGGAAATGTGCCAGTTCTTCGAGAAACGTGGCTATCCTGATTCTGTGGTTCAATCGGGCCATCACCGCGCCCAGCAGATTGATCAACAGTCAGCAGTACAGACATCACAAAAGGAAAAGAATGACAGGATTCCATTCACCCTCACATTTCACCCACATAATAGCCCAGTTAAAGCCATCATTCTTAATTACTTTAAGATACTTCAAAATGATCCAGAAACTGCTAGAATCTTTTCGCAACCACCGCTGATTTCATTCAAACGCGACAAAAATGTAGGTAACTTTCTAGTTAGAAGCGCATTCAAAACAACTGACCAGACTGGCACTTTTAAATGCGTGCGCTCGCGATGCAAAACTTGTCCTTTCATTCATAACACTGACAAAATATCGGGCCCTAAGCGATCTGTTAAGATCACTGATCGCTTCACGTGTACCTCCGCAAATGTTATCTATTACATAACCTGCACATTATGCAAAAAGTTATACATCAGCGAAACAGGAAGACGACTAGGTGACCGATTCCGAGAGCATTTTCGTGATGTTGAGAAAGATGACAAGGACGCATCCAAACCTGTCGCTCGGCATTTTAATCTCTCTAACCATTCCAAACAACACATGTCGATATCCGGCCTTTCCCTACATCAAGGTACCACGGAAAGCCGTAAAAATCTCGAGAAAAAACTGATCTTTCAAATTGGCACTCTTAATCCCCACGGTATCAACGAGCGCTTTTCATTCAATTAATTTATTCCTGTTTTTCAGGTTACCATGTTACCACCAATAGCGTAGCTCCATTTTCTGTATATAAACCATACACAACCCACAATTCCTCGATTCGCTCCGACGAAGGGCTAACGCTCGAAACGTCAGCTAATCGAATCCCTGTACGGTGGTCAATTTACATTATCAACTCCGTTGATAAATCAAATTTTCGTGTTTCAACTAACTTAAGAACCTTGTTAGAAATTTGATCTTATCGAGTCGCTTTTGCGATATTGACTTTTAACAATACATTCTTTGGATAAATTAAAGGGCCACTGTCACGGAAATTCTCAAATTGTGAGCAAGTGCTCTTCCTATCACTCGAGTGACTCGTGTACCACGAAAAGATTGATTTCAAATGATTTCTTGGAAGAAATAGAATCTAGTATTATTTTATAGCGAAGACGATCCTTTAATTTCGCTAATCTAAGTAATGGCAGATTTCTTACTCATCAAGTAGAGTCTTCCAAGTATCCTTCGAGTTTCCAAGATTGTCATTTAACTTGCTTTGATAGCAATTAGATTTCGCACGTTTAATTAACTCCTTTTCTCACCTTTGTGAAAGATAGCCAATCATTTTCCGAGCCCGACCTCACTGCTTAACCTCAGAAGTCAACCAAGGCGCGGGTTTTTTACGTACTCTCTTCCATTTGTCCCAGGCTTCATCAACACAATTTATCCTGTCAATGGTAGGCCACTGAGCATTTTTTAGTTCTCTTTTGGAGGAATTTACATGAAAATTCTTCCTCTTGAAAAGTTTCTAGTTCAACGTACCTCGAGTTCTTCCTTGGAATGCCTATCTTTCTAACCACAAAGACAAGGTTGTGATCATTTATTGAAAGTGCAAAATCGAGCGGCTTGGTTGATTTCGGCGCAGAATATATGACTCCAACATAGGAAATATTAAATAGAATTGACTGGTCTAATATTAAGGAGAATCATAAGTAAGATCAAAGAAATTGTGAACAAGCATTGTCCTTTAAAAAAAAGCCACTAATTCTAAAATGAAACAATTTAATAAACCGTGGTTAACAAGACGACTGCTAAAATCAACAAGACGCTCTATGAGCGTTTACTCGGGATACCTTTTCATGCAGAAGTCGGACGCTATCCGGCTAACGGTTTGCTTTTGGGTTCGGACAAGGCCTTTTCGTTTACGTACGAGCAGAGTGCGTAGGACTGTTTTGAGAGTTGCCATCCATTTAATTACTTTGGCTGTCTTAAAGCATTTTTTCTCTCTGCTAAACTTGAAAACATTTGCATAGACACTTCTTATAACATATTGGTTATTCAGAACTCGAAACATAAGGCGAATCGATATTTCCGTGTATGTGACATGTTTCTCAGAAGCAATCCAGGGTCACACATTGTAAAACAATTTGAAATTAAAACTGCGCTTTTTTCAAAACAAAGCGTGCTACCGAGCTGAAAACAGGCTAGCAGATATATCTTTAAAATGCCATTTACCTGATGTAGGTAATAATAGATTTTTTTCCTGATGACGCGCGCGAAAACTAAGAATTTGCAAACTTGTCTCCAAATATTGAACTGTCACAATGATCAAGTTGTGATATCTTTCCGATCGATCCGCCGATAAGCAAAGCGCGTGCGACGCTTCCAACCTTTTCTTAAATTCGGCAAACCTTTTCACGCGGACAAACTCTACTGGATTAAGATCTTCACAACTTTACAAAGATATGTCCAGGAAAATTTGTTCAGGTTGATCGAAGTGGATTGTTTAACCTTGAGCACTATCAGTTAGTGGAAGGTGTCACATTACACAAAAACAACCATATGCAAATTTGTTAATTTTCTTCATTAAATACGTAAATTACGCCAGGTACTTTCTATTGTGCCTTGACCAATGAAACACCTCAACGTGTTCCTATTGTGCATTTTGTTTTGACCGAAATCTAACGTGACTTATAACTCGGTAAACCTATAGGTATCCCGAGTAATTTAAAAGAAACAAAAGATGTATTACTCACTTTTTTCAGCAAAGATCCAACAAAGATAAAAGAGTATGAACACTACTCAAATTTACTTAACAAATGAAGAGCAAAGTCAAAAATAACTATTCCAAGCAACATTTTCAGTTAAACAAAAATAACCTATAATAACCGTGGAAACGTATTGGTACAAAATTTCTGAGCTCCGTATTTAGCTAAATTTCACATTCAAAAACATTCAACGATGACGAAAACTAATATCCAGTCACTTAAAAAGGAAAACAACGACTTAAAATGTAAGCTTGAGACCCTAACCAAAGATTTCAAAGAGCTGAAGGAGTTGTTGGAGAAGAAAGAACTAACGGCCGGAACGAGACAAGATGGCGGTCCTTCGTCACCGTCACCGAATCGTGAACTTGAAAACAGTCTACAGTTTCTTAGTGAAGAATACGATAACATGCAGGTTTCTCAGTCTGCTATCCAGGGAAAAATATCCAAACTTGGTAAAGATTTGTCAAACCTTTCTGTGAAAGTCAAGGAGATATCTGACGCTGTGGAAGCGTTACAACAGTACAGCTACCAGTACAATCTAAAATTCGTTGGTTACCCACAAGTTAACGAATCTGAATCATCTTAAGACACCGCAAAACTATGTCTCCATTTATTCTCTTGTCTGGGCGTCGAAGGAATTACACTTAATGACAATGACATCGCTCATAGCCTGCAGATAAGAGCAAGTGCTGCTGTAAGCAAACCTAAACCTATCATTTGCAAGTTCACTAGACGTCTCGCCAAGGAGAAAGTAATGGCTCCCAGGAGAGCATCCGGTAACATTAGCTTTGAAGACCTTGGCCTACCAAATGATACCACTTTTGAGAGTATTGGAATTTACGATAATCTGACACCAAAGTTACAGGAACCGCTTCATAGCTCCAACAACTTCAAAACCCAGCATGGTTATAAATTCTGCTGGGCAAAGAATTCAGTTGTCTTCCTTCGCAGGAGTGAAACTTCAAGACCAGTTAAGGTGAAAACGATGGATGACTTGATGAAGCTAATACCACAGAGCCAAGGAACAACTCCCCAAACGGATGAGTAACTTACGAATGTTAACGATATAGCTTCTGTTATGTTTTTTCTTTAAAAATGGCCTCGAACAATGTCAGATCTAAGTGAAGTCTTAAAGTACCCCTAAACCCCCCCCCCCAATTTTTTTTGCCCTAAATAAATCTACTTATCATTCGGAGTATTCCGGCGAAAGAATTATTGGATTTGGTTGAATCCTCGATTTTTTATGGTCAGCCAAAGTCTCATTCAATTTGTTGCACGGCCGAGTAAAAGGGAGTCTGGGTCCAACGAGGTTGGTGACGTCATCCCGGGAACGATTGAAAGATAGCGTCTTAGTCAATCTCTGTTTTTGCAAGCGTTTGTTGGAGTCATCGAAGCACATATTGGAGGGTAAAAGCCTGGCAGTAGTCAAAATTGTGTTGGAATCTTGTCCTCTTTGTCCTCGGAGTCAGCGTCAGGCTATGTATAGGGTGAATGCCAAATTAACATTTCTAAAGTGGAACTAGTACAGAATCGGCGAGGAGCTCGAAGGAGCCTCATGGTTATGAAGACCAGGAATGGACAGCAAGATTCGCGGAAGAAGGGAAGACGAAAAAGATTAACTTCGTTTATAATTGTTATCTGCCGTACCTCGTGGTTCTGTGTACGCTGCTGGTGAGCAAAAGCTTTGATTTAACATTTCAATCTTGAACGACCGGGTACCCGTGCATCGGCAATGGGAATTGTGCAGCGGTTTGAAAACAATAATTATTATTTTATATAAACGGCGCACATCCGACTGTAGATCGGTATTTTAAACGAACATCAGCAATTAATTGTGGAAGTGCCTATTTATGGGAGCGTCTTTATTTATGGTATCTATTCAAAGAAGGCAAAGATAGATTTGACAAGAGAACGGAAAGTGAGCTCAGCCGACGCGAATTACGTGACTTGAGGATTAGCTGAACTTCTAGTTATCCTCAGGCAGTACTGTGAACGAAGTCAAGGCAAGGTGAAATTTTAAAACTTTTAACCAGAGAACATGTTTTAACTTTTCAAAATAAATATAGCCTACTGCAATTAAAATTTGAGGCTACGCATCCGTCTAATCTGTTGGTTAGAAATAAGCGAACGCAACTTCGCGATGCGAGAATAATTTGCATATATCCGATGTAAACAAACTGACACGAATTTAGACGTGATTGGATATATTTTACTACATGTAGCTCCATTTGAACATGAAGTTCGAGTGGCACCATCGTCTAAATCAACTGAATTCGGTGATGTTAACCAATTTGATTTGAAAACACTTCAAGTTTTCTTAGCAGTCTACAATGTATTGATCAGTGACATGGGCTTCTGTCAGTGAATTAGCATGGCCTCTGAAATATATTTGATTGTTGACGTTGTAAACAGGTTTTAATAGAGCGCTTGTGTCGAAGACTGTAGGACTCATGAAGCCGAAAAATTTAAAGGAAGTTAGATTGATGAGGTTTTCCTAAAGGTACATATCGAGGGACAATTATTCTAGCTGCCATTACATTCTGGACTACTTTGTGTCGCTGCAGTTAAATCCTTTGTGTATCCGATGCGCACCACACGGAATATCACGATGCATTGGAAACGTAGTACATGCACATACTTGGGTTGTATCACTATACAATAAACGAGTTTTAAAGAGGAGATCTTTTCACTGAACGGACTCATTGGAATTTTCTGTTTTCACCGTATAAAAGGGCATAAAATGCTTGTGAGATCAGCCGATGGGAATATGTTTATTTCACGAACAGCCGGTCTGTTTTTGGCTCATTCGTTTGCAAAACATCAAATTTTCTCTTAGGGACTGTGCAATAATTATCTGGAGGGGGGTTCTAAAATTAGCAAAGTAGGCCTTAAAATAAAGTTGCACCCCCCCTGAATTAAA
The DNA here is from genome assembly GCA_016490735.1 of Pachyseris speciosa. Classification (NCBI taxonomy): domain Eukaryota; kingdom Metazoa; phylum Cnidaria; class Anthozoa; order Scleractinia; family Pachyseridae; genus Pachyseris; species Pachyseris speciosa. The sequence goes on along the minus strand of JAEMWC010000585.1, from coordinate 491,606 downwards.
GTTAAAATAACTTCTTGTCCACCCCCGTCTAGACGGGAGATTACTTTCAACCCCCCTCCCCAACCTCCGATCCTCACTACATCCCTCTTTACCTTTACACTACTTCTGGTATGTCTCCATCATCAATAAATAAAACTTGGAAGCTGCGCTCCACATAATCGTCGCCTGATGAACCACCTTCATACTCGGTTGACTCCTCCTCAGAATCACTTGAGGTATCATCATGAGAACTGGAGGGCATGTTTTCATCATCATCTTCAATCTCTTCATCAAATGTTCTTGCTACAGAACCATCTGCATGCTTAAGTATTCGCTCAACTAATTGTGCCTTGTTTCCAGATACCATTAGACCTTCTTGCCTTAGATAGAGCCGAAGTTGCTTGTTAGTCAGTCTTTCAACATCGTCTCTGCTCTCCCAACAAATATCTTCTGGAATGGTGTTTCTTTCCAGATTTCTTTTGTCTGCTTTTAGAGCCAAGAATTCAAGGTGCAGAAGATATCTTCTGCAAGAACTTTCGTCGATGTTAAGCTTTAAGCATGCTTGCCGTATGGCCTGGTTATCAGAAGAGGTCACTTTCTTTTCAACAAACATCTTCTTCACTTGTACACTAGGAAGGATACTGTCAACCTCGCTTGGAGCCAAACGAGGTTCATCAACTGGGAGATACTTTCCTTGCGAGGACGGATCAAGGGCTGGCAATGGAGATCGTGTAATGAGATCAGACCTCTCAGTTTAACTTCTAACCCCCCTACAAATGTTTAAGAAATTACATCTTACCCCCCCTACCCTGCGCTTTGGTTTAAGTTCAGGCCTCCCCCTATTAATCTTAGAACCCCCCCCCCCCAGATAATTATTGTACAGTCCCTTAGGAGAGACATGTTACAGGTGACAATACTATGAATACAAATTATCGGTTAAAATCATGTCTTATTTGCCCTCAGAGTTAGAATCCTTGAGCTTCCTTCAAAGAAATTTGTAAGCGCAACAGAACTTCCGTTCCCGGGATGACGTCATACAAGTGCTGAACCCAATCTACCTTCAACTCGGTCGTGAAACAAAATGGCGGCGTTTTTGCTCGTAATTTCGAGACTTTACCGGGGCACAGAAAAGCGAAGATTCAACCGAATCAAAAATTTTTTTTCACGGTTGTGCTTCTAATTCAGAGACGAATCATTTAAAATGAAAAAAATTTTGGGGTTAGGGGCACTTTAAGTAAGAAAAGTTATTATCGTGAAGTTTTCAAGAATAACTTGAATGATATGCGGAAAACGTGGCAAGCTATAAACGAACTACTGTATCGACGGAAAAATTTAGATATTACACTGATTTCTAATGTAAGAGTATTATCTACATGTTAGACAATAATATTGTTTTTTGGTCCATAAGGAACAAAAATAGTGAAAAAATCATAAGGCAACATCACTCTAAAGGTGTTAATTTAATTACCCCCTGGGGTTGGCATGGAAAGAGGAAAATTCAAATTTCACAAAAACTACAACAGTTTGTGGGAAAAATGAAATGTAACACAAACATGGACGTAAAAAGCAATAATCCTGTGTTCGACCAAGACACAGCTAAGAGAAATACACCCTGTAGAGGGCAATTTATTGTTTTGTAATTTGATCCCCTTTTGGACTTCAGTAATTCAGCCGCATCGCATCTTCATTCTTTGGTCGAACACAGATCTGTTCATAAACATGCCCTTGGAGTATTTGCCAAATATCGCGAAGAAATTCCCATCCATTTTCCCAAAAAATGGATTCCCGTAAATGAGGGTGAATTACCCACGAGCTCAAAACTGATATTTTGGTGTTAAACAGTCAATGTTCCTCTCAAAATCACCTTTTCTTCAACGATACAGTCACTACGAACTTCTTGCCCGCCATTTTGAAACACCGCTGTGTAAAATGCCAGCAGAAACATAAAAAAATGCAACATAACCTCTGTCTACCCCACTTGGGTTTTGTTTTGTCACTACGTTGCTAGGGGGCCGTTTCTCGAAAGTCTCGTAAACTTTTCGGGCCCGAAAAGCCATTTCAAAACCTAAGATCCATCAGTTCTAAAAAGCTGGCCTTTAAGTATGATTTCAAGATACGAAAGGGCAAATTTGTTGCAAAATTTCATGCCCGGAAACGTCTTCGTTTTTAAGATATGAAGGAAATTGTGGCACCCGAAACAGACCCGAAAGGTTTCCGGGGTTTTGAGAAACGCACGCTAGGTGTGACCTAGTTCCGGTAGATGCGTTACACACTGCGCCTGCGTAGTGGATTGTGTTCAACATTGTTCAACATGGCGTCCGGTAGCAAGAAGAAGAAGAAGAAGGTTAGCAAAGCAAAATTGAAGAAAATTGCGTCTCTTAAGGGCAAAAAATCGGCAGAAAAGCAGGGTAAAGGAGCTGGTTCAAGGAAAAGTTTCAGTCTGCCAGCAAAATGGTCGGAAGAACATACCAAAACAGACGGGAAGACACGACTTAAATTTGTCAGCCCCGGCAAGTCAGAATACAGATCAGAGAAAGCCGTGGCGCAAACCTTAGCTGCAAGAAATTTGGAGGCTTGCTTTAATGCTTCGTCGGCCTCGAGTGAACACTCTGAATCAGAGGGCTCGGAATTTTTTCCTGACGTGGATCTCAGCGATACTGAAAAACCGGGCTGTTCCAGACGTAGTAAAGCGGAAAGCGACGACGATTCTTCAACTGAGCCTCAACCCAAGAAGTGCAAGACGGACATAGAGCGGCGGTTTTTTGTCAGTGAAACTACACAGTTGTTGGATTTCGTCGAGCAAGTCAACAGGGCCAGCTGTTGCTCAACACCTGATTGCAGAGGTAAGATTTCCATTCCCAATTTGCTTTCACTTTGTATAGGTAATCACATGATTTCGAGTGCAATTTTGAATAAATAAGCACGAGTAAATTTTTTTTAAGACTCACAAAATTGCACGAGCCCGTAGGGCGAGTACAATGTGTGGTCTTTGAAAAAATTTACAAGTGCTTATTTATTCCAAATTGCACGAGAAAAATCATGTGATTACTTATTAATAATATACATGAAAAAATTGCGAGATAGCTTCTTAACTTTGCAGAAGCAACGCAACGAAGCTAAGGTGAATCAAAACAACAGTTTTCTCAATGTTTTTTTAAGCGTTTTTAGCTGTAAAAACTGGCTAAACAATTACAGGCTATAGCTATAAGGCTACTTTGTTTGCTAAGTGTCTATCAAGCACTGTAATCATTACCTTCAGGCTTTCCAGTCCGTTATCTTCGCCTTGTTTGTCCTTGTTTGTTTATTAATCTCGGCGTCACTCCAGTGTAGTGTTGAATTCAACGGACTCGTAATTCCAATTACGTTGGTAATTCCCCTCTCTGGACACCACTGTTTCCAAACAGACAGCTAAAATACAGTGCTTTTCGCAGCCGTTTCTCCTTTTTAGAGCTGTTTTGCAGCTTCTCTGCTGTTATTGCGGTCACAAAGAAAGAAAACTTGCTCAAAAAGCCAGCCATTGTTTTCGCTCCCAGAGTCGCTTGCAATTGCAGCTCTTCAGACTTTGTGCCATTCAAAGGCTGTGTTTGATTGGCTCAATTTCAGTTCCTTTGTTAATTAACCAATCAGAATCGTCTGTTGTTTACCTCTTTATTGCACTGAATTACCTTTTTTCTGCATCGTGTTTCCTAAAAACTGCATTTGTCTTAGCCAATCAGAATCGAGAATTTTTTCATGTATATTATTTGACCAGAAAATTGAGATGAATTTTGTCGTTTGGCTTTTGATGGTCAGTGCAACCAATTGAAAATTTGCTAATTTTACTTGTTTTGTATGCAAGCTCTTTGTCTTATAAAAGACATCATTCATATGACCTTTTGAGACAAAAACGAATAAATGTTATTCCAAAAATACAGATATACACTCTTGGGTATGTACACTGGTGGAGGGCCGAATTTTGAGCAAGTTCCAAATGCAATCCTACTTATAGTTAAATTCGGACCCTGCTTGCCATTAGCATTCCAGTAGTCCAGTGGAAAGAGTGTCCAAAATAGTACTCAGAGGGTCTTGAGTTTGATTCTCAGCTGGAGATCAAGAAGATTTTGTGAATGAGCAAAAGGGAGTTTTGACTCTTCGCCATTACTTTTGTTAAAAAGTGTGTATTGTCACATCAACTTGATCAAGCACATGCCCATTCTCAAGAATTATGTATATCTATTACAGTTCAGTGTCAACAGATCCTTTGGCAATAGTAATATTTTCTTTACTTTCATTTCCAGGTATTCTTGTGGTCTCCAAAGTGGAACCTACAGGCCTGGGAGGTAGCCTTAATGTTTGGTTTATGTGTAGTGGGTGTGAAAAAAGGTCATTGATGTTTCAAGGATCTGCTTTTGTGGAGGGATCAAAACGAACAGTGATTGGACTTGCTTTAGCAGTAGCTTTTTTCCTGTCTGGCCATGGGTTTGCTAACTTTGATAGAACTTTAAGACAGTATCTGGGCATTTCATGCATATCCAAGAACAGATACTATGATGTTATTAAATTGGCATACCCACACATTAAGGATATTCTTGATGAGATGTGCGAAGAAGAAAAAAAAACATGCAAGATTTATCACGAGATAAACTGGGTAGCTGGACACGAGCTGTCGTTACTTCCGATGGAGTGTGGCACACTCGTGGACATTTTAGTAAAAATGGTTCTTTTATTGTTAAGAATTATTTAACTGGTGGATTACTCTGGTATGGGCACAAGTGCATGCGGGGGAAGGATGATGTTGTCGAGGAGGAGTTGTATGAGGGCACAGCAAAGTCGATGGAGGGTGTGCTAGCAGAAGAATGTTATGAGCAAGCAAAGAATGAGGGGTGCAAGGTCGAGGTTGTGTAGCAGGATGGAGATTCAAGTGCAACCAAGTCTGTCAGTCTGCATCATCCTGCTGGCAAGGTATATAAATGTGGAGGACATGTGGGGAGAGCTCATAGCAATAACTTGAAAGAGGCTGCTAAGAAGAAGGAATTTTCAGAAGATATGAAATCCAAGTACATGTACAAAGCAAAATTTCCTGAAATTGAAACTGCGAAGTGCAAATGCAAACGACACAGGGCTGGCTGTGGCTGCATATCCGATTCATTTATCAAAGGTGCCCGTATCAACCATTTTTGTTGCCTGCAACAGTGCACCAATCCTGTTGATTATGCGCAGCGTGTCAGGGTCCTCTCGAAGTACCATGTGCTGGACATTCATAACTGGGACGAAGATGGTTCTTGTAACTTTCATCCGGCTAGAACTTGCAGTTGCAAGAAATGTGAAGAAGATGAAATTAAATGCACTGGGGAGCCATACAAGACAAAAACACCACTCAAGTGTGATTTTCATTGGCTTGCATACAGAATAGAGTGCGAAAGAAGAGCAGACGAGGCTGACAGTGTCATTCACCCTGAAATGGGTCAAGGCCATTCAAACCTCTGCGAGGCAAGCTTCACAGTTCTTCTCCAGTTCCGGTCAAAAAGCCAAAGCCTCTGCAGGTATGATTGCATGCTCCAGCTCTTGTAGATGTTTTGTTGTCCAGTTGGCCATCTTAAAATTTGTCTGTCTCTTATAATTTGTTTCATTTACCACCTAAATGTACTGCACATCATGCAGGATTGTGTCATGGCTTATAACTGGAAGTAAAGCATTTGCAAATCAGTATATACCTTTCATTTTTATAGTTCATCCATTATTAGCCGCACTCTACAGGAACCTAAATTGACAATAGACTGTCGTCTAAAATTTACTTGTTGACAGTGTCTGTGGATGAACTACATGGACATCTAGGTACACAGAGTGAAAAATGTTAGCGATATAAAGGTTATTTCAGTTTGCTGGTCCGGGTTTTTAGGACTACATGTAGGGACATTTCTTGTTCACATTTTTTCTTGCCTTTTTCATGTAAGGTTGCACTACATGGCATCAACTAATGCTGGCCTATGTTAAGGCAACATGACATGGTGCTTTAAAGTCAGAAGCAACAGCTACCATTGGGTCAAAGATCTTTACCAAAGGCTGAACCTTCCAGTCATTCCAGCAGTGGTTGAAGCACTCGCCAAATGTGTACAGGATCGTGCAGCTGAATTGAAGAAACAACAGACAGAAGCACGGAAGAACCAGCGAATAAGAATGAAAGTAGCCAGAACAGAAGATCAGGAGGCAAGGAAAAAGTGGGTGTAACAACAAGCAGTTAGACACACTTATGGAGGAGATTCAGAGGATGAAGAAGATGACGATGGCCAGCTAGTTTCAGACGTGAATGAAATCATTGGAAACGAGGATGATCTGTTAGTTGTGAGTGGAAGAAAGTGTCGTTGTGGATCGACCCAGCACCAGCGGACATCACATAAAGATTGCCCTTTGAACAAGAAATCTAAAAAGTGACTGTTGCTAGTCTATGAGGTCAGCCTTAGTTTCAAAGAGATCTCATGAAATTACATTTCAGGCAATAGTGAGCTAATATTAGACCCAGGTGGGGTGGGAGGTACTTGGGTTAATTTTTGCTCAGTATGTGCTGCTGGGCTCTCATTATACTGTACTCTGTGCCAATTATTAACCCCAGTTTAGTCGCTTTCTTTGTATCTACTTTATATTGAATGA
>JAEMWC010000585.1:472500-482500 GCA_016490735.1 Pachyseris speciosa | reverse complement strand
CCCTTTTTCACTGCTGGCCACTTGGTGTCCACCAGGTCTTGCAATGTGACGTGATATACCTAAAAATCACACAGAAGTCATTAAGAATCTAACATGTTTACAGCCACAGCCTTGTAACATATGTTTTCTCAAATTTTCAGCATTTGAACGTTTCTATGAAAAATGCGGTTTCTCTTGATTGAACAGAAGTCAAACTATTGGAACATTGAATGAGTTCATAAGCAAAATGAACATTGAGGGATTGGTCATGTCCATTCATAGTCATTGATACCATTAAAATCAGAAGCATTAACTTACATTAGGACCAACTGGGTCCTGGAAGTCACGGACATCGTCTTGAATGATGGCGCGCACCACTTTCTTGACACATTCTGGGTATACAAAGGTGGGTTGATGCCCAGTAGATTGACCTCGGCCTATTTTACATCCATGCTAAAGAACGAAATGAAAAATTCATCTAAGACAACAACAACAGCAAAAACGTTTTCAATATATAAACAAAAGATTTGCATTTGCTCGAGTGATACAATTACCTAAAACGCGAAGCACAATGGATGAGAATGCGATAATTTCCCACGAGGTTATGTGCAATCACTACGACCAGATAGTGACACGTTTGGGACCTTTTGATGCTATCGTGAACTTACCATTAAATTGTATAAAAGTCACTTACCCACATAATCCCGTATAGCCGAGAGTAGATGCGATGCCGCATCTTTTCAGCCGTTTCTCCAGGCTTTCTCGTTGTCGTGCGAAGGAGATTTTCGAGACCTTCGGGTGTTTTCCCAAATCTAAACAAATAATCAGTAGAAAACGCTAAAGAGCCTTCTGAAAAATATTACTTTCAACAAAACTAAAAAGAAAAAGAGAAAATACCTACCCGTTTCGTTCGAATTCGGCATTAAAATTGAGGAAAGCAGCCTCGCAGTTCACGGAACCGTCAGCCATCTTTGATCTGGAAATCTTTGAGAAGCACGCGGGAAAGGTAAACCAGTGAACACGAGAATCAAATTTCTCTTCCGCTGGCTCCCGCGGACACGTTCCATAGAAACGGAAGTTAAAATTTCTCTTTGAACTTCCGGTAAATCGAGCAACTTTACAGCTGATTTTTTCTTGAAAGTGATATGATATGCATATTACATAACCTAAACTTACTGCTGATAGATTTTGAACTCAAAAGAAAATGTTGAAAATTTTGCCGGTGCGGGTACCTTAAGCAAATCAATACACTTAAGGATCCAAAAATTAATAATAACATTGTCAATGACCCATCGCGTATACCCAACATTATAAATAAGTATTTCTCATCTGTTGGTAATAATTTAGCAACTAAAATGCCTCAAGCCAAGCATTCTTATATGGACTATCTCATAACCTCCAAATCACCAGATACCTCATTCTTCTATAAGCCTGTTACTTCACATGAAGTGAAACTTGAAATCTTATCCATTCCGAATACTAAATCACATGGCCTTAATTTACTCTTGTCCTACACAACTTCTTAAGTGCTCTTGTGATATAATATCTCCTGTCCTTGCAAATTTTCTCAATAAGTCTGTCAGTTTAGGTGCATACCCTTCTAAACTGAAAATGTCCAAAATTATACCAGTCTACAAACCTGATGACGAAATTGACGCCTGCAATTATAGACCAATTTCGTTACTGTCAAACTTCAATAGAATTTTTGAAAAAATTATGTACAATAGAGTGAAGATTTTTATAGAAAAACATCAACTATTATGTTTATCCCAAAACGGTTTTCGTCAAGCACACTCAACTGAACATGTTATACTTGACATGGTAGAAACCACCCGTACCAATATGGACAAAAGACTTTTTTCTTGTGGGATGTTCATCGACCTTAAGAAAGTTTTTGATACTGTGGACTATAAAATATTACTTGATAAACTTAATTTTTACGTTCGAATCGTTAATCAGTGGCTTTCCTCTTATTTAACAAATCGTACCCAAACCACTGAAATTAACTCTTACATTTCGGATAAAGAAGTGGTTACTTGTGGTGTACCCCAAGGATCCGTTTTAGGGCCGCTCCTCTTTTTGTTATATGTTAATGATATTCAACAAAAGAACAGAACATTAGAATTAATTGTAAATGCTGAATTGAACAACTTATTTAATTGGCTAACCTCAAAGCAACTTGCACTTAACATAAAGAAAACAAACTTTATTATTTTTTTGCCCACACCAAAAAAAACTTAATTACCGACCCCAGATTAATATTTTTGACAATGAAGAAAATAAGAATGTACCTCTTGAACATAAGAACTGTATTAAATTTCTTGGGTTATTAATCGATGAAAATTTAACTTGGAAAAGCCATATTCATGCCCTCACAACAAAAATAAGCAAAATTGTTGGTTTAATTGTTGTTTTTTAACACATTAACAAACCAAGATCCAAAAAAGTAAGAAACGCGTTTCCCAACTTAATCACGTGACATGTGGCGTCATACCTATTTCAGTCTAACTAATGGAATCAAAAAAATTAGAAAACGCGTTTCCCAATTTAATCTTGTGACCTGTGACGTCATATCTATTTCAGTCTAACTAATCGAATCAAAAATGTTAAACGCGTTTCCTAATTTAATTGCGTGACATGTGACGTCACATCTATTTCAGTCTAACTAATCGAATAAAAAAAATCAGGAAACGCGCTGAATAACGAGTTGTAAGCCCGCACATTTCTCTTACATGTTTGTTCATAGGCCAAGTAAGCTCTTGTCACTGGTCTCTCGTCACTCACTGTCTTTACTTCTCTAGTCGACGGACGTAGAGCATTTTTACTTTCCTCCATGATTGAAAAGTAGTGGCTGATGGCTGGAAGGCTGCTTTTATAACAAATTAGTGCCAATGACGTCATTTTTACGTGGCAGAAAGTGATTCGCTAATTAAAAGTCCTTGAGCTGGGATTGGTCAGGTCTCTATCAGAATTAGAACAAGTTCAGACCCTCGAATGCGGACTTACTATTTTTCTGAGAATGATATGCAATGGTGATTCCGTATGCAAATATGCAAGCGCATTTTTAATTGCAAAACATATAGAAACCATAATATGAAACCATCAATATCGCTCGCACAGAAAATGAATCAATGCGCGCTTTGCAATCTATCACTCACTAGCGAATGCAAATGATCTCGAACCGACTCATAGGTTCCAGTTTTTCGGAGAATTATGACTTCCTGTTCTTCTGAGAATGTCACGCATGTGAATACTTAAACGCACTTCAATTTTAGGAACATATAGTTTCCATAATATGGTAACATATTAAAAGTGAGGGACGTTCCATCGCTCACTACGTTCGCTCTTCGCGCCTCCGCTTGATTTTGCCTTCGGCCGCTCGCCCTCCCCTGCTCGTTCGATTCGTTCGCTGCGCTGCCGCTCGCTAAAACCACCCTCACTTTTCTGATACCACTGCATATAAAATGTTGGCTTGGTATCAGATCAGTTTTGCAAAACTGATCTGGTTCCGCCAACTCTATAACTACCAGAAACTGAACATTAAAAATTGTCTGAATTTTTTCCTTATTAAAAGGTTGACATTCAGAAAAATGGAAGGCTAAATGTTAGTGGAGGAGATTCGCAACAGCCTGGTGGTAACTACGATTTATACGGAGGAGCAGGAGGGATCATTCAGATAATATCACCTGAGGGCAGCCTTGTCCCTGGAAGTTCACTCCTGAGTTATGGAGCTCCCTCCGGGTCAGCCGTCTGCAAAATGAATGATGATGCATATGGTTATTTATATCTTCCAAGTAAGAAAATATACGACAATGATCATACATATGCATGTGATCCTTATCGGAAAAGAAACAAACATTTACTTTTCTTTCTTGTGCCACACACCGGATTTAACGCTCACGTACCTGTTCATTTTAGTATGGACGTTATATTCACTGCAAACAAAAAGACCCTAATAGAAGCGCAATACGTCCGATCGATGTAAGAAGGACAGACTTCTCTCTTTTCTTTGTGTTAGCGTTAAATTAGGGTTACACTACTGTATTTGCAGGCCCGAGTTTAGGCTAGTTGTAGCCTCTTGTTAACTGTAGAGTATCGTGAACTCTTTCAGTTGAATTAATTCTTCGAGTCATTCTAAATATATTACTTTGAGTATTACTTATATATATATATATATATATATATATATATATTATATATTATATATACTTATATATATTATATAATATATATACTTATATTTAACAAAAAAGCCTTAACCGTGCTTTGTTCTGTTATAAGGCACGCAAGGAAGTGACGAGAGCAAGAAAGAAGCTGGAAGAAGCACTCGCCTGCGGCTCGTGCTTCTAACTACTTCTTGAGTGCTCTCGTCACTTCCTTGAGTGCCTTATAACAGAACAAAGCACGGGTAAGGCTTTTTTATTTGTTTTATAATAAAGAATTTCTTAATTTCCTCACGCATTCGGCTAAAATTTTCGGAAAACTTTATTTTCCAAATCCTACGAGTGACATCAGCCGTGCATCCGTACTCTCATAAGGCACGCTAAGACAGACCAATCACAATCCTTGTTAGAATGGCTCAATACATTTCATTGGTTAAACACGACCAAAGCTGTCAAAATGTCAAACCATCATAGTTCAGAAACCATCAAAGTGCAAGTTGTTTTTTAGGAAATTCGGCGGAATTTGGGCTCATGCATTCGCTAAAAAAGGCGTAATGATAAAGAGCTAGTTTTAAAAGATACTCAGGAAGGTGAATTCTCGAGTAAAAAAAGAAAGTACAAAAGAGTTTACTAGTGAAAAGCTTAAAACTTGGATCGGCTTGCATGGCGCCCGGCGTAGCGGGATTGTGCCGTGGTTGAAAAACAAAATGATGATTCCACGGCATTTTGCAGCTCACCAAAAAGGGTCAGAGAACAGGTTGCCATTAATGGAAGAAACGAGTAGCTCAAACTTGGAGGACGAAGTTCTTTCTTTGGACAATTTGTTTGCTATGTTTACCGATGCGTGTTTTTAAGCGGATGTGTTCTTTCAAGTGATGGAAACCTCTACAACGCAGGTTCGAGACAGGTGAATTAAGCTTAAATAAATTTCAGCTTTGAACATTTGGTTTAATTGTTGTTACTTTTGTTCAGGACTGAAAGTCGTATTTATCTCTCGACTGGATGTAAATAGGCATCATTTACACTCGTTTGGGACGCAAATTAAGAAGTAAGCTTAAAAGTAGTTGAACGTACTGTTTTTTTTCGTTTGCTGTGCGAGCGAACGACTGATTTTACCGCTCTGCTTGGCTGACTGTTTTTTCGACGTCCCTCAGCAATGTTAAGAAAATTTTGCCCTTATGTTTTTAACACGTAATTGGAATGAGTCCTCGTAAACCACTTGTGTTTCAGACGTTGCTGAAATTGCCCTCGTCGCTGCGTGACTCGGACAATTTCAGCAGCTTCTGAAAACACGCTTGACATTTATAATTCTTAATTTGTAACGCTGTTATTTGTGGTGTTACTCGCAGAAACATCTTCCAAATCCATTGAGGCTAACCGTTCGTTTTCGTACACATTTTCTAGGTCGTACATAACGTCCGAGTCAAAATAAAAACCGACGGAAAAATTCAGATTTTCATTTGGGTCCATGGCGTGACACCGTAGCTGCCCGTGCATCTGTACTCGCATAAGTCACGCTGTTTTAACCACTCGGAGCGCGCGTTATATCGAAACTTTATTATAACTATTATATATTATATATTTATTACTTATATAGTGTCATTTACAAATACAGATCAACGGCGCTTTACAATTCATAATAAAATAATTATAATATTAAAATTAAATACGAATATTAAAATACCATGTTAAAATAATCTACACTAAATTCAGATATAGTGGGAGCGCGTTCCAAAACTACGGCGCTGCTGCCTGAAATGCAGGGTGACCAGCATCTTATTCCTAGGTGGCTCTAATAAAATGCCAGAGTTGGACCTTGAATTATATGATGACTTACTTTACATGACTTACATCTTATAGCCATTTAATGGCTATAAGACTATTAATGTATAGAAAACTTTATTTAAGAATATCATAACATACTTACAAGGATAAATACTGTTAAAAAAAACAAATGTGAAAGCTAAAATTATCATTATTATTATAACCATTATTATTATTATTATTATTATTATTATTATTATTATTATTATGCACTTTCGGCAAAAATAAAACTCTCGAATTCAAAATTATTGTGATAAGAGGCTGAAAAAACATGTTTAACGTGAAACTTCAAAATATTTGTAAAAAGTAGTGGCTCAGCTTCCAGCTTCCAAAGACTACTAATGTATACTGGTGCAAGGCCGTAAATTACTTTGAAAGCTAGTAGTAATTTCTTTAAAACAAAGTGCCGCTATAGTTAACAGATGCCGCAAATTGGTGGTCCGCGCTGACTTTTAGATCTTATAGTAAACACCAAGAGAAAATAAAGGAGGTTAGAGAGTACATAATAATAATAATAATAATAATAATAATAACAATAATAAACTTTATTTGAGTGTCATATAACTTTAGTATGGTTTTGCTAATTGGGGACACTATAACATAAATAACAAAAAATAACAAAATATAAGAAATTCATACTTAGATGTATGTGAATAAAAGCTAATGTATGTATACAATAATACTCGCCCTATTTCAGGGGTAATTCGTTTCAGGTTATTTTTAGATCACTTGCTAGCCTCGGAAATTCTGCTTGTGTAGGTAACAGCCAATCACATACACGCGTGGAGGAGCTAAACGCTAAGCTTGGGCATCTTTTGTCGCAAAAGCTAAAATAACCTGAGACGAATTACCCCTGAAATAAAGCGTTTATGGCGGTTGTACTCTCTAACCTCCTTTATTCTCCTTCTCTTGTAAACACTTAATGTTTGCTCCCGAGGGGAACAGTTAATGTCAATGTTCTTCCCTATATGGCCTATATGGGGACGTGCCGATGTATAGGGTAGGGTTTGTGATCCCTCTGCCATGAACAAGGTAGACAATTTTAAGCGAATCTGTCCTAATCAAGGTCTGGACCCGTCCTAGTCAGGGTATGGTTGCAAGACTGTCGCTGAGTACTTAGCAATTTGAAATCAAACGTTTATCTGTAGGTATTTGAGGTTATTTTTGTCCCAAAAAGGGTCACGGGTTTCAAACCCCAAGCGGCAGTCTGTCCCCTACACCCAAAGATGGGTCAAGTACCCCCGGGGCACGTCGAGGGAAACATAGGAATTCGCGGGATTTTATTACAAATTGCGCGTGTGTGTAGCAATGTGAAGAATATTGCTAACAGGTACAAGAATCGTCGCAAATGTCTTCAAGAAATATAACGCGTGGTGACTGATGCTCGAAAGTTCTCACCTACTGTAATATCTTGCATTGACCTCCGCTTTTTTTGCAATGAAAGTCTACAAGGGGGCCATTAAGTTCTTCCTTTACATTTTCTTCGAGATCGTGTGTCTTGTCTGAACTTTTTCGGCAAAGAAGGATCTAATTGTTGACAATGTTCACCGGGCAGTTTTTGTTACCAGCCGCATATCTGCTTAGGAGTCCATGTCTTCGATAAGACTAAAACGTGTACGGAACGTTGACTAAGAATGGAATGACGAACTGGACTGAGTGTTACAGAAAAGGTCAACGCGACTTCACAAATTGACGATCTGGATTGGCGTTCTGGTGGTTTCACGAGTCGCTAAAAGGGAAAATGGGATATAACTAACAGAAAAAAAGGAAATGGCATATAGACAGTGGCAACTAAAAATCTGAAGTGAAAAAAGCTGTCTTTTTCTCATCCATAGGTGAGAGTGCGGGACATAACAGAACCTTTCCAAACGGCGCCTTTCAATGGGGTCAAAGTTCCTCTTTAACGATTTCACCATCCTTTACTGCATCAACTGTCCAACAAACATCTGGTAAGAGGCAGGGTTAAATAAACGGGCATAATCCTCTTCAAAATAATTTTTAGTTACTAGTGTTAAAAGATAACGCAAACAATAACAACAACACAAAAGTGTTCCACTTTTGTACAGTTTTTAAATTCAAATTTTAAAATTCCAAAAACATCTTATAGTTACTTGTCTATAGGTACAAAAGTTCGTTTTCTCCGATATGAAGGAACCAACAAAGGAGCTTAGGACTTCATTTTCATTAAGTGTGCTAAATAGCCGATTCGAATTCGTCTAATTTCCAACTTGCAGTTTGTTACTGCTGGGCTTCGTATGGCCCAGCTGGCTACCCTGTGCAGGAACATTTAGTGTTTTCAAATTTAAATAGTCTGTTTGTGAATATTTATGTAAGGCAAAGGAACATAAGTCAGTAGAAGCGAACTCTGTTGTTACTAATGTATCCCATCGCTTAAGGAAGTCTAATCGCTCTAAACGCTCGACTTCACCTTCAGTCTCATCTGAAATGAAACTTGTGGAAGCCAAGACCAGGGTTGCTACCTTGGAAATTGAAGCAGCCTTTTTTTAAGGAAAAACAAGCGCGGAAAATGGCAGTGGAACAGTTGGAGCTAAAGAAGAGTCTAGCTCAAGCAAAAGAAGAAGAAAGAATTTACGAACAAATGAACAATGAACAGTTAATTCCCACACCTGTGCAGTCACACGGCCTTCCAATATTTCCAGTGTCTAGCGTGCTTGCAGATGGTGCTCTCGAGGATGCAAGTAACACAACCTTGACGACACCTGCATCAGTGACAACAGTAGCTTCGGTAATGACTAGCACAACCCCATCAGCTCCTTTCTCAAGTTTTGGAATCTGCTTCAAAGCCCACCCAAGCAAGTCATCTTGATGGAAATACAATGGGACAGAAAGCCCCTCCTCACATAAGTCCTTTGACTGCATATACTTCAGGAAGTACAACAGTTTTCCGTGAAATACTTTATTGCATCAAGCCCCCTTTGGGACAACCCTTCAGTTTCATTTTTCACTGGGGATCAAACAGTGGGGAATCCACAAATATCGCAACGTTTGAATGGCTTGCCAGGTTCTTTAACACGTTTGTCAGCTAACTCCTTGCCAATCAAGGACAGTATCGTAGAGATTCAAAAAAAACAAGTGGAATTGTCACACATTATGGTTACACGACAAGCGAGGAGTCTTCTACCATCGAGTGAGCCACCTGTATTTTATGGTAATGCTATGGAATTGCCCTCTTTTATGGCTGCCTTTGAATCATTAATCGAATCAAAAGTTGATGACTCCTGTGAAAGGTTATACTTTCTGGGTCAGTACACCTCAGGTAAAGCTAAGAAAGTCATTAACGGATGCCTACAGAGAAAAACAGATGGTTCCTACGAAGAAGCTAAGGGTCTGTTGAAGAGACATTTCGGAGATCCATTCAATTCTACTTATCAATCAACACTCTCTATTCTTCTGGAAAAGCACGCGCCGTTGAAGAAGAAGGTTAAAGTTTGTAGACAGCGAGTGCCCTGGTTTAATAGCGACATTAAGTGTGTTATTAGGGCTAGACGGGTGGCCGAGAGGAAGTGGCGTAGGACAAAGTCCCAGCACGATTTGCGTGCCTTCAAAGACGCGCGAAATAAAGCAACTCGTGTTATGAATGAAACGCGCTGTGAGTTCTACACTGATCTCATAGCTGAGAACAGCACAGACCAACGGAAATTGTTCCGCATTACTAAGTCGCTACTGCGTGAGCCATCTGAGGTATCATTTCCAAAGCATATATCCCCAGCTGATCTTGCGAATAGCTTTGGTCATTACTTCGTGCAAAAAATTGACAACGTCAATAAGTCTTTAGACGATCTGGGCCCTTCATTGGCGTCAGAGGCTGGAGAAAGGGATTGCACTGCTTTGGATGGATTCACGGGTGCTACCTTCGCAGACTTTAAAGCGGTAACAAAAGAGCAGGTTGCTGACCTCATAAGGAGTGCTACTAAAAAATCGTGCCCCTTGGATCCAATGCCCACCTCGGTGGTTCTCGAGGTTATTGATGTATTGCTGCCAGTTATTACGGACATCATTAACTTGTCATTTGA
>JAEMWC010000585.1:332500-467500 GCA_016490735.1 Pachyseris speciosa | reverse complement strand
CTACAAGTACAGGACTCAATGTTGCAGACTTAGATGAACCGGAATAGATCGTAGAACAAGTTCAAAGAGATGCTTTCCCTTCAAAGATTAGAAGTCTACAACATATCCAAGGGAACGACAAGTATGGTAGTCGTCACGTGACAAAGAAAACAAGGCACTGTTAAAGAAGTCAAGTTCTCTCTGTACACTAGATCCATTTCTAGACAAAGACGGTGTCTTGAGAGTTGGCGGAAGAATACGGAAGGCAAACCTGTCAGCCACTCTTAGGAACTCCATTACTCTACCAAAGTCCAGCCACGTTACTTCATTGGTCATTAGCCATGTTCATGAAAGAACACACCACAGTGGAAGAGGGATTATCTTAAATGAGCTTCGCGCCAGTGGATATTGGATCTTCAGAGGAAACGCAATGGTCAGGCAGTTTATTTCGCAATGCGTAACGTGTCGTTACCTCCGCGGCACCTTGTTAAAACAGAAAATGGCTGACTTGCCCAAGTCGCGCGTGGAGCCAGCACCACCATTTTCTTATGGTGGGGTGGATTTTTTCGGACCCTGGCACGTTCATTGAGGGCGAGCTGTCATCCAGAGATATTTGCTGGCGTTCACAGCTCCCAACTTATAGTACGCTTAATAAATGGCGGTAAGCTAAGCTACGACTTTGAAATTAAATTCGGATGTGTACGCAGTTGAGTGTACTCGCCTTTTTCAGAAATTGCAACGATTTTAATCCCACTACTTGTTTCTTCATTCACTTACCAACCATTCATGGTTAATATAAAACATCATTTACGCCATTTTTGCGCTCGCTCCCAAGTTTGCTTCAAAGTCAACAGCGGCCCGTACTCGGGGTCCGGATGGAAAAACCCAGACCGCTGCTACGCGCGCCACCAGCCAATCAGATTCAAGGATTTTGGATTCCGGACCGCTGAGATGCTTAAGAAAAAATAATTAGATGATATGAATTAAGGCCAAGATATTTCTTTTGATCAGTGACTTCTTGACCTTAATATCACAGAAGAAAACTGATTGCTGACATTAAGCTTATCAATAAATGCACCTACAGTGTTTTCAAAAACAAATCTAATTGCTCTTCTGGCCGGCAAGCACAAGATCAAATAATTTCATAACTTTATTATCAAATGTTAGGCATTTTTTTGATACCACTATAAAAATAATTGACAATGGAGTATTAGGAGTTAACGTAATGACTCATCAAAGCAAAAGTGCTGGAAACCAGTGTTCGACATCTTAACTTGATCTTTTTTTGCAAAAAAGGTAAGGAGTAGTCTCACCTTTCTCCATGTACATTTGAAAGGATGTGTACGTTGATGAGAAAGAGCTGAGCTTATTAAATTGAACAATTCATTGTGCAATGAAATTTAATGTGACAGTCACATATCTAAATTGATTTATAGAGCGAACAAGCACTTAACTGGCTTTTTTTCGTTCAGGTCATTTCATAAGACTAGAGAGAGAAACTATAAAATGTATTTAACTAGAGAAAAACGTATTTAAACTTCTGAAAAAAATTACTGTGCAAATAATATGATGAAAATCATTAGAGGGGTATAGCTGTAAAGCCAGCTTTAACAAGACAATCTTTAATTCACCCAGAGCAAACAAAGAACGAGGTTAACAATTCAGTTGTGAAAAATAATGATAATCGGTCCTGACGGCCTGAAATAACCCTATGTTAAAACACCAGGTGGCCAGTGTACAAAACAGAGAATAAAAACTGAAGTTGGAAGAACATACAGATACACAAACAAGATGCTAAAACACCAGTATGTCACTAAAACAATATTAACAGTACAAAGTAGAAGGCTTGTTGACTGTCACTTCCAATCTTTTTTAGGAAGAATTCAAATTTTCAGATTCAGGTAGATATTTAAGCACACTACTGAAAATGGGCTTTGTACAAAAACTACATACTAGATTCGACTTACCAACATTTAGAATTACATGCTAGAGTAAGTGTCATACAAAATTTTTAATACCACAATTTATGCATGTTAGAAAGTATTGCATGTGTATGCTGTAGGTCAAAAATGAACTGATTCAGGTTAAAATGAAATTCCGCTGTCCTTTGCCTGGCCATGCCACTAAAAAAAATTATAAGATCACAAACAAAACATGGCTTCAAAAGTAGTACTCGTCCCTGAGATGCTCTGACAATTACAAACTAAACCTTTCACTAGTCATTATCCAAAAATATACTTTCAATAACGCAGGTATCAGGTTAATTAATGTTCATTAAATACATTCATCTCGACGAATCGTCATTCAATTATGTTGTTTACCTATTCATAAACATACACTAACACTTATAGGCAACCATTTACACGATGGTGCATTCTATAGTGCTAATATACAAACATGCCTAAGAGGCAGTCCCGCTAAAGGCGGCCCTCTCGACTTGGCAACCAAAAAAGTGCTCCTGTATTTTTTTACCATGAAAAGGGTTTGGTACACATGTTTAAAAAATGCTATAATTATTTTCCAATTCTTTATTTTTCCGCCGCCACAGGCCCAAATTGAATTTTGGCTCACCTGCCCGAACTGATAGCGATCGAAAGTGTAAATTTCACAGATTTTGTCAAGCGCGCTCTGACTGCAAAAATCTAGCTCACTGAATTCTATTTTGCTACAAGTTACAAGGTGTATTCAGTTAGTTCACAGACAAAATGTAGAAACTTACAAGAAAATCTTACGTATTTCAGCGTGATTAGAAGACACCCTTCTCTTGAGCCTTAATTTGCATATCGAAAACTAACCAAATGAAAGGAAAGAAATCTCAAAAGTTTGGTCTAAATTGTGACAAAAAACCACATCAGAGCAAAGTCTATACTCCAATGAACTGGTATATCGCTTCAAACCGGCGGGTATCACCTTAGCTTCCACACAACACGAGCTCAAAATTGACAAAAATCCATGTGTTTACATAATTATCGTTGGTGTCAAAGACATTTGCATAATTCTAAAAATCGGCGAAAAGATTTTTTTTTTCCCGTTCAGATTCTTTTACTGGCCTTCTAAACAATGAGCCTTAAAGGTGATTTACAGTCTGTACTGCGCAGTCTCAGCATCCCAATGTTTGTGAGGCTCACACGTTGGAATTCGAATCGATGTTATTCGTTACGAACCACTTACCTTATAGTTGAGGCATTTTAAATTCTTTTCCCAACTGTTTCTTTGATTTTTACAGCTACGAAGTTGTTTTCTCTGGTGATATCGGGAAGAACGAAGCATAAAAGCTTTGCATCAACAATGGCGGTTGACATGAACTTTGAATTTAATTCATGTAAGTGATTGCGAAACATTACATTTTGTGACGTCTTACATGAATCAAAACAAAAAACGTAAACAAACTCTTGAGACTGCGCAGTACGGACTGTAAATCACCTTTAACTTCCTTTAATGATTGTATGCAATAGAAATCTTGTGTTGTGGTAAAAAGCTGCATAAACGTAATCAGTCTTTATGGCTTGCGAGACCCACAAAGTAAACATTGGCGGTTGTAAGTAGTCTATTGAATAAATATTGCAGTTTGGTATTGTAGATATTATATGCATCTTGAGGGGACACACAAACATAAAATACATTATGCTAATAATTTTGAAACAACCACATGTAAACATACACCCACGGCCTGCCAACGGAGAAAATGCTCTGAATGCTTCCAGCAAACACAAGCGACCCTATTCAATGGCACTACTTTTGCAATTTTCTTTCCATCATTGATGGTTTTCATGCGGCTACGGTCTTCAAAGTTTCCAAGCTACAAACTCAACATCGCGGACCGTTATATTAAACTTCGCCTGCTGTCTTGCGTTATATTGAACGTGACTATGCTAATTGGTTTGTTTGTTGTGTCATGGGTTGGGGTGGAGGGAACAAAATGTGGGAAGGGACGGAACAAACAAAATAAGAAAATTTTCTGTTTTTCAATACATGTATAGACAATGTATCTAATCGGTGAATAGCAAAAAAAGGAATTCCTTCAATATTGTTTTAGTCCATCACACTGTCTCCAATAATTTATCGAACCAGGGCTCGTGATCGAACACAAACTTGGTGTGGGATAGGATTGGCCTGACCGGCAAAACTGTGCAAAGGCTATGACACATGTTGACATGTACAGGTCAAAAATAAAAAGATCCAGTCAAATAAAACTTCCTACTAGATCTGCTTTAAAGGTAAAGAGTTAAATATCCGTAATCAGGAATTGCTAAACAGAACTTGAAAGGAGATTTGAAAAGCGGTTGGAAAAGGGTTATGTTGTATGGAGAAACGATGACAAGCGAAGAAGGTGCTGAAATTAGTCGGCTCTCACGACTGCGTGGGAAGCTAGCTGAAAATTGGAGCGCGAACTACTTACATTTTCAGCCGAAATTGGGAACGAGTTCCTATTAAGGAAACGAAATTAATGGAGGAATAGGGTAGGGGGTTTCCTGCAGTTTCGTGGCACTGATTGCGGAGACCGCGATGTTAATGAGAACGGAGCGTACAATTCTCAACTGGAAATTTTCAAAGTGATACTCAAAGACTTAGCCTGCGTGGCGGGCGTAGAAGCTCGTAGAAAGGGTTAGGGAGGGAGGGCCAGGGAGAGCGCTACTCCCCTCTCCCTTTTCCCTTCCTTCCCATCCACTTTCTACGCCTGTCACGCAGGCTATGACGGACGGGAAATTTACCTGTTTTGATGACATTTTGTTTAAAAACAAGAAGTTGTTTGAACTCGAGAGGAGCATAACAAGTGCAGCTGGCAGATCCTTTTCCTTGTTCGCTGAAGACTGAAAACGCAGATTCGCTCGAAAATGACAGAAATAAGGTTTAGCAATCCGACATTCTCCCCTAGCTGCATACCTAGAGATGGAAAGCGAGAGGAAAAGCGAGAGGAAAGAGCACGGAGTGCGACGGGAGGGAGCGGAGCGACGGGACGGGAGGGAGTTAGCGCGCGTGTGCGCTTCCTCAGTTCCATTTTCTTCTCTAGCGCCTTCCATGCAGGCTTTGCGCGGCTAGGCTCTTACCGATAGTGCTCGTAAAAAAAGCATTAAATGCTTAAAGCAGTGCTTGTTTTATGCCAAAAAAGTGCTAAAATAATGCTAATTTTTATTTAAAAAGCGCTGGTGGGTTACATAAAAATGGTCACTTTTTTCCGATTTTTTTAAACATAGAATATTACATTCTTCAGATTTTCAGTTACATTTTCCAACAAAAACAACTTCCCGTCTTTGATTGATAGTTCTTCCCCTGGATATTGCTGAATCCGATCATGTATGCTTATGTTTTTAAAATCACAGTTCCCCCTAGTCTTATCTTTTCCACTGATTGATGGCAGAGTACGCTCTCGAGTCTCGAGCTATCTCTGCCTTGGCTGGCTGACTTCCATTGTTCCTTGATGACAACGTGGATGACGCCATCTTGGAACGAGTGTGATGGACTGGGTTCTAGAAGGCAACCGCTGACCTATCAAACCTATTCTCCAGGCCTCCTCGGCTCCTTTGACTAAAATGGGGGCAAAATGAGGCTTTGGACGACATAAAGTCAGATTGTGCTTTTTAACACAAAATTATACAAATAATCAGTCGAAAATCCAAAGTAATGCTAGCAGTGCTTTTTGGGATAAAATGCAAAAAAAAGAAAATGTTCGCGAAGCCAAATAATGCCAAAAAGTGCTAGCACTATCGGTAAGAGCCTATGCGCGGCCTGCCGAAGACAGGTTTAGTTGCTCCATCCAAACTATTCTGCGACGAGCTGTGTGCAGATCACTTTCATCTTTAATCCACCTATTCTAAGACAGAATAGGAGTAAGGAATAGAAATAAGCAGAAAAGTCCAAAAAAAAATTGTACCCTTAATCCATTGGCGCCCGTGCCGGCCAAAACCAGCCGCACAAGATTCCCATGCTTCAAAACATTGCAACTTTCTCTATCGCACGAATATTGCCTTAACTGTCAGTTGTGAGCACGAAATGGAATGTCCTCTAAATTTGGATATCCAATAAACGCAAGAAACTTTTACCAAATATGGCCTTTTGAGTTTGGACAAGAAACAAAACTGACCATTTTTAACGTCAAAGAGAAGCGACGAAAATGCCCCCTTTTGCCTTTATGTTTTTTAAAGAAATCATCTTCAAAAAACCAAACTTCAACCATCATAAAAAAAGTTCACTCCTTGTTCTAGCTTAGAAATGACATTTTTGGTTCATATTCTTCTCCCGAGCGTAGATACAGCCTTTTGTTCCAGTGCATTCGGGCCTTCCCAACATTTTCAACATCTCGCCCGCATTGGATTCTGGGAAATAACGAGAATTTTTCAAAGCATCCGTTCCTTCCCCCAATTCTTTCACATACAGCCACTCCGACCTAACGCCAAAAATTCCTCCGTCTGGTCGTCTTCAGTATTCACAAATTCCAAAATATGCGGCGGTAGGTCGAGAAATTCATCAATAGTCGAGTCCAAAAGGTACTAGGTGTCCGACCGGCCAGATTCCCAGTTCGTCGAGTAACAAGCCAAATTCGACAACCAAGTACATCACCTTGCTCGATTCTTTGAGAAAGTGGAGTCTTAGCTACCGTCACGCTTAACGATGCTCATTAAGCAGCCACTAAAGATGAAAAATGGCTGTAAAAAAAATTAACTTAGCAAAAATCGCAAGCAAACCGAACTTGGGCTGTTCTTGTAGCTCCACGTATGAAAAATAGCTACGTCAGAATGACGTTTTCAGAAACCTTGAGGCTCCAGTGCCTTAGGACAGCAGCCTTTTTCCATGGTAGTTTGAAATAAAGAGCCACGAAATGCTATGGATCGTTTATAGGTGGAAAATCACTCCGAAAACGTAATATTAATAATAATTTACTAATTTATATAGCGCGTATTTACATATTCTGATCAATAGCGCTTGACAATCATATATTTAAGAGAAAACGAAAATACATTACCATAAAAATAAAATAAAGTTATAGATTATAAAAATACTTCTTAAAAAGATAAGTTTTAAGTCGAGATTTAAAACTGTCAAGTGATGTTGCTTGACGAAGCTCCACAGGTAGGCCATTCCAGAGTTTCGGAGCTGCTGCTGAAAATGATCTTGCTCCCAATGTTGTAAGCATCTTTCCCTTGGGATGGTCCAATAAGAGCTTACCAGTAGACCTAAGATTATATAATGAATTCGATTTTATACTAATAAGATCGCTAAGATAAGTTGGCGCCAGGCCATAAATACATTTAAAAGTCAAAAGTAAAATCTTATAATCAATACGCAAAGAAACCGGCAGCCAGTGCAGCTCGTAAAGCGCCGGTGTAATGTGAGAAAACTTTCCGAAGCCACAAATAAGTCTTGCTGCTGCATTTTGTACACGCTGTAATTTAGCGATCTGCCCCTTTGGTAAGCCAAACAATAAACCATTACAATAATCAAGACGGCTGCTTATAAAAGCATGAACCAAGGTAATTAAAGAATCCCTCGATAGGTATTTCTTAATACGTCTCAAGTTATGTAAATGATAAAATGCCGCATTACAAGCCTTGTTTATATGATCAGTCATGCTTAAGTTGCTGTCAAACCACGATCCAAGGTTTTTAACACATGGGCTTGGACTGATACGATTATTGCCCACAGTAATGGAACACGAATCTAATTTATCAAGCTGTTGTCGCGTACCGACCAACAAAAACTCGGTTTTATCATCATTGATCATCAACCGATCTTGAATCATCCATTTCCTCACCGCGTCAGTGCACTTTTCCATTGCTTGTATAGCATCAGCTTGAGCAGTGTTGCCGAGTGGTTTGAAACTCAGATACAGCTGCGTATCGTCCGCGAAACAATGAGCATCAGGAAGATAATGTTCCACGATCTTAAACAGCTTGGACGCATATATTATGAATAGCAGAGGCCCTAAACATGAGCCTTGAGGCACTCCGCAGTTCAAGTCAAAAGGACGAGAAAGAACGCCATGTACAGAAACGCGCTGACTTCTATCAAACAAGTACGATCTAAACCAATTCAGAGCAGTCCCAGGTATACCAACCTCGTCAGATAGCCTCTCTAAAAGTATTTGATGATCAACGGTGTCAAAGGCAGCACTCAGATCCAATAAAATTAACAAAGTGACGTGTTGAGAGTTCATCTTTAACAAAATATCGTTCATCACCTTGATAAGTGCAGTTTCAGTGCTATGGAATTTCCTGTAAGAAGATTGAAGCGCAGGAAAGATAGCATTTGAAACCATGTGATCGTAAACTTGATTAACAGGTTAACAGGTTAACGTCAACAACTTTGGTCTTCCTGAAAGAGATTGTTTTTTTCGGGAGCGGTGGCTTGTCCAGGGTTAGATCACAGATCAAAGTTAAGTGATCAGAAAACAGACAGTCAGTCACAGGGATGTTAGCCAATAAGGAGTCGCACTGTCGAGTAATGATCAGATCCAGGGTGTGTCCTGACACGTGCGTTGACTGGTTTACATGTTGTTGAAGGCCCATTGACTCAAGCAGCTCCTTTAAACAAACACTGTCTGCATTCCCCGGAACGTCTACATGGATATTAAAATCACCTGCTATCAGTAACGGTACAGATGACATTATGATACTCTCCAAAAAACTCGAAAAATCAGCAAAGAATACACTCGTCGTGACAGGATGGTTACTCGAATAGGGCGGACGGTAAATAATAATAATCTGTAGTTTTCGCGACTGGAACTCGACCATCCAATGAGAAAACTCAAAAGAAGTACGCTCACCAGCATCTACACGACTTGCATGTAAATTTTCTCTAATCAATAGAGCAGTTCCGCCACCAGATCGATCAGATCGTGTGTGATCAAACAGCTTGTACCCGGGCGGGGTGATTTCGGCTCTGCACGCATCATCAATCTCTGAAAGCCATGTCTCAGTTACTGCGAAAATATCTGCTCCAGACGATTCAACATAGGAAACAAAGTCCGCCGATTTGTTTCTCACAGACCTGGCATTCAAACTACAGAATTTTAAATAGCTTCCAACACGTAAACGTAATTGTTCAGGAACAATACGAACCAAAACAGAGGTGCGAGAGGTGGTTCTATCACGGCGAGTAGTATGACTTATTCGATCAGAAATACGTACAGATATCTTCCGTCGGCCAGCTCGACATCCTCTAAACCTCAGAAGTCCATTTAGCTTTAAATCATGGAGAACTGATCCACAAATAAAACTGCGAGACGCGCGACGAATGCCAAGTAGTTCAGCACGGGTGTATGTTATAATGTGCACTTTATTCTATATTATCCACTGAGTTGCAAAAGACAAAGGTTAGGTACTACTAAAAAAACCTCGTGTCCACAAATGACTATATAATCAATACAGTATCTAAAAAAAAGCGAAAAATGCTAATTATGCCGATAAAATGAAAGCCCATACATCTGTAGTTGCCGGTCACTTCAGGCCACTCCTACCACAGAATTGTATAGTCGCGTCATGTTAGTGTTCACTATAATAGACCTTTTTAGCTTGTAGATTTTGTTTTCTCAATGTAGACCACGTGATGTTACCCTAGAGAACTGTTTCTTTGAAATTTCGCCTTATTCACGTGAAAGTGTACGCATAATTTATGAAAAGACAAAAGGCAAACCCCCTTGGGAAGATCACATGGTCTATATTGGGAAAACAAATTCTGCAAGCTAAAAAGGTCTATTATTGGAAACAGTGTGATGGACTGAAATAATATTGAAGGAGTTAATTTTTTTTTTGCTATTCACCGATTAGATACTTATCTATACATGTACTGCAAAAACAGAATTTTTTCTTATTTATTTGTTCCGTCCCCTCCCACATTTTGTTCCCTCCACTCCCATCCCATGACACAACAACCAAACTAATTAGCATAGTCACGTTCAATGTAACGCAAGACAGCAGGCAAAGTTTAATATAACGGTCCGCGACGTTGAGTTTGTAGCTTGGAAACTTTGAAGACCGTAGCCGCATGAAAACCATCAATGATGGAAAGAAAATTGCAGAAAGTAGTGCCGTTGAATAGGGTCGCTTGTGTTTGCTGAAAGCATTCAGAGCATTTTCTCCGTGGGCAGGCCGTGGGTGAATGTTTGCATGTGGTTGTTTCAAAATTATTAGCATAATGTATTTTATGTTTGTGTGCCCCCTCAAGATGCATGTAATATCTACAATTACCAAATTGCAAAACTTTAACTTTAGAATTTGATATTTTCCATCTCGTGGTTCACAACGTGAATTAACGAAATTTATTCAATAGACTACTTACAACCGCCAATGTTTACTTTGTGGGTCTCGCAAGCCATAAAGACTGATTACGTTTATGCAGCT
Organism: Pachyseris speciosa; assembly: GCA_016490735.1. Taxonomy (NCBI): domain Eukaryota; kingdom Metazoa; phylum Cnidaria; class Anthozoa; order Scleractinia; family Pachyseridae; genus Pachyseris; species Pachyseris speciosa. The sequence goes on along the minus strand of JAEMWC010000585.1, from coordinate 457,184 downwards.
TTTTACCACAACACAAGATTTCTATTGCATACAATCATTAAAGGAAGTTAAGGCTCATTGTTTAGAAGGCCAGTAAAAGAATCTGAACGGGAAAAAGAAAATCTTTTCGCCGATTTTTAGAATTATGCAAATGACTTTGACACCAACGATAATTATGTAAACACATGGATTTTCGTCAATTTTGAGCTCATGGTGTGTGGAAGTTAAGGTGATACCCGCCGGTTTGAAGCAATATACCAGTTTATTGGAGTATAGACTTTGCTCTGATGTGGTTTTTTATCACGATTTAGACCAAACTTTTGAGATTTCTTTCCTTTCATTTGGTTAGTTTTCGATATGCAAATTAAGGCTCAAGAGAAGGGTGTCTTCTAATCACGCTGAAATGCGTAAGATTTTCTTGTAAGTTTCTACATTTTGTCTGTGAACTAACTGAATACACCTTGTAACTTGTAGCAAAATAGAATTCAGTGAGCTAGATTTTTGCAGTCAGAGCGCGCTTGACAAAATCTGTGAAATTTACACTTTCGATCGCTATCAGTTCGGGCAGGTGAGCCAAAATTCAATTTGGGCCTGTGGCGGCGCAAAAATAAAGAATTGAAAAATAATTATAACATTTTTTAAACATGTGTACCAAACCCTTTTCATGGTCAAAAAATAAAAGAAAACTTTTTTTGGTCGCCAAGTCGAGAGGACCGCCTTTAGCGGGACTGCCTTTTAACTCTGTCTTTTAGTTCAATAAGAGGCGAATAGAATTTTAATAACGCAAAACTTTTAATGTCGGACGCTACAAACACATCAACTTAGTACATGTCTTTCATGTCACTAAAAAATTGTTTGTACTAGTAAAGTTCTTAAAAAAATTGTCATTATCCATGGATTTCTTCGCCATTTCAGAACAGTGGAAAATATTTTTGCATAATGCGATACCACTGGGAACATTTGTGGGTGATTATAGTGCCAACGTTTCGCCAGCATGCTCTCAACAGTTACTGAGAACTTTACACAACACTGTACAATAAAAACATTCATATCTGAATGGAAAGGTTCATATTACAAGCTTTATTCTACTCCAATTTTGTGTAAAAAAAAAACCTTTTGCGTTATTGGAATTTTGTTAATGTTTGTATATTAGCACTTAGATTGCCCCATAGTGTAAATGGTTGCCTATACGTGTTAATGTATGTTTATGAATACGCAAAACTGGTGAGAAAACAAAGAAAATGAATGAGAATTCGTCAAAATGAATGTATTGACGTTAATGAACCTGATGCTTGCGATTTTGAGAGTATATTTTCTGGTAATGACTAGCAAAGGTGTAAACCTAGGTCCTAAAAGCACAATAATTGTCTGCACAGTCATGAATCCTTACAAAAATAATAAGCTTACAGATTCCATTTTCGCTTTAGATTTTACGACATGGCATTCCATACAGTGGAAAGCCATAAGGAAAAGGATTTTCCATAACTGTTAGTGAGACAGAAAACATCTCGAGGAATGTCTTGTAGACCACAGGCAGACAATCCGAACTGCGTGATGTCACGCACGCTACTTGATCTCACACATTCTCTATTATGAAACGGCTGTTCTCGGCTGAATTCAAGTGATTGGGAGAAATGTTCCACAAAATACCGAATTTTGCACCTCTTAATTCCAAAATGTAGATGTGACGTAGGCCAGATGCATAAAGATCAGTCACCCTATGCTCGTAGTGTGGTCTTTTATGGCGTTTTGAGTCGCTTGTCGCTGAACCTCCCGAGAATAGGATAAGATCAGAACAAGGCATACAATTAAAACGGCCGCCGCAGCTGAACGACTTCTGAATTTTGTCCATTTTCTCCCACTTCCACTCGTCTCTTGCCATCAAGCCTCGGGAAAATAAAGGCTAGGTAATTTTCTAACATCAATGGCAAAAAACTTGTAAGCAGCTTGCTCATAGCGACCTAAAGTAACGCCGCGAATTTTCACATTCGCCGCCACATCGCCATCGTCACAGGATATCAGCCAAAATGTCGATCATAACGGTCGTTATCAAATTTGAATTATTGAAATTTTATGTCACCATAGCAACAGTTTAACGTGTTTAAAACAAACTCTAATTTAGCTTTAAGTGTTAGTAACTTAATCAAAGTGGCTATGAGCCCTTGAATCGGGAAAATGAATTACAAACCTCTCAAGTAACACATTATAACCACATATGCAAATATTATTTAGATTTGACGCATGATTAAGTCTTTGTAAGGGCCAAGTTTAAGTGTAGCAAGCCGGGCTCATGAAAACAAATAGTCCCTTACATACATACATACATACATACATACATACATACATACATACATACATACATTATTTGGTAAGTAGGTTTAGAGGGAGCAGCCAAAGGGCTGATGTGGACTTACTACAAATAATTGAAAAATACAAACTTGAAAAGGCATAATTAGAAATGAATAAATTTACTAAAGTCTAACTACTTTATAAAATCTATTAATTTAGAGATATCAAAAATAAATGAAATCATCTTTTTTCATGGCCATAAGAGATGCGATGGGATGAAATCTCTGTAGTATCCCGCTAGAACAATAAACGAACGGACTTGCCTCTTGGTACTTGGCTTTGGTGCACTCTTAACCTTCTCGACGTTGTCCTCGTGTAGACCAAGCAGTCCTTTCTCCAGGCGATGACCTAAGAAATCAACACTACCGACTCCAAAAATACACTTAGTGGGTCTTATGGTCATCCCGGCTTTTAATAAGAGCGCAAACAGCTCACGAAGTGCCTTGATATGTTCTTCCCAGGTGTGGGTATGGACCAATATATCATCCCAGTAGAAGTCCACATTATCCAGATCTTCTGTCAGTTTGTTCATAGCCCGCATTAGGGTTGCTGCTGAGTTGATCATTCCGAAAGGCATCTTTACGAACTCGTATGATCCATCAGGTGTCACAAATGCCGGGTTCGGTATATCTTCTTCAGGAATTGTAATCTGCCAGTACCCTTTACTGAGATCAATCTTTGTAAAGAACTTATCACCACTTAGCTTCCGGAACAGGTGTTCAGCGGTCGGCATAGGTTTAGGATTAATCACAGTCAACTTGTTCAATTTTCTATAGTCGATACAGACGCGATTCGTGTTGTCCTTTTTCTTCACCACCACAACAGGAGATGCATAGGGCGAACTGGACTCTCTAATAACTCCCATCTGGGTCATATCAGCAATATCCTTCTTCAGTGACTCTCCCATGCTGTAAGGTGCTGGATATGGCCTTGAGCGAACTGGCTCATCTGAAGTAAATTTGATGTGATGCTGGGCAAGGTCTGTGGTACCAGGTACTTCAGTAAACAAACTTGAAAAGTGCTCAGCTAGGTCCATGAACTCGGAGCGCTGATCGTCTGAAAGGTTTGATCCAGTTGTAACATCCCGAACAGACTCCTTGGTAACATATCCACCTATCTCTAAGAAATCGGCGTTATCTTCTTCTGCTTCTTCTTCTTCTTCAATTTCGCATTGGGCATCCTCCTTCGTAAGAGTATTTTCTTCTATCACAGTCACTGCTCCTTCTGACGTAACCTCTTCTCTTCAAAATACTTCTTAAGTACGTTCGCGTGGTAAACGTTCTCTTTTCCTTTCACTCTAACTTTGTAGTCGTTAAGGCCAACTACTGAAATCACTTCAAAAGGACCCTTCCACTGCATGAGCAACTTGTTATGATCAGTTGGTACTAAAACAAGGACTTTTTCTCCTGGCTGAAATTTTCTGACTCTAGGTTTGCGATCTTAATTGTCTTTTCCTTTCTCTTGAGCCTTCTACAACTGACTATGAGCAAGTTTAAGAGTTTCCTCAAGCTTCTCACGCAGCTCAAAAACGTACTGGTAGCTGTTCTTCACTTCCGGTTCCTCTACTTCTTTTGTCCAAAGTTCCTTGAGAGTAGTCATTGGACCTCTAACAGATCTTCCATACAACAGCTCAAACGGCGAAAAAACCGTGGACTCTTGGGGAACCTCACGATAAGCAAACAACAGGGGGTTGATGTAGCGATGCCACTGTCTTGGTTGTTCGCTACACAACCTCTTCAACATGAGTTTCATAGTTCCGTTGAACTTCTCTGTTAAACCATTACACATAGGGTGGTAGGGAGTGGTTGTAATCTGCTTGATGCTAGGCAGTCGTGTCACTTCCCTCATGCAATCAGAGACGAACTGTGTGCCAAGGTACTCCCAAACGACTAAAGATGTTTACTAATGCCTCCGCAACAGTTTCCGTATCGATATTCTTCAAAGGTGCAGCTTCAGGATAGCGAGTAGCAAAGTCAACTACTATTAAAATGTACCTGTGTCCTTCTTCACTTGGGGGACTGATGGGTCCGACCAGGTCAATGGCTACTCTTTTAAATGCCTTATCAATTAACGGCATCTTCTATAGTGGCACCTTCGGAACAGATCCCTTGTTCACGGTTTTCTGTCAAACATCACAGGACTTGCAAAAACGTGTTACATCACCTTGAATTCCAGGCCAATAAAAAGCGCTCTGCATCTTGTCAGTCGTCTTCTTTATACCCAAATGACCTCCCATTAAAGATCCATGGGCCAGTTCCATTATTCGGGGTCTCAATTGCACAGGAACCATAACTTGCTTCACAGGTTTACCACCATTCACGAAGGGATGTTTATAGTTGCGGTACAATATTCCACACCTTGCTTCAAAAGAAATCTCCGCCTGACTCTTCACTAGTACATCACTTCGGTCCCAATACTTGCGCAAACCCTAATCTTCACACTGCATCTGTTTAAGCATCTCTTTATCTACGACAGAGCTCTCTCGACTACTCGGTACTTTTAAAGGATCTACTTCACCTTCTTTCTCGGCTTGGCTCCTCGTAGTCACAGCGTATACTTCTTGCCAAATTGAGTCTCGGTCTTCAGCAGGTCTTGCTCCAGGAACATTACCAATTATTAGATCATAAATAGCATCAGGGAGACATTGTGCTTCCACTTGACCCTTGAGGTAAGGTTTGTCAACAGAAATTCTTGCAATGGGTACTTTCTTGTTGTATTGTCGATTAGCAACATAACGTTAAAATCACCAGTAAACTGATTCTCGGACACAAGATCCTTCTTGAATACTATTCCACTGCAGCCAGTATCTCTCAGGACATCGATAGTCCTATTTCCAATTCTACCCCTCACAACAGGCATTTTGCTTCTAACTCCGGTCTAGGGTTCAACAAAGGCTCTGCTCAACAGCGGAATCCTCTTACCACATGCTAGCAACAGCTGATCATCTTTAATACAGGACTTGACCTCTTCTTCGGAAGGTTTAAGTTCAGGTGTCTTAACTAAACAACCGGCACTCATTTGATTGCGTTGCACAGGAACACCATCCTTGCTCTGACCTTCTGACTGATCGACAGTATCTAGATGCATCCCCTTGCTTACCGCACACATAACACTTCTTGATCTGAGACGGGTAGTTGACAGCCTTGTGACCACGAGCATTACATTTGAAGCACACCACTGTTGCTGAATCATTCTGTTGATCTTTACATCATCCTTCTGAGACGGTACTATAGGCTTTTTACTAGCGGAGCTAAACAAATGCTTTCCGTGGGCTTCCAAGTACTGGTCAGCGATCTTTGCAATCTCAGCTAGAGCTTCAGGTGCCCTCTCTCGGAGGTGAATGGCCAAATCTTTAGTACAGGAATCAATAAACTATTCTTTCACAATAAAGGCCCTCAAAGTTGCGCCTTGTCTTTGAAAGCTCTAACCACCGTAGCAGGTATCTGTCCAGTCGCACAATAAACGGATCAGGACTTTCATCAACTTCCGGTTTAGATGCTCTGAATTTACGACGATAGCCGTCCTCTGTGAGATCATATCTCTTCATTAACGCAATCTTGACTCTGTCATAATCACTAGCTGCTTCCTCAGATAAACGTGAATACATTTCGAGTGCTCGCCCAGAAAACAGAGCACTGAGCTTCGATGCCCACCCTGTTTTATGCTACTTGGTTGTAGCTGCAAATCTCTCAAATGTTTGCAAGTATGCATCCAAATCATCTTTACCATCGAAAAATGCTGGAAGTTTCGGTGCTTTAGCTCTGTCATCTCTTTCTGCAGGACGACCATCAGCATTTATTGCTGCGAACCTAGCAAGTTCTAACTCGTGCTCTCTCCTCGCGGCTTCTTAGGCCTCCTTTTGTCTCAACAGCTCTGCTTCCTGTTGTAATTTCCTTATTTCTCTTTCCTGGCGTCTTGCTTCTCGCTCTTCATCTTGACGTCTGCGTCTTTCTTCTCTATCGTCTTCCTCTCGTCTACGTCTCTCCTCTTTCTCTTCCTCCTCACGCTTACGTTTTTCTTCTTTCTCTTCCTCCTCACGCTACGCTTTTCTTCTTTCTCTTCCTCCTCACGCTTACGCTTTTCTTCTTTCGCTTCCTCCTCACGTTTGCGTCTTCCTTCTTTCTCGTCCTCTACAAGCTTCTCGTCTTTTTCGATTCTCCATCGCTCCTCTTCTAACTTTTGTTGTTGCTGCACAAATTCAAGCAGCTCTTTTCCTTAGAGGCCAAACTCTTTACCAAATTGAATAAATTTCTCCATTTTACAGCGTTAAAATTCCACGGCTCTTCCACTCGCTAACACTTTTTCCACGCCGCTACTTCTTTCAAAGTGCGATCCTTTCCTGGTTACAGCAGACAGCAAAACAGTTTGTGAATTCCTCTCCCGGACATGCCCCCAATGTTTCGAGTTCGAATGTGGTTAGAGGAATGTAGTTTGAAGTCCAGCAGAACGCAGGGATGTCAAAACATCAACAAGGAGATTTATTCCACAAGAACGTAGTGATTACTACTTAAGACAATTTTACAACTCACAGCTCTTCCAGGCTTTAGAGTTAAAACATGACCTCTGTCAAACTACTCACAGCTCTTCCCGGCTTGAGAGTTAAAACGCGACCTCTGTCACACTTGAATAAACACGGCCTCACCGCTTGTAAACACTACTCGATCAATCGATTCTCTAAATCTCTAGCTCGGTGGCTAATATACCTTTTACATAAAATTCTAGAAACGTCTTAAATGGGCTAAAATTAGTACCATTACAGCATTGACGAAAACTGCTAATTCATGCTGACGTGATGTAAAGATATGCCTAATTAATATTCGAGAATATTCTAGACACGCAAGAATGTTCCAGACAGTCACGCAACGCCTAAAAGCAATTTTTATACATAACAAGCGTTTATATTTAATTTTAATCGGTTTAAAAAGCTCCAAATTTGGAATTTAAAGAGGTTTCAAAAGCACATGACCCCAACCAACACACACAGAATGGTGTTATTGTTGGCCGGTGAGGTACGAGGACACTCGAAAAACCAAATACAGGTTGTCGGGGTAAGGTAAAGGTAAATAGGATGACCAAGATGAATTATTAAGCGCCCGGAAGGTTCAATGAAAGTGTCTCCGCTCCTCTCTTTGAAAAAAGCTTCAAAACAACTGGCACTCCATGGGAGTTGGCAACTAACTCATCCTTTCGCCGGTGGACCTCTAATTTTACCATGGCTTGGATAACGAATAGGAAACATTTCTGCCTAGGCTACTGGAGACGATATTCCTATCGAATGTAAGGAAAGAAATGCTGGGAACTATGTCACCTTTTTACAGTCTACTAGTTGGTTGTTTTAGTCAAGCGGCAAACAGAACATATTAAAGAGGTGGATCTTTTTTGTCGAACGTTTACCTTGTATCAGCCTCAGCTGCCAGCAGATATCATGATCAGTAGGTCATGCGTAGTATCAAATCGTTTCTGAGGCGAAAGCTAAACGTTTTTGACAAAGTAATGATTCGAGTGACTCGGAGCATTTGCATTAGCGGCATGCTAGCTGCTACACGTTCAGGATGCAAATACGATAGCTCTGTCACAGACAAGGCCACAGACAAGCGCTCTCGAATTCGTCAACAAATGTTAAGGGTCTGCAGCATTGTTTTTCTTAAATCGGAAGGCCCCGTGTGTTGAAAATCACTATTTGGTAGCTTCACTAGATCAGTGGCTTTATGCAAATAAGTTGCTTTCCTAAGTGCGCAGGTATAGGCCATCGTATTAATTAGCTATGAGCTTTTGACTTCCCTTGAAAAAATCTGTAAGAGCGTATTCAACTAAATTGCAAATAAAGTCTTGTTCATTCCTGAATTATTTTCAAGCTTTACGGGGAAACATTAAACTTTTGCACAATTTACATTGCGGCTCCTAAGTGACTGTGATTGTAAGATATTTAAGTACGAAAAGGGCTAAATTTATGCAAATTACGATCTTTGTGACTTGTCCGTTTTTACCTGGGAGGCTCAAGGTGAATTTAAACTGTTTTGCTACCATGATAATTCCTTGAACAGAGAAAAGGTGCAAAGTTGCTATGGCAACAGCTGTTGCTTAGAAAGGAATGCGCAAACAAACTTTGATTAAACGTCGAAAAGATGTTGTAGTGTCAAGGTAATCGAAGCTTGTCTTCTATAGGAAATTTTGATTTCAACAGGTACAACCCAAGGTCCAAAAAAAACTAATGCGAGCCTCCTTAATAGAAAAGACTTTGGAGCAGCTGTACGATGTCAGTCTCCTCCCCAAGAGAAACAAAAACATGAAGCAGAAGCAAGCGAATATTAACGTTAAAAGCCGACGTTTCGGCGTCATCAGGACACCATTCTCAAGGCAAAATGAATACGTAATGCGAAGAATTGATTTCTATAGTCTCTACAAATTAACATAATAACAAAGGGTCACAAGTTCTTCAAGTGAATACCTTTGCGCGAATCGAGTCCGTTTGCACGTTTAGGGATGGTTTGAGTTTTCTTATAAAAAGCATCTCCTTAATTAGGCAATCAAATTTGTTAGAACTTCTAGTGAACACGTGAAATTGTTCTGAAAGAAAAGATGTTACGTTCGAGTTATGTTCGCTAAAATAATGTTTATAAATTGACGACGATTTTTGTTTGTGTCCATCAATGAGTTCGATGAGGTGGCCGCGAGTGTGAAGAAAATATTTAACCAAACTAAAAGGTCTTTGCGAAGATGTGAATGATCATCGCGGTTACGAACACTACTGAGTGGAATACGTGATTTTAAAATCGAACGAGCGCGCAGCGCGAGTTTGATTTGAAATCACAAGTATGATTTCAGACCAAAATTGCACAACACGAAGTTCAATTACCACTTTATTACACACGTTTTGAAATCACAATTTTTTTGGCAAATAGTAATATTTGTTTATCCATTAAATTTCATTCATAACACTTTTCATTTTCATTTTATGGGTTTCAAACAAAAAATGGTGCGATTCTTGAATAAATTGCACTGTTGAGAGCCAATCAGATTGCAAGGATTGCTTTCAAAATGGGTGTAATAAGCCTGAAAACATTTTAGGCCTGTACGGGAGTCGAAACCACGATCTCTGCGATGCTGTTGCAGTGCTCTACCTAATGAGCTAACAAGCCTGAACTGGGAGCTGGTTATTTTGTCGGTTCGTAATAAACCCGTGAGTAATGAATAAATGACCATCAATATATGAAAATCATATATTTGAACTGCGGATTAAGAAATTCCTTAATCCGCAGTTCACAGATATGAATTTCATATATTCACGGTCATTAAAAGATAGCAAAATTATAGAAGAGTATATGAAACGAGCTCGGTGTCACCCATTTTTAATCAGGTGGGTGTATCGAGTTATAAATCATGTTAGACTTCGGGTTTTTTTCCTGTGCAACAAAATGCCCAGTAGGTACACGTGGAGGTGTTTCATTGGTCAATGCACAATAGAAAGCACGTGGCGTATTTTACGTAATTCACAAATTTTCATACGATTGTTTTTGTGTAATTTGACACCTTCCACGACCTGACCCGAGTGAGTGCTCATCAAGGTTATACTGACTCCACTTCGAAAGACCTAACCACATTTCCCCACACATATCTTTGTAAAGTTGTGACGATTTTAACCCAGTAGAGTCCGTGTAAAAAGTTTTGCAGAATTTAACTCATTTCCTACCGACTTTAGTGTGCGCTGTCGTTGTTTCGATTCTTTGGTTATTCGCTTGTGTATTTGTTCATTTAATGCAGTTTAGATACTATCTTTGTACGTTAACGTGTACATTTGTTTATTCACTACAACTTAAATATCTAGTTGCTATTTACTATCCGCACGGTCCAGTCGCGCAGCGAGATTAGCTTTTTGCTATTTCTTGGTGTCTGTGCTCTCTCTTTTAACAATTATTTCCGTTGAATAATTCTACTCCTTTCTATCAAGAGCACAATAAAGATTATTGTTGTTTTTGTTTTTGTACGGAATGTGTGAGGGTAGGAGGTCAAGGCGATCTCGTTATTCCATATAAGGGGTTCCAATAGAGATTTCGCTGGGTCACAACACCGAAGGCTGTATCTTTGTTGGCACGCTCGTCACGCTTACTGTCGCTTGATTTTAAGCGTTCACTGCAGCTGCAATTCGGCTGGGTTGGTAGTTATTGGCAACCTCTGAAGAAAAACAGAGGTGAGAAGCAATTTCACAGCACGTAGACCGCCGAAAGCCATGGAGATTCACGAGAGAAGTTGTGTCTCTGGCCGTTCTGTAAGTGGATTCCCGGACTTGACATGAAAATTTTGGCGAGTTTTGACTTGTAAATAACACAATCGGTACAATATTTTGGCAGCCTAACCGAGTGGCTCGACACATTTCTAAAAAAATATCTGAAATGGAAATTGGTGGACTTCCATGCTGCCGTTACAGAAAAAGTATCCAGAAATCCATTGGGTCACAAAGGCGAAAATAACAGACCAGTGAGTACAAGTGAAATCAAATGGGCCCCTAACAGGATGTCAGTCACGTGGTGCAAAGCCACCATGCTGGGACGCAAACAACCCACTGGAACTAGACAAACAGCTAACATTATTTAAAATGGTAATTTTCTTTACTTATCTTGTCCCAGTTGCTTGCTTGAGTCCCAGAATGGGGTTTTTGTACCTCGTGATTGACATCCTGCAAAGGGCCCATAGCGTTATCCACGTCGCACGACAAAGATGATCAGAGAAACTTGGAACGGATTTCAAGAAGTGGAGTCGAAGTTTGTTGCCAACTTAAACTTTTACCTTCAAAAGATTATTTGGTTCGAAAAACTTCAAGTTGCCTATTTCTTGATGCTGTCAAAGGCCGTTCGAAGCCAACATTCATGTTTGGTTTTGCAACTAAATAAACGGTCATATTCAATGAAAATTGGTAGTTTTGGTCAGTTTACGCAGTGGCAAAGTCTACATAATTGAGCATTTGAGCAATGAGAATGGTCCATTTCAACCTTAGCACGGGATTTGGGAAGTTGCAGCTTTTCGCAACACTATATTGGCTTCTGCTAGGAAATGGGTTAAGAAAGGTTGGAAGCCTTGCACGTGTTGTGCTTATCGGCTGATCGATCGGAAAGATATCCCAACTCAATCGCTGTGACAGTTGTATATTTAGAGACAAGTTTGCGAATTCTTGGTTTTCACGTGATATCAGAAAAAAACTAAAATTAAAACTTTAGAGATTTTTACCTTCGTCAGGTAAATGGCATTTTAAAGATATATCGACTGCGACAATTCACTTTCTATTCCTCTTTGTTTCTTTGCGACAGCGACATTTGTCTCTAACGAAACAAGCGACAAACAGAGTCTTAAACGAGCGACAAAAGATATATCAGCTCGGTAGCATGCTTTATTATATTTTGAAAATAGAGCAGTTTGAATTCCGCTTTTCCTTACAATGCGTGAAATCTGGATTGCGTCTGAGAAACCTGTACATACATCGCCTTGTGTTTTCGACTTCTGAATAACCGATATGTTAACAGAGGTGTCTATTTGAATGTTTTCAAGATTCACAGGAGAAAAATAATGTTTTGAGAGAGCCAAAGCAAACTCCAGATAATTCCCCTGGTTTACTATCGCCACGTTCTATATTCAGAGCTTTCAGTAGATAAACAACGAATATGGACGACAACTCTCACAAAAGGAAATTTTAAGGTGGCTCTGATTCCACTCCTACAAAAGTTTTTAACTTTGCAAGAGGTTGTATTTTATTATGTTAGTTATTTCCCGACGATAATAAATGGGGGTCACCGAGCTCGTTTTTTGTTTTTTTTGTTTTTTTCGCCATTGTCTCTTAAAACAAATATTAGGGGTGTTTTTAACAGGTTAAAGTGTTCCTATGGTAACCTCTTATTCTTATTTTGTGAAACATAATAAACTGCTTAAAGGCAGGTCTTCCTTATGGTGAGTTTCATATGAAATCTCCTTTTATTGGGTGTAGATGAATTTGATTACCTCATTAACAAGGATTCTCCGAGAGAATCGCAAAAGTTCTTCGAGGCTTCAACATCAAGGTCGCTCATAAGCCTATTCGGACAATTGCAAACATACTTAAAAAACCAAAAGACAAGATCGAGAAAGAGGCTTCTAGAGGAATCGTGTACAAGATCAAATGTAAAGATTGTGATTGTGTTTACATCGGTCAGACATCGCGCGCGCTAAAAACACGCGTCAAAGAGCACGCAAAAGCCATAGCAACATTAGACGAAAATTCCTTGTTGGCCAAACACCACATGCGTCACAGTCATCAAATAGATTTGACGAACGTCGAAATTGTTGACAGGTCATCGGCATGGCGACAAAGACTTATTCTTGAGGCTTGGCATTCCGTGCGAGATATGAACGCTATAAACGAACATATAGCGCTTCCAAACGTTTACAATAGCATAAAGAATTTGTAGAAGTAATTAAGAATGCTCTAGAGACTTGGTTTAACCTTTAAAATATTCTTTCGAGATGCGATTTAATATTAACATACATCATATACCATCAGGACGCCGTTATACATTTGCATTTTTATCTTTTGCTGAAGAAGGCAACAGCAGTTGCCGAAACGTCCAACACAACATTTTAGCCAGTGTCAACCTTTTAAACATATTTTTTATTTTTAACATGCCTGGCTACACACCAAACATTTTAAGTGTCATCTATCCCTCGATGCAAATTTAGCCATGCTGCTGTGGAGTTTGGTCTTGCTCTGAAACTTTGGGGCATTAACAGGAAATTGTCAATGATGTTACTTTCCCTTTTGATCATTTTCATTACGACACAGGTTTGGTTTTCCGGCTCTTGAATTCTCTTTGAATCTTAAGTGGGCTGAGTTTGTTGGTTCTCTACTCTGCTCCGAGAGGATTTTCTCCGAGTACTCCGGTTTTCCCCTCTCGCCAAAAACCAACATTTGATTTGATTTGATTTGATTTAGCGTTAATTGGTAAATGAAGAGCTACTACGTAGAGATGTTGCCAATAAACCCATTATTATTATTATTATTATTATTATTATTATTATTATTATTATTGTTATTACAAGTGAAACCGGAAATAACAATATATAATTATATATCCCATAAAAAGGTAGATATGAGGCAAAGAAACAAAATGATGGTCGAAAAGGGTAACTTTTAATGCCATATATTACGGCGAGACATGACTAACCTTCTTCAGGGGCAACACTGAAAGCGAAGTAAAAATGGAGAAAACGGTTACAATACAGAAATAGAAATAATAGACGTGTACTGAAGCGGCTACCAAAAAAGTGGCATTCCCAAGGTGGCATTCCCAAGGTGGTAAGAGCAATGATAAGTTGTGATGAATTTGCAATTTTGTTGGACTCTGCAACAAAGTTAAGACATAAGTAGATACTTACTACGTAAGGGGTAGAACCAGAAGAAAAAAGTACAATCAGTTGAAGGTTCAGAACCCCTGCCCCACCCATTCATGCACTAGTGACTTATTATTTAGACCTTGTAGACATTGTTTCTCTCACTTAACTTCTCATGGTTTTGAAAGTTATTTGTTGCTGAGCCAGCAAGCCATAGCTTACTAATAAATGTAAAAAAAAAAAAACAAATGGTTGTAGTGAAATTTGGGGGTTAAATGTTGTCACGCCAGACGGAAGATTGTATTCATATTTTTGTGGATATTTATTATGAGTGGGCTTGGATCGAGGCAAGTGTAATTGTACTTCTTTGGGAAAATAGTTGACAATTTTTCTTTATTATTTTTACCTTTTTTATTTTTTGCATATTAATTCATTCATACCAGAAATCACAAGTGTTAGTTGAGAGAGAGAGAGAGAGAGAGAGAGAGAGAGAGAGAGAGAGAGAGAGAGAGAGAGAGAGAGAGAGATGCTCTGAAAACCCGCCTACCGCTCTTGTTCTGACAATTTTTTTAGTTCACGATAAACCAAAAATTAAATGTTTTGCAATTTTTTTCTTTGGTTAAATTACGAAGGAAGAAATTGCCCGCTATGTTTGTCATCGAATCGTAGATTCTCCACACCTCGCGATTCACACGTCATTTTGTTTAACCAATCACAGAAAGTGAATCGACCTTCTGAAACGAAGCGACGGTTTGCTTGCGACAGCGCTGTAGCTGCGGTGAAAGTGGTATTTGCGGTCAAGTTTGCAAAGTAATGGGAAATTTCTAGTCCGAAGCTTAACTACATTCAAAACAGTGAAATGATTTTGAAATTTGGTTCATCCTGTCTCATAAAACCTTAGACCAAGTCAGTGGATTAACGAGCACATGAACGCTGTGCGATACCTCGTTCAACTCTCTCGTTCCGCCACGTCGACTAGGTCACCTGAAGATGTGTTAGACTGTGAAAATATTTTTAACTGGCCACTCTGGGAAGAATTATATCAAGGCTTGATGGACGGCTTTTTGGATGTATATAAAGCGTTGTGAAAGGGATTGTATTCGCGCCGCGACTGCATTCGACAACACATAAATTTTTCAGCTGTGCTTTGAGCATGACTAAAGACGAAGGATGTGCGATTTACGCAGTGGCCCGATGTAGCCTTTTCGACGATTGGAGAAGGTATTTACCGTTGCCCTTTTATTTAGCCGTTTTCTTCAAAAAACTTACGGTCAACCGATAAGCCAGATAAGCGTTGTCTTTGTTTATGTGCCCAACTTTTGTATGGCTCGGCAAGAAGTTAAGCCTACTCTCAAATTTGGTTTTCAAGTTTATCGCCAGTTTGTTTGTGAAGAAGGTTTTCAGGATTTCTGTGTTGGACCCATTCTTATAGCAAATTACATTTTAATTTCCCCTCAATTTAAAAAATAGATTCAAATGAAATTTACCGTAAGCTTAAGCTTATAATTTAAACATTGTTGTAAAAAGGTTTTTCCTCAGACTACCATTGTAAATAGGTGCCACAAACCAGAAGCGTAACACTTTGTAAAACAGCCAAATCTATTAAAACAATTATTTGCTAATCTTTCTTTGTTTTTTTTTTTTCGACTGGTTCTTGGTCGGTTTTGACATAAACTTAAGTACTTGACATCTTCAGAGTTATTAAGCTTAGGTACTTTCCGCGTTTAGCGCGCACGTACACGAACTCGCATAAACAGCCGTGATTTTAAAACTTTTCTCTGTTTCTGCTGAATCTTTGACATACAATTTTTAGCTTTATAAAATTGAATTAAATTATGTGAACCCCCATGCATTACAACCTCTGTGAAAACGTTTTTTGTAGTACAGTAATTTTTCAGATACAACAAAATGTTTCGCCACTCGAATTAAACTTATGTGTCGGAATCGTGTAATTCATTAGGGTAATCCATTTGAAAGCACGAACTGTTCCAGAAGTTGTTTATGCGCAGCTATTTTTCTTAGGCCAATACTTTGAATAATGGCTTTATTGTACACTTTGTTATAATTGTAATAGGGATTTAGTTCATGGACAGAATAAAATAAAGTTTTGATGTCTGTGCGAATGAAGGTAACGTTTTAAGAGCGACTTGCCGTACCGGTCACCTATACCTCTGCAAGATAGAAAAAATCGATTTTCTGAAAATTTGTCAGGAAGAAGGATTTTACTAACTTGTTTTAAAACTGTAACTTTGAGGCTGTTTGGATTTTTATTTTCTTCTCCAGACGGCATTTTGTATTTTGCCCCTAAAAGAGCCAAACTCGGCCCTGAAATTACACTTTTTGCGAACGCTAGCAAACCAAATTATTGCGCGTAGCTGGAAAAGCTAACCCATGTCTATTAAAATATAATGTTTTAGTACTTATTTCGTGTTGTCAGATCCACATTTAATACGAACCTGAATTTTTAACAAATTTTCAAAATTATACGCTACGGTGATGTCGCGTCACATCCAAATTTAGGTCAAATTCATGGACCAAAAAGTCAATCTGGTACATGGATTTACCTCCCAAAACTATTTTTCTGGATAAACATATCACTTCATTTTACTTTTTATCGCAAATCTAGCTTGGGTAAATAAAACGCAAAAATTTGACAGCGTCTTGAAACCAGGCACTTGAGCTAATCGCTTTACATTTTGACCTTTCACGCTGCGATTATTATCTCGAACATTGACCCTGAAATGTTCGCCTGTGGGTCTTAATTCCGGTGAAATAGTTGTTTTAAGCCTCCAGATATCAGCTATTGTAATTTAAACACAGTTTCTAGCCGCAAACGAGTATATTTAGCAAAGGCTTATTTTGAATGGCCTAAACATTTGGCGGTTAGCGAGCACAGACAATGCACGCAACAAAATGTCGCTTTATAAATCGTTATCAAGAAAAATCTTTAGGAAAACTAGAAGAATAAATAGTTGAATAACTACTTGGAGTTATTTCTTACCTTAATCTCGCCTATCTTGATAAGAAATGGTAACATTGCTGCTGACGTCTTTAAGGTACTTTTCGTGGCGTGACGAAGCATTAACCATTGACACAGGGTTCCCAAGCTAATGGATGATGCGATTCGTTTTGTTTCGGTTATCGTCAGTCGGTGTCGGTATTACAATTACACTTTCACAACCTTCGTGTTGACCCGCTAATTCTGTTGAGTACTATTATAATAGTTCCTAGTGGCTGATGAATCCCCGCTAGACAGTTCCGCCTCTTGAAAGCTACACATGGGTGAGATATTTATCATTTCTGGGTGTAGCAAAAAATAAATACTTGGAGTTATTTCTTACCTTAATCTCGCCTATCTTGATAAGAAATGGTAACATGGCTGCGTCTTCATAGCTTGTTCGAAACATTCTCAGCGGCTAGGCTACAAACGAAACCACGGTCACAGGAATGCTAAGGTCACGTGAGAGCGTCCAAATTCTTACTATTTGTTTGGTTGTTTGTTTTTTGCAATTGATTGTTTTGTTGCTGTTTTTTTTTCTTTCAACAAGCTCATTGTCTCGGGTAACGGGTGTGTACTTCCTGGTATCAAATCTCGCAGAATTGCGGTGCACGTGTTTTGGAGCTGTCTTGTTTTGAGCGCGATTAATATTTTCTTGTAAAAAGCGTTGTATCCTTTCGCCTTTCAAATTAACGTTGGATTTGGTTTTACTTGTATTCAACATACGTAACCGGAGAATCCTGCGTTTATATTAAAGTTAAAAATTGTAATTCAATGGCTTCATGTGGTTTTGCCACACTTGTGGGGAGAAAGTTCTCAAGTGAACTCCTTACGTACCCAAATGAAGGATGTGTCAAAATGTACCAGAGGCATTCCGGTTTGGAAAAGCACCTATTGTTTGGGTTAGTGCAAGATGTTGCATGAGAGATGCACTCTGTTGGACTTGGCTTAAAAGAAATACCAGGCCCTTTTAGTCGATGGTCGAGTGAAGCAGTCTTGACAGTGCTTGAACAAGGAGACTTCTCAGTAAGCGCCAACACTTTACCCGAGGGGTGGGCCTCGAAGACAACCAAAAAGTTCACTCGATTCAGTGATACCCAGAAGAAATACTGGGGAGGAAAAATTTAACCTTGGCCAGGAAGCCGGCGAAAAAAGAGGATCCCATTAATGTAGCCCGAGACATGAGATTTGCCAAGAAGATGGATGGCTTGATGCTGTTCAAGAGAGACGAGTATCTCGCCACGCAGCAAGTGCAGTCTTCTTTCTTTCTTCTAGAATGGCGGCGAAATGTCGTTATGGTCAAGGTGATCTTTCAGTGCCAGATATCACGGTGGCAGAAGAGCAGCAGCAAATACCATACTTCAAGAAGTACAATTGCTGTATCCAATTGTATATGACAACCTAGACCCTGGAGGGGGGGGGGGGGATATACGTATGTGCGGCCCCAAAGGGTATGGTTTTGTAGCCGTTTCGGTCTGAAATAGGGTATCAATTTTGACCATTTTGGTCTGAAATAGGATATGGTTTGTGCACTCTAGTCTTGAATTCGGTATGTTTTTTTAGAAAAAGCTACTTCTCCATCTTTAGCCGATAAAACCATCAACAAAAGCCCTTCTTTTTTGTCTTTTAATTATGTTTATGCCAACTGTGTACGTGAAATAGGTTTGAAATAGGGTATCAATTTTTTTGTCAGGTCTGAAATAGGGTAGGGAAAATCGCAGATTTTCGTCTGAAATAGGGGAAGGGTTTCAGGAAGCGGGCCGCACACCCCCACCCAATTTTTTCTGAGAGTACCATCCCCCCGGAACCTAGACACCTGTGCCCTGTACAAAGAAAAGCGGCTGAAGCAGCTCAACATTGCTATGCTTTGTATTGTATTGGCAACTACTTTGACTTAGCAACGGAAGGCGGTTTTAATAACAAACGCAAGGCAGAACACATAGCTGCTTTAAGTGGACTTGTTTCCGCTTGCGATTGTAATGAGTAAGACAGAAATGGAAAAATGTAGACCACATGCACCCATTTCGTATCAGTGGCAAAGGAACATCTCACTAGCTCGTGGAGTATGGGGCGAGATAATAATTCGCAAATGAAACGATCTGAACCTGGCCGAGCTGAGAGAGTAACATCTTATGAGAACCCCCCCCCCCCCCCCCCCAACTGGCCTCCTAATTTCTAGCCTGCGGAGCACGCGTAAAACTGGGCAGTGGGGTGTGGGGGGAGGTGGGGGCTTTCGCTGATGGAAGCTCAGGAAGGGACACGGGTTTTCGCTTCCCCTCCACCTCCCTTCCCCGTTTACGCCTAATCAATTCTTTCCACCCAATACCCCACTTAACATATCTTTCAGAGAATAACGAAGGGCTCATGTTTTACTCACCTTCAGTATTTAGTATGATGAACAGGTCGGTCACAAGAGTCTCAACAGTTTAGACAAGGAACTGTCTTCGCAAATGAAAGAGAGCAGAACGTGTTGTCTTAATAGGTTTTACATTCATCATGTAAAATGAGACAGAAATACCTTAATAGGTGTTTTTATAGGTATTTTGCAGAACTTTAGCCGTGGAACAGGGGCGTGGGGTGGGGGAATTTGGAAGAATTTACCAAAGGAACTGAAACTATTATTTCATATAATTATTTTATTTTTTGTTTTGTTTTGTTTTGTTTTGAGTATAATAATTTGTGCCCAAAATCGAAGTATTCTAGACCGTTCATTACCAGGTCTACTACAATTAACATAATCAGTATGTGTAGGAGCAATAGCAATAAGCTCCTGGTAAGAACCATGTGTAAATGTTACACCCAGAAATAATAAATATCACACCCATGTGTAGCTTTCAAAAGGCGGAACTGTCTAGCGGGGATTCATCAGCCACTAGGAACTATTATAATAGTACTCAACAGAATTAGCAGGTCAACACGGAGGTTGTGAAAGTGTAATTGTAATACCGACACCGACTGACGATAACCGAAACAAAACGAATCGCATCATCCATTAGCTTGGGAACCCTGTGTCAATGGTTACTGCTTCGTCACGCCACGAAAAGTACCTTAAAGACGTCAGCAGCAATGTTACCATTTCTTATCAAGATAGGCGAGATTAAGGTAAGAAATAACTCCAAGTATTTATTTTTTGCTACACCCAGAAATAATAAATATCTCACCCATGTGTAGCTTTCAAGAGGCGGAACTGTCTAGCGGGGATTCATCAGCCACTAGGAACTATTATAATAGTACTCAACAGAATTAGCGGGTCAACACGAAGGTTGTGAAAGTGTAATTGTAATACCGACACCGACTGACGATAACCGAAACAAAACGAATCGCATCATCCATTAGCTTGGGAACCCTGTGTCAATGGTTAATGCTTCGTCACGCCACGAAAAGTACCTTAAAGACGTCAGCAGCAATGTTACCATTTCTTATCAAGATAGGCGAGATTAAGGTAAGAAATAACTCCAAGTAGTTATTCAACTATTTATTCTTCTAGTTTTCCTAAAGATTTTTCTTGATAACGATTTATAAAGCGACATTTTGTTGCGTGCATTGTCTGTGCTCGCTAACCGCCAAATGTTTAGGCCATTCAAAATAAGCCTTTGCTAAATATACTCGTTTGCGGCTAGAAACTGTGTTTAAATTACAATAGCTGATATCTGGAGGCTTAAAACAACTATTTCACCGGAATTAAGACCCACAGGCGAACATTTCAGGGTCAATGTTCGAGATAATAATCGCAGCGTGAAAGGTCAAAATGTAAAGCGATTAGCTCAAGTGCCTGGTTTCAAGACGCTGTCAAATTTTTGCGTTTTATTTACCCAAGCTAGATTTGCGATAAAAAGTAAAATGAAGTGATATGTTTATCCAGAAAAATAGTTTTGGGAGGTAAATCCATGTACCAGATTGACTTTTTGGTCCATGAATTTGACCTAAATTTGGATGTGACGCGACATCACCGTAGCGTATAATTTTGAAAATTTGTTAAAAATTCAGGTTCGTATTAAATGTGGATCTGACAACACGAAATAAGTACTAAAACATTATATTTTAATAGACATGGGTTAGCTTTTCCAGCTACGCGCAATAATTTGGTTTGCTAGCGTTCGCAAAAAGTGTAATTTCAGGGCCGAGTTTGGCTCTTTTAGGGGCAAAATACAAAATGCCGTCTGGAGAAGAAAATAAAAATCCAAACAGCCTCAAAGTTACAGTTTTAAAACAAGTTAGTAAAAACCTTCTTCCTGACAAATTTTCAGAAAATCGATTTTTTTCTATCTTGCACAGGTATAGGTGACCGGTACAGCAAGTCGCTCTTAAGTTCCGGTTGAAAATAAAGTAATCATTTATTCCGTCACTGTTTAAGATACGTTTTTAACCTTCAAATATCGTATTTAGTAAAATTACTGAGCTTGCATCGGTTGCCTTAAGCAACTTAAATTGTTTCATTTAATGTTAGCATTCATTTGATTTCATTCGCATTGCTGCAACTTCTAGTTTAAGTTTTATAATTTCAAGAATTAAACAACACTTTTTAGGTGAGAAGTGCATTTAAGTGTACCACAAACGCGCTTTTTTTTTGTTTTGTTTTTTAACAAACAGCAACAACTATCTGTATCAACTTACCTTCTCAAGTATACATTGTCCCTGAGCAGACAGCAGCCATAAAAAAAAATAATTAAAAAAGTCGTCAAAAGTTCCGTTTAAAGAAAATGCAAGTCCAGTCCGTTGTCCAGTCCTTGGAATTTTTTTTTTCTAGCTAACCTTTTGTGGCGCGGCGTCGCAGTGAACAAAAAGCGCGCGAAAGTATAGCCTCGTTTTCGTTCTTTCCTCCAGGCCCTATCCTCTGAAAAAAATCTTAAACATCGATCCTCGCCAAAAGCAATTGAAATTAGAAGAAACTGACAACGCCGTCATAAAGAGCATACTCTCAAGCCTTAGGCAAAATTTTCTTTTTTTCCTACCTCAAATGGTCGTTGAGCAGGAAGCTGACAAACTTTTCAGTTAGATTTTCTACTGCCGCACTTTTTTAGGAAAAAATAATCATGGCCATTTTTTAAAACACTATTTATTAAACTACAACTTCGCTTAAAAATATTCTTGAAGAAAGGTTCTAGTAAACTTTTAGAGCGAATATTAAACTTCGGTCCGTTCTGGTCACGTGACCGATGACGTCACAGCATTAAAAATGACGAAAATGTACATTTCATAAAAATATCTACCAATATCCAAATTTTTGTTCCTCACGTTTAATGCAACGCGAGATAGCACTTGTACCCAGACTCCCACTTTTTGAAAATTGTATATACCTCCCTTAATATTTATATTTTGTTCGGTACCCGGGCAGTCCGAAATGGATCACATCATTGTGCTTCAAACCACGTTGACTGCTTTTTCAATAACAAAATAACTTCGTCACAGTGAGCAAAAACGCACTTGTGAGCAAAGTCACGTGACCAATGACGTCATCGCCCTTAGTCTTGTACAATAATTAGTTTATGGTAAGACTTATTTCTAGACAACGTGGGGGTCTTGCTGCCCTCAAACTGACCAAGTTATTTGGGATTGACGATTTTCCAGCTGCAAAGGATTCTGGGAAGGTTCTTATTATAATTATATATTGTTATTTAATTATTATTATTATTATTATTATTATTATAAAGTCCTATTTAGCATAGTGTTTTCTGTAAAAGCTTGCTAAAACACACATTTTCCCAACAGGATTTCTTTTTTGGTGCAAAAGGGGCTCTAAACTGTAAGTGGATAACCTCGATTTCCTAGTTAGCCTCGTCCACATTTTGAACGAGCACATTACCACATGTAGGATTTTGTATTGATATAATCATATATTTTTGTTAATTTAGTTTTTATTTCTTTAAAGCTTTTACTATCATATTGATCGCCTTCAAATTTTTATCCGTGTAAGTGCGTTTGGATTCGTATGAAATAAATCAACTAAGGCGGCAAAGCAAGAACATTGTTGCAAAACAAAGAGCGGAGAGAGCAAAACCAAATGTTGCAATCGCAACGCGTAAATCGGACATGCGCGCAATGCTGGCGAAGGGAGCGATAAAAAAAACTGCATAAAATAAACTCATAAAAGTGAGTTGAGTGTTATCCGCGAGAAACTTTCTTGTGTCAATCGCATTGTCAAACTTGTGAGCAAGCGTCGGCGGGAAAAATTTTCTGACAAAAAAAAACGGAAGTGTAAGTGAGCGCGAATATCGAAAGATGAAGACGGAAAAAAAATGAAAACACACGGTCTTTGGTCTTTCGTATGCAAACGAATCGATCATTTTTCCAAATTTCCCAAAAGTTATCAGGCAATTTATCCCGTGGATTGGTTGTAAGCCAGGAAAGCAGGAAGTAAATGATTTTAAGGGGGAGTGGCCAAGAAGAAGGGGCCATGTTTATTACAGTTGAAAATATATTTTCCGATGTTTCACTCACAACCATAATTGGAAGGTCACGTGCCCATAACAAAAGACGCAACGAGCACTTTAAAATTTACGCGATCGCGTTCATATGTTTCAATGATGCAGCGGAAAGAAACGCTTACTTTCTTAGCTCCACCCTTTACAGCAGAAGGCGCATACCATAACTCCATCTATCTAAGCCGCCCTCTCTTGTGCTGCTGCAGCTTTAACCACTCCAACTCGTCCATCCAGCCTTGTCCTTTTCTTTCTCAACAATCCTGTCCTCCACCTTTCTCTCGCCTAACGCCTCTCAGACCTCCACCCTAATGCACTGATACAGTGCTTCTCGAATGGCCGCCTTAGTACATATCCTAACCTGTTCTACCCCCTACACCCCACCTCAAAACTGATGTTTTTGATCTCTGCTACTACCGCCCCTCTTTTGTGTGTGACCTTTTACTGCCATCCGATCCTGAATATCCTTCCAAAACATTGGTATTGCTTTCAACCTTTGTGATCTTCCATGTTTTGCAGCCATGCCTTGACAAGCTGTATCTTGGTCCTTCTCCCTAATCCCCTGGCTTTCCACACCTTCCTTAGTCTTTAGCTTTGACAGGAGGAGGTACTGCAAGATATTATAACTCTAACCTAAAGGCTTGCCAAAGAATTGACATCAACAATGAACTTTTAAGCCATGCCTCGAAATAATGCTCTAACGAGCGTTGAGTGAATGCTCTGAGCTGCTTGTCTTGGGTGATTTTAATCAAGACCTGCTCCCAAAAAGACTATCCACCGAAGCGAGGGATCTTCGCCAACTGTTCACCACCTATCAGCTGCCTCAGTTAATCAAGACCCCTACGCGGATCAGAGACCGTTTCAAAACGTTAATTGTTCATATCTACGCTACGGACACAGATAAAGTTATCACATCTGGGGTTGCTCAAGTAGCCACCATTCGCTTGTATGTTTAATACGCAGAATTAGGAAGCAGCGTCGCCCCTCCAAGATCATACCTTACAGAAACTTCCAGAAATATATACCGATGATTTTCAACAGACTTGCAAAATATCTCATAGGAGGGCGTTGAGACTTCTTTAACTGTTAATGAGGCTTCGCAGGTTTTGTTGTTGTTGTCGTTGTTGTTGTTGTTGTTGTTTTTTTTTTGCGACACTAAGACGTTTAATTGGCAAACACGGGCGCATTTCTACTAAGAAGGTGAGTGCAGCCAGTCTACCGTGGCTTACTAGTGATATATGAGCTTTGATGCGTAGGCGTGATTTCCTTCACAAAAGAGCAAGGAAAACAAAGTTCCAACAAGAATGGATAACCTACAGAGATCTGCGGAACAGAACTACGCGCCTTATCAGAGATTCGAAGCGAGACTATTATTCAAACGTCATCAACGAGAATAAAAAGGACTCTGCCAAACTGTGGAAACCCCTCAAGTCAATGATCCCTAATTTCAAACGGTTTTATAGCATTGGATCCCTGGAAACCGTTTCCGGGTTAACTGACGTGTGATCCACGCGAGATCTCGCAAGGGTTTGCAAATTATTTTCATACAGCCATTATGAAAATAAGGCAAACGTTGCAGTCTGTCCCTTCTACAACTACCTGGTCGCCTGTAACTCGCAGTGTTTTCAAATTGACTAGAGTTGACGAAGAGTACGTGTGCAAGGAGTTAAAGAAAATCCACTGGAGTTAAAGAAAGTCCACTGGTGTAGAAAACATCCCTGCTCGTCTCCTCAAAGACGGAGCTGTTCCCCTGCGAAGCCTTTTACTCTTCTGATGAACCGATCTCTCACTGAGGGTGCTATCCCGTCTCACTTGAATCATGGTTCTATGACTCCCGTCCACAAGTCTGGATCTACTACTGACGCTGCCAGCTACAGGCCAATCTTGTCCCTACCTATTTTTGCCAAGATCCTTGAGCGTGCTGCTCCTACCATGGTTTACACCTATCTCCAGAACAACCGGCTTTTATCAATCTATCAGTCCGGTTATCGGCCTCATCACTCAACAAGTACGTGTCTCATAGATGTTAGTACTAAATCACTTCATAATATGGACAGAGGACTACTAACTGGAATGGTCTTTTTAGATCTTACAAAAGCCTTTGATACCCTAGACCACGACATCATGTTGGGAAAACTGTACTCTCTTGGATTTTCAGGTTCTGCTGTCTTGTGGTTTAAGGCCTACATAACAAACAGAACTCAAAGTGTCATTGTCAACGGAGTGGTGTCTGATCCGCAGTCTATTCATTTTGGTATTCCTCAAGGTTCTATCTTGCCGGGGACCGTTACTCTTTATAGCTTACATAAATGATTTGCCATCTATCGTAAAGAGCTGTGGCATCCAGCTTTACGCCGATGACTCTTTTTTTTAGTAGTAACTCGATAGCTGAGATAGAATTTTACTTGGCTGAAAACCTCAACAGCGTTATTACTTGGCTCGAAAAAAATTTTCTTTTCCTTAATTATTCTAAGACGAAGATAATGCTTGTACGAACACTGCAAAAGCTCGCTACAGTTACCAATTTTTGTGTTATTGTACGTGATAAGATCTTAAAGAGGGTTTACAAGTTTAAGTAACTTGGTGTTATGCTCGATTCGAGCCTCTCGTGGAATGACCATGTTGACGCTATCGCCACCAAAATTCATCGTGTTTGGGCATGCTGCGCAGGGCCATCCCTCGAGAGGCTTGTAT
This sequence comes from Pachyseris speciosa, assembly GCA_016490735.1. Taxonomy (NCBI): domain Eukaryota; kingdom Metazoa; phylum Cnidaria; class Anthozoa; order Scleractinia; family Pachyseridae; genus Pachyseris; species Pachyseris speciosa. The sequence continues at coordinate 431,393 of JAEMWC010000585.1, read as the reverse complement.
CACTTTGCATGAGACAATGATATTTCCCCTTTTTGATTACTATTGCACCGCCTGGGCTGGCTGTGGCTTAGACAAACTCCAAAGGCGCGCGGTCAGTATCATTGAGAGTTGTAAAGTAAAACAGGTTGAAATAAACCGAACTATTAGCTGGTCATCATTGGAATCACGTCGAAAGTATCAAATCTGTCATCAAATATTCAAGTGCCTTAATGGCTTTACACCTGCCTAACTCCTGTATGATTTTTACTATTCGCGCGATTTCCACTTATACAATACACACAATAAAGATCTTCTCCGTCTTCCTTTAGCAAAGACCTCTAAATATCAAATTTCTTTTCGCTACAACGGAGTTAAAACGTGGAATGAGTTACCTGGCATCCTTAGGAAGAAGTAGCCCTCAAAAAATTTAAAAAGGACCTTAAACGGTATTTTCGAACCTAGCATTATAGCATTGTACTCAATCGTTGATAACGTGAGGATTAATTAATGAGCTTATTTATCAGTTATCTCTTAGTTAATAGTCTTATTTATCAGTTATCTTTGTTAAATGTATATTTTATATATTTAACTGTACACACTTAGTCACAAGTATTCATATGATAATTATTTCAACACAGGCCTCTATTTAAACTAGCCGTGGCGGAATTGGACTGGCCTGTTTAAATATAGAAAGAAAGAAAGAAAGAAAGAAAGAAAGAAAGAAAGAAACATAAATTAAAAAAAGTTTTGAAGAAGAAGAAGAAGATTCACGCATAATCGGTTTATAATGGTTCTTCAGTACCAGACAGGAGATCTGAAGCTTGAAAACTGAACAGTGGCCCACTGTTGTTCAAATTGCAATCCTTTTTCATCTTGACCATCCATAGCCAAGGAGTCTAATTTTTTTTTTTGACTGCACTAGTAAAGTAGTTTTGAACAAAACTGGGGTGCTATTTGCCGTTTCCATCAATACAAATATCTCTTGTGGCTTGTTAAATTGATACCGAACACGCGTGACATAGCCCCTTTAAGGTATCCTTGTACGTGAATGTAAATAGCAAGTTTTCTAAGATGTAAGTTAGAATACTAGGATATAAATTTTGGATAAGAGATTGAGAAAAAAGCTACTTTGTTTTTACTTTTTAAATATGAATCGCTTCAGACTACGAATAGTCACTTAGGTTTAACGATACAATCGTAATGATAATGTATTTATATCAAGGGTACCCAACAAGCCAAATCAAGCAAAAGCTGTAGAAAGGCATTTTTAAGTACCTTATGGTGTTTAAAGTTTGTTTAAAGTGATGTTTTCATAAGCTAGAAAATAGGGAACAAAACCTTCCTTAGAGAAAATACAAGCTGAAATGAACTTTCTACGAACTTTCTAGGGAACTCTTTTCTTTCCGAAAATGCTAGCTGACGTTTTTGACTGCCAGAAACACTGCAATTACGACCTTTCTGAAAACGTCAGGGGCTATGATTTCCCAATTGCAAACAGTCTTTTAGACCACGTTTGAGTTACGAAAATCCGAGTGCACTCTTTAATCGACGCCGAAAGCCCAAGGCGAATTACCCTCCACCGAACAGATAACTACCGAAACTTGTCGTTGGTTGTCACATAGTTTCGTGGCGGTTTACAATTCTTGTGTGAAGTGAGAGCGGACGTCAGTATCTAAAGGCGCCACTGGCAGCCGCCACCCAACCCACGAATCTACGATGCTTTCTAACGGAAAAATCAAAGCGAGAGACTACGATTGAGACTATTATGGCGCATACCCGCATGTTCGAATGGATACCTCTCTACCAGTGTTTCCAGAAAGCCTACACACACTGACCAGTACCTAGCGTATGATTCACACCACCCGCAATCTGTAAAACGCGGTATTGTCAAGTGCCTGTACGATCGATCTAAACACCTCATAACAAAACCATCAGTTATCTCTCATGAAAAGAAGCACCTCTCATCGGTCCTTGTTTCCAACGGTTATCCGTTTTCGTTTGTAAAAAAATCTTACGAAAACCAAGGGACGAAGAACCACTAAAGAACCTGAACCCGAAATTAAATCTACTGTGGTTCTGCCATACGTCAAAGGCACATCGGAGGCTCTTCGCCGTTGCCCACAACAACAAGTCATACGGACGGTTTTCAGATCTGACACAACTCTTAGATCACACCTAGTGCGACCTAAGGACATTGTCGATCCAGTAAAACAAGACGAAGTAGTCTACAAGATTCCCTGCGAACGTGGTAAGGTTTATATTGGAGAGACGGGAAGATCTATGCATGAACGGATTATTTAAGGAACACGATAGAGACATACGGCTTGCTCGAACCCAATCCTCCCCCGTTTCAGAACATAGCAACGCGACCGGACATTATCCGCTCTGGGACGAAGTTAAATTTATTGACCGAGACCCACATTGGTACACCCGTAGGGTTAAAGAGGCTATTCCAATAAGACTTCACCCTAACAACATTGACAGGTACAGTGGAATTCAAATTCCTGAAGCGTGGATGTCCACGATCAAACAAAAAAACAGCCGATCAGTACCAAAGCGGACCGTTGAGGGAACAATTTCTAGTCTGAACGACAAGGATCGAAATCCTCCAATCAACAGCAGCCTAAGCGAGGATTGAAACGCACCAATTACCACCAGCCACGGTGCTTCTTATACTCACACGCAGCCAGTCGACACCATCGTCTGATGAAGACCAGCAGTATAGCGGTCGACAGGTTTGCAAATGTTTGGGTTTTTTCTTTGACCTCGTTGGGAAACATTTTTACTGATATACCACACTATATTTGGTGAGAAGACTTCTATTTCAAGCAATTTGCTATTATGAATAAAAAAGTCACTGGAATCAATTGTAACACTTTCATTTCGCTGCTACAAATTCGAAATCCTCCGATAAACCGTCATCCTCCGAGGAAAGCTTTTTGATCAATTGAGTCGTCATCTCACCCGACATAAGCGTATGGTCAAGTCCAATTTGCGGCCGGACAGTCTACCAGTATGGTGCCAAAAAGAAATAACAACTGTAAGATAAATCTAAGAATGACAATAATTTAAATGTCAGCCACCATTGTTATTATATATTTAACAATTAGATTATTTGCTCTCGATTTCATAATAGCTGATGAGGGCGCAGTAGTGTAGCCAATCAGAGAACGGTATTTGTGACAGAACCCTAGTTGATTTATTTAATGAGGGCGCAGCCCGAATCAGCTATCACGCATAGAAATCGAGAGCGAACAATCTAATTGTTTTAGTACAAATCTACTACTCGTTCTCCACTAAACAAGTAAATTATCTAAATCCTCCTCACAGACACTTCTAAAACGCGAAGAAACGGCCGCCATTTAGTTGACAACCGCTACTCACTATCTATTACAGAATAGATAGCGAGTAGCGTAGCCAATCAGAGAACGGCATTCGTCATGGAACGCTACTAGATTTATACCAGACTAATAGAATAGCTAGTAAGTTGTCCAGAATAGTGAGTTGTGAGTTGAGTTGTTAGTGAGTTGTGCAGAAGTACATTATGTAGTGCAAAAGCATACAAGACCGTGTGAAATCTTCTCTGCTTGTCAAGAAACTTATATTCACTCACATCACTCAAATCATCGTCACGCCAGACTGTCTTTAATACGAGACAAGATAATATTATAGCCAAGAGGTTGACTTATTGTTATATGTATAACTCTAATGTTCGTTTTTCCACCTTACGGCCGCACTCGAAAGAACGACCGGGATACGTTTCGTATTGGACTAAAGCAAAAAGGAACTTTTTTAACATTTGTTCACTTACAGGACTACTACTGTTATTCCTTTCTTAGATGACACTCTTATACTTGACAGCAGTGAAACACTTGAAATCAACACAACTGCTCCGTCTGTTAAGAAGATCGGTTGTGGCAATTGTTCTCTCACCGCATCCCTTGAGAGAAGACAGTCCTCATATGGCGACCATGATGTTGCCAATATAACGTTCAGTGGTAACATTGAGTTCAAGAGAGGGTCATCCGTCACTGTATTTGGAAAGTATGCACTGAGTTTATCAAGTCAGCATGGGCACATTTTGGTACAAACTGAAATTAACATGACGTGTGACCAGAAGGTTCTCGATACAACATGTCTTGGTGGGTTCACACAGTCATCAACACCAGAGAAAGTGGGATTGATGGATCCCAAGACAGATTTATACAAAGGTGAGGAAAGTGCCTTTTTTCATTTGTTATCGTTTAGTTATATTTTCCTTAATTTGCTTTCTTGAACTTGGTATATAACAAGTGTGCTTTTATTGTTTTCCTTTTCTTTTCGTTGTAGAAGCAAATTATTATTCTTGGATAGACTTTTGCTTGTTATGAGACATAGTCATTTACAGAGTTCAGAGTCTATACAAACAAAATGAAAATAACCTAAACTGAGTCAGCAAGTCAATCACTTTCATCTGGCTCTTTCTTTGTAAGTAGCTTTACTTGCAGTCATCCACACATGTTAAATGATAAGACCCGGAATATTGTCTAGCGCACTGTAACGAATCATTTAAGCGATTGCCGTATAAAATCAAACCAGATGTCATTAGCTTCATACTGACGATGACGATGTGCTGTGGTCCAAACATTTTTCATACATTGCACTGTTTTCTGTGTATTTACTGCTGTTTTTCCACTAAATTATGTCTGGAATGGCGGAAAGGTTTGTTTTTTCTCTGGTAAAAGGGGGAGGGGGTGGGGTGGAGGGAGGCAATAACGTTTATCAGCTTATACGATTATTTTTTAGAAACTTGAACTCTGACAACAACTGGCGGGTAAAACGAAACAAACAATGGGCCACGATGGCGTCATCACACTCCAAATACCACAATTCATCGCACTTTTCTTTACTTCCTTTGGAGTGTAAACTGAACCAGTGGTGTGTCATGTACTGACTAGGGGTTTTAGACCACACTCCAAACAACATGGCGGTTTACTCGAAGCACGCTTTTTATTCTACCATGCGTGCGCATGTAATTACTATATATGGTAGATGCACAGGGAAACCATAACATCTCCTCCACACAAAAATACTGATCAGTGCCTGGCTTGTAAACATGCTTAAATCACAACTTAGAAACAAACTAAACCAACAAAAAGTGTTCAATACTCGACTGTCTCTAACAAATAACAGTTCAGAGATCAAGTCTCTGTGGTGCCTTGCGCACTCTCTGGGGATACCGTTGCTCACGGACCATAGGACTGGCTGGCGTCGCTTCCGAAGGATCGGTAGCTGTAGGTGTGGGAACAGAACCCATCACCGGTTGATCTGCCACGAGCACCTCTGGAACTGTACCAACCACACTGGGTGGTGCACTCTGTTGGATTGGCACTGGTGGTAGGCTGACCACTTCTGGTTCGCTGACCACCACAGGATCAGGTTCAACTGCTGTCGGCCTCAGCTGGTCGATATGTCGACGCCAAATAATTCCTGGTGCCACCTGGACCTCGTACATTAGTGGACCTGTCTTCTTGACAATCAGCCCTGAACGCCACTTCAGGTCCCCTCGATAATCTCGTGACATCACCGAGTCACCAACCTCTAACTGACGACGCTGTCTACCCTTCTCGTTTGCAGCCTTGATGCTCTGCTGATGCTGTTGGTTAACCATCTTTCGGTTCAAGTTGGGTTTAACCAAATCTAGGCGAGTGCGTAACGGTCTCCCAAGGAGTAACTGTGCTGGGCTCTCAGCGGTAGTTGAATGGGGAGTGTTCCTGTAGGCTATGAGAAACTTTGCCAACTTCTCCTTCACCGGCTTTGAGCTTTGATGCATGGAACGTAACGCTTGCTTGAAGGTTTGTACTGACCTCTCAGCTAGACCGTTTGTAGCCGGATGGTATGGTGCTGATATAATATGGCGGATGCCATTGGACCTGACGAACGCCTGGAATTCCTCAGAAACGAACTGTGGACCGTTGTCGCTAACAATCTGTTCGGGAATTCCAAATCTGGCGAATAAATCACGTAGGACTTCAATGGTCGTACTTGAAGTGGTGGAACTAACAGGGATCACTTCCGGCCACTTGCTGTGCGCATCGACAACTACTAAGAACATCGAGTTCTGGAATGGGCCGGCATAGTCGATGTGTATGCGCTGCCACGGTGTAGTGGCCCACTCCCATGGATGCAGCGGTGCTTTAGTGGGCATCTTCTGGTTGAGCTGACACCCACTGCAGGCTTTAGCTAGCTCTTCCAGTTGGCCACTGATATTAGGCCACCAGACGTAGCTCCTCGCTAGTGCTTTCATTTTTACTACACCCAGATGCCCGTCGTGCAGCTCCTCCAACACTCTGCCTTGGAGCTTATTGGGGATTACAACTCTCATTCCCCATAAAATGCAACCTTGGTGAACCGTCAGCTCATTGCGCCGCTCGTAGTATGGCTTGTCTCCATCTACTCGACCAGACCATCCTTTCACGATGGACTCGTAGACCCTTGATAACACTGGATCACGACGTGTTTCTCTAGCAACTGCTTCACTGGTTACAGGTAGTGGCTCAAACTGGGTTGCGTGGAACACCTCTGACGAGTCCACTTCCGTCTCCTCCCTCTCTTTCTGCTGAAGAGGAAGCCTAGACAGCCCATCAGCATTGCAGTGCTTGGTCGTACTCTTGTACTCTATCTTGTAGTCGAAACCAGTCAGGAACAATGCATAGCGTTGGAGTCGCGCAGCAGTCATGGCAGGAACTCCCTTCTCTGGGTGGAAAATGGAAGTGAGGGGTTTGTGATCTGTTACCAGCGTGAACTGCCTTCCATAGAGGTACACATGGAACCGTTTCACCCCCCACACAATTGATAAGGCTTCCTTGTCAATCTGCGCGTACTTGCGCTCAGTCTTGGTCAACGATCGGGACGCAAAAGCTATTGGCCTTTCACTGCCATCGGGCATGACGTGTGACAGAACTGCACCGATGCCGGTTGGTGAAGCATCACATGCAAGCCTAACTTGTAATGCCGGATCATAATGCGTTAGCACCTGCTCAATGTTATCATGCGCTTAGCCTCTGTAAAGGCTTGCTCGCACTGTTCAGTCCACTGCCATTTGCTATTTTGCTCTAACAGCTGGTGAAGTGGGTGAAGAACTGTGGACGCATTAGGCAGGAAGCGGTTGTAGTAGTTAACGAGTCCTAAGAATGAGCGAAGCTGCGACACATTCTCGGGTCTAGGCGCGTTAACTACTGCCTCAATCTTCTCTTGTGTTTTGTGGAGGCCTTCTTTGTCGATCTCATGCCCACAGAATTGAACTGTATCCTTGAAGAACTCGCACTTCTCTTTGTTGGCCTTCAGACCCGCGTCTTGCAGTCGCTTGAGCAAGTTCTCTAGATTCTCCAAATGCTCTTCATCAGTTTCGCCCGTGACGATCATATCATCGAGGATGCACTGGGTGCCAGATATTCCCTGTAATACCTGGTCTATGGCACGTTGCCAAATCGCTGGACTTGACGTAACGCCAAAAACTAGCCGATTGTATTGGAACAGGCCCTTGTGTGTATTAATTGTGAGGTATTTCTTAGACTCCTCCGTTACTTCCATTTGATGATAAGCTTGGCGTAGATCAAGTTTGCTAAAATGCTTTCCCCCAGCCAAATTAGCAAAAATATCCTCTATGCGCGGTAAAGGATACTGTTCGGCAAGAAGTACTGGATTGACTGAAACTTTGAAGTCGCCGCACACGCGCACTGATCCATTTCGCTTCACTACTGGGACAATCGGGGTAGCCCATTCACTGTATTCTACTTTAGACAGAATACCTTCCTTCTCTAAACGTGTCAACTCTGCTTCCACTTTGGGCGCAGCGCATATGGAACTTGGCGTGGCTTGTGAAAGCTAGGCTGACAGTTCTCCTCGACTTTTAAATCAGCCTTGTGGCCTTTAAGTGTGCCTACACCCTCAGAAAATACAGACTCGTACTTCTGTAACAACTGATCCACTTTGTGCTGTATGACCCCTTCCGGCGTCTGGCTAAGCTTAAGGGTTTTGATTTCACCCCAGTCCAACTGAATTTTGGAAAGCCAATCACGCCCAAATAATGCTGGCCCTGGTGTCTCAACCACTTGGAGGGTTAGCTCCTTTTCTTGGCCTTTAAACTTAACATTACACTTCATCTCTCCCTTAGGTGTGACTTTCTGCCCAGTGTAAGTTTTGAGTGTAACTTGGCTCTTGGCCAATTTCACGTGACCAAAATGTTCCTTATACTGTTCGTATGGGAGTACAGACACAGCTGACCCTGTGTCTAGTTCCATCTTGATCACCCTTCCCTGTACCTCCGGGCTGACCCATATCACACGATCCTTGTCACCCACATTATTAACCTCTAGGGATCCTAAGTAGTCATCGCTGTCTCTGTCATCACCGTTCACATAATTTACTGGGGGTCGGGAACCTTGTGTCTCCTTTCTCTTGAATTTACAGGCCCTCTGAATATGACCGGTCTTGTTACAGTAGTGACATTTTTCCTTTTTGTACGGACAACTCTTATGATCATGACTGCCCAAACAGCGGTAACAACTTTGATCACTAGACTCTTTAGGGGATGGAGAACCCTTTTTCTGCGAAGGCTTAACTTCCCTCTTAGGTTTAAACTTCTTAATTGGCTTTGACTTGGATAACAAATCAACTGGTTTTGACTCTTTACCTCCCTGGAGGGCTTCAACATCCTTGTAAGATTGCTCAATAGCGATGCACTTCGTTACAGCAATGTCAAATGTCAGTTCCTCAAGTTTGAGTTTCAAAAGCTCTGACATCATTCTCTTATCTCGAATACCCGAAACCAATCTATCTCTGAGCCTTTCCAATCGCATGGCTTCATTAAACTTGCAATCGGTAGCTAGATGCTTTAGAACAGCAACATACTGACTCACCGTTTCTCCTGCGTTTCGCGCTCGGTTGTCAAACTCGTACCTGGCAACTAGAGCAGATTTCTGGGGCTTCAATTGCTTTTGGAGACGCTCGACGATCGTGTCGTACGTGAGAGAATCCTCTCTTAACAATATTGGGGCCACCAAATCTTTCGCCAGCTGGTACGTTTCGGTGGAAGATTAGTTAACAGGACGGCTTTCTTCTGTTTCGAGTCGGTCACTCCATTGGCCACGAAGAAGAATTCTAGCTGTTCTGCATACGCTTCGAAGTCAGTTCCCACTACAAACTTCTGAACTTTTCCGATGTTACGAACCGGATTTTGTGCCTCATTTGCCTCGTCTCCCATCTTGAGATATCGTTTGGATCTGGTTTAGGAATGTCTTTCACTTTTTTCTGCAGTAAAAATCCCTTAACATCCCATCCTCGTCGCCAAAATTGTCATGTACTGACTAGGGGTTTTAGACCACACTCCAAACAACATGGCGGTTTACTCGAAGCACGCTTTTTATTCTACCATGCGTGCGCATGTAATTACTATATATGGTAGATGCACAGGGAAACCATAACATGGTGTAAACTGGATGTCAAAACCAAACCATCATTCAAGGATTCTGGTACTTGTTGTAAAAATGACCCCATCGTGAAAATGGTCAAGTTCCGTGTAAAGAGAATAGTCCACGGAACATAGAGCTACTTAAAAGAAATTAACCTTAAATTTATGACTAAAAAAATTTGCAAAGGATATTTGCCAAGAAAATTTAAAATGTACTCAATTGAAAAGTGAGTGAGATTTTTTTATTTCGTAGCCAACGGAGGTAAGTAAAGAGCCCAGCAAAGAATGAAAATGTAAATCCATAAAGCTCAGTGGTCGTGGTGGGAAATCCTGTAGTTCTTATTAATATCGATCATGGTAGAGGGGGGAGGATATGTAATTTGTTGTGTCTCTATTTGCGAGGTCATCTCCCTATAAACAATCAGAACTATCGTTTATTCAGTTTTAAAATTCAAGGAACTCCATAAGTACATTTCTATGGTATAAAACACGCAGAAAATAATTGAAAAGTTTTGTGCAATAAGGCGTTTGTCACTATTGGCCTTAAAATCACAATTTTCCGAAAATTCGCTTTACTTCGGCCGCAGAGACTGGTTATCTTGTCAGAAACTTAGGTCCGTAATTATTTTGTGGTATTAAGGTCAGAATTCAATAACTTAGGTCGTAAAATCGTAAGAAATCTCCGAAAACTCAAGAAACAGAAACAAAAGGATCTGATGCATGATTGATTTCTATTGTTTGCCGGTTTCAGCTACTCTAATACTCTTCGCGCTCTAAGAGTAATTTACAACTGCAGGACAGATACTTACGAAGAGCTTCTACGCCGTACAAATTTGCCCTCTCTCCACAATAGGAGGCTTCAAGAGATTGTAATTTTAATGTACAAAGTTACAAATGGCTTGGTCCCCGACTACATAGGTGAACTTTTCAATTTAGCAAACAAAGGGTACTCCCTAAGAAATGCAGATTTCGATGTACCACGCTACTCAACAGTGAGATACGGAAAACACTATATTAGATATCTGGGCCCATACCTTGGTCCAGACTATCCTCAAGTGATCGACAGCAACCCTCGCTGGACAATTTTAGACGGAACATTAGAAAGAAAGACTTAAGTTCTCTTACTGAGGGCACGTGCAGCAACTGTACTTTATGCGTTATTTAACCACGTCTCAATTTCTATTTTGTATTTGGAATGTTCCTTTAGCGTCTACAATTAGCTCATATTTAGTTTAAGACTCTAACACTTAAAAGAGTTCATTTATTCATTCATTCATTCGTTCGTTCATTCATTTTCCAAATTCACGCCTTCAAATTACAAATTACACGTTGAACTACGTTTCTCACGCGATAACCAGAGGTCAAACCACTCTGTAGGCCAAAGGAGCGAATTTTACCGAATTAGGGTTTTTCGGCCAAGTCGTCATAAACACCCCTTTTGCACCAAGCTCCTCAGTTGTTGGGGCTCAGTCATAACAGGGCCAACGTAAATGAATGTCCAAGAAAGCTGCAAAGCTGAGAGGTCAATGTAAAGTGAACAAAATTGACATATTTCATGATGAGTCGCTTAAAAAAAACAAAAACAAAAAGAACAATTTCAGCACGCATTACGTGAAAAAAAAATCAAGTAAACCAACAAGCAAACAAAGCGCCCATCTCAGTATAACTTCATTGGGTTATTAAAAATTTCAATCTTGTTTGCAACGATAACTTGTAATGCGACTGTCAATCGAAAAAATACTATTAACCCTTTGTTTCCCCATAAATAAGTCGAGCTTGGCATATAAATTGACGGGAGAAAACGGTTCTTTTTAAACAATCAATTTTTTTGTCCGTCAAACATTATCATAACATAGTGTTCAGACCTCCTCCCAAGAGAGAGATGATTGCTTAACTCTTGAAATTGGATTTGGTGATTTCAAATCGCAACAAAATAAATCAGTCGCAAGTCGCGCGTTGCTGCAGATTGACTCAAGTGATAACGCTCACACGAAGTGTGACACACAAAGAATTTGGTGGAACCGCTGACTAATTCGCTGTTTTGAAGGCAGCGTAGAGTTCAAATAAAATAAAACCAAATTGACCGGCTAGGGTTGCAATGAAGGAAATAACTCTCTCAAAGAATTTCATTAAAGTGGCCGCCTTTTTCTTACAGGTCTTGGTCCTGGAGGTCTAACTATAAAAGACCCGGCTTTTCAGCTGTCTGGAACATACATTCCTGGTTCCAGTCACGGAGGAAAAGCACGTTCTCCATCTAATTACTTTGTTGAGTCGGGTCCACAATACGATAAACAAAACACAAACTCACTCCTGGGAGGAAGCGGGGGTAAGATTAAATTCTTCTATCACTGGTAGGCTTTGTACTTCAAAATGTGGTCTTGATAGTGTAATTCATCGTCATTATTCAGATTTAGTGTCATAAATAGTAAGAAGAGACGATACCAAATTTTCTTCGTTCCTGTATATGGTAACGTTGAAGTTGACTTTTGAAGTGGTCTCAGCTGCTCAATATAACGAAATTTCGTTATCTTTTTGTTTCAAATTCTGCTCATTAAAATCACTGCTAGGATAATGACTGTTAAAAATTGCGTAAAATGTGATCATTTTAAATTCTTGCGAACTAAACAACCCCAATATACCTTATAGATTAGCATTTCTGTTGTTTGTCACTATGAGCTTGTTTTAGTTTATGTAAAATGAACGTGCTTATTTATAAGCTAGAAAACGGTAAAAAAAACAAGCAAGGCTGGTTACACGGCGAGCAATATATATATTTAAACCAATATTTCGGGAGGCACAGCCTTCCTTCAGCAGGGTGTTACATATTATGACCCTAAGGTGAAACGACGTTACAATTTAAAAGAAGTTGTTGCTATAATATGATACTATAATAAAGGTAAACAATACAACGGAAAATAAAAAACGTTACAATTTGAAAATTTGAAAAATACGTAACATGAAAACAGAAGGAAATGTAATATATATGTTTAGCCAAGCCTAAAAGCGGAGCTCCAAAAGCATTCTTTTTCTACTGGCATTTACATATAGTGTGCTTGTCATATCACCCATCTGACCTCACTCAAGCTACGTACAGACCTAAGGCTGTAAAAAATAGTATGGAAAGGTGATCTGAGCGAGTATTACAGTGGATTTGGACCCCCCGTGGATTTGCACCCTCCAGTCCAGATCTGCTTGTGGATCAGATTTGGACCCCCTAGTCCAGAACTGCTAGCAGATATGAACCCCCTTTTACGGATTTGGACCCCCAACCCTCCTAAAAACAAGCGTTCTATTCAGTAAGGTAATAAAAATTCCTTTGCAAATTGAGTTTGGAGATGTTAAAAAGCAAAAAAAAAATATATATTGAGGTAGGTTTTTTTTTTAAATCTTTAATACTTTGTGTAAAAAAGAACCTGCAACGCTAGTTTGCATCTATAAATTTTTAAAACAAAACATTTGTTAACATCTTAGAGCAATACCTAAGGACAGGTCTGTTTTCCCATTCAACTGTAGGCTACTTAGTTATGGTTTAGAGCCACTAGAAATTGGTGGAGAAGCCTGGTGAATGCTATTTTGAATCAGTATCCGACATCAGACATATAGTGATTCAGATCATCACTTCATAATGAATGCAATTTTAGTTATCCAAAGCCTCCCATGAGACAGTTGGAAATCAGAAATTGTGTATCCTCTGGATATATGTATGCATCAAAAAAATTATGAAAGAAAGATACATGGAAATCAATAAAAATATTTAGATGATATGCATTAAGGCCAAGATATTTCTCTTGATCAGTTACTTCTTGACCTTAGTATCGCAAAAAACTGCTTGCTGACATTAAGCTCATCAATCAATGCACCTACTGTGTTTCAAAAAGAAATCCAGCTGCTTTTCTGGCCAGCCAAGTGCAAGACTAAGCAGCTTGATAATAAAATATTGGGCATTTGGTTGATATCACTATCAAGGTAATTAACAATGTAGTATGAGGATTTAAGGTAATGATTCACCAAAGCAAAAGTGCTGGAAATCCGTGTTAGCAATCTTAACTTGATTTTCTATTTTGCAAGAAAGGTAAGGACTAGTCTCACATTTCTCCACGTACATTTGAAATTGCACAACATACTTCATCAAACATCAAAAATCCCATTACGCATTAGTGTCAAATGTCATCGAAACATACCACAAGATTGGTGTGACCAGCTATGAATAAAATTAACAGAAAGACTGCATGCAGGAGAAGGATGTCCAAAGGATGTGTACATTAATGAGAAAGAGCTTACTTTAAGTTTAGTAATACTTTGTCATGCGAATACATCTAAGTTGATACAAAAAAAGGTGCACGACTGGAGAATAATTGGGAGAAAGTAAATTCCCATACAAAGAATATTATCTAATACAGTAATAGCCCACGTATAAGAACCTAGGTTTTAAGAACCTGTTAGTAGCCTAAATTTGCTTTCAGTACCATTTATATAAGAATCTATTTAGGCTAAATTAGAAAATTCTGGTTCTTTTACGTGGGCTATTACTGTATTACACATTCTAAAAACTTAGAGGTGAAATTTAAATGTGGCCCAAAGCTAACCTAATCAAATTAAATCGAATACTTGTCTCTTACAAGTCACCCCTGCTTTGAGATTGACACTAAAAATAAAGAAGTAAAATTGAAATACAATCCAAAGCTAACCTAATTAAATTACATACTTGTCACTCACAAGCTACATCTGATTTCAAATTGACACAAATAATGTAATAGATAGGACTTAAAACTGCTTATAGAAGGTGCATGCATGATGTTCGATGGCACACCATTCCAGTCTGGTATGTAGCGATTATTAAAAAGAAAAGCTGAAGGCCATATATATATTTAGCCAGGCCAAGCCTAGAATCGGAGTTGCACACTCTCACCGAGCAACTTCGCATGGCTTTATTTGGGCCAGTTTATTTTGTGTCCAAAACAATTGAGCAGCAGCAGGGAAAACGAAGAGTTTTCGATAGCAAACGTTTGCAAAAAAAATACAGACATTCGTGAGTCCTAACTACTTTCAGATGAAAGCGTAACGGAATTCAAAGCGGATTAAAAAAAAACACTACAAGCGAACAAAGTACGATGCGAGTGTTTTGCTGGAAGAAGGAGAAGGTGGAGAAATTAAACAAGACTAGCTTGTAATAATAATAGCTTGTACTGATTAGTCTAGAAAAATCGGTATTTATTTTGACATAAATGCCCGTAGAAAAGACAATAAAGGGTAAAAACTGATCGTTAAGACCAGTCAACAGGAATTGACCGCGGTTCAGAAACAACAGAACAACAAACACAAGTATTACAAGAAAACAAAGCACAATACGAAAAATATTTCTTCGAAGATTCTTGGAGAGGGTGGAGAAATTAGACAAGTAACAAAAATTGCTTAGCAATTTCGACATAAATGTCCGTAGAAAAGACAAAAAAGAGGTCCACACCTGATCGTTTAGAGCAGTCAACAGAAATCGCTGAGGCAGCAATCACTCGCAACGCGACAGGGCTGAATAATAGCGCCATTTCCCACAAAATCTTTCCTTGGCTGTCACAAAACGCTAAAGAGCTTTTATAGTTTTACTGGTACTTCCCATGTCTTCCGAAGAACCTTCTTCAATTAATCATTCTCAGTGGGAAAGCGTCATCCAGTTAACGAAGAAAGCGCTTGCCAAACCACACCAGCATTTCTCTCGCAGACCCGTCCAATATAAAATTTATCAAAGCCAGCCCAGCCAGTCAACCCATTTCGGTGTTTTTTACATCCAAATGCTGATTCTTACCGGTTCAAACAAATTAAGACGACATGTTTATAGACGGCGAAACTTAATATTGTTGTTTTACAGGCCGCTTTCGACGAAGATCTCTAAAACGTTTTTCAAATTTTGACAACTTTATGTCAGATTTTGAGACTTGCACATGCACATGCACATGCATTTGATCGGCTTTTTTTTTTTACTCGAGCTTTAATGCTTAATTTTACGAGGACTCATTGTGATTACGTGTTATTAAGATAAGGGCAAAAGTTTCTTAACGCTGTTGAGGTACCAAGGTCGAAAAACAGTCAGCCTGAAGCCGAGTGAAAACACTCGTTCGCTTGCAAAGAAAACAACGTAACAAAAAAACAAACAATTCAACTACTTCTTTGCGTCCAAAACGAGTACAGATGATTGTTATTTATATCCATTCGAGAGAAAAATACAAGTTTCATTCCTGAACAAAAGTAACAACGATTAAACCAAATGTTAAGCTTCTATTTATTTAATTCACCTCACTGTCCTGCGCTGTGTTGTAGAGGTTTCTACCACTTGAAAATACGTAAGCTTCAGTAAAGTAAAAACAAGCATCCGCAAAAATAGCGAACGGTTTGTCCAAAGAAAGAGCTTTTTCCACAGAGTTTGAGCTACTCGTTCCTCCCATTAACACAGGTGAACTGTTAAGTGACCTTTCTTAGTGAGATGCAAGATGCCGCGGTAAAGTGAAAGCCTTGAAGCGTTGAATTATACTGTTTTCAACCGCACAATCGATCCAAGTTTGAAGCTTTTCTTGAGAAAAATCGCTCTTCCCTTCATCACTTGAAAATTCACGTTCCGGAGTATCTGACAAGTTCTTGATTTTTATGCTTTTTACGCGAATTTAAAGACAAACTTCGATCGAAGACGATGAAGTTGTTTTGCTCAAAATGAAGA
The DNA here is from genome assembly GCA_016490735.1 of Pachyseris speciosa. Taxonomy (NCBI): domain Eukaryota; kingdom Metazoa; phylum Cnidaria; class Anthozoa; order Scleractinia; family Pachyseridae; genus Pachyseris; species Pachyseris speciosa. The sequence goes on along the minus strand of JAEMWC010000585.1, from coordinate 415,257 downwards.
AACCAAGTGAATGTGAAATTACGAGCCGCAGAAAGCGCGCGAAAAATTAAGCCTCGATTTGGTTTGGGTGTCCCACACCTGGCTTGAGCCTGCGATCAAATCGAAAGCAAGTACCTGGTCAGCGGTCAACTTCAAAAAAACAGCTGACCTCGATGAGGTCTTAACTTGAGCCCGCGATATGGTCACGTGCCACTGGTCAGCGGATACCTTGTTTTGACAGGTGTCAATTGGCTATATGATGGATGTCTAGTATCAAAGACGCTGGGTGTAAACTGTAAACTAGCTGGTTAGCTGCTGGGCCAGGTGGAGTATGGCCGCCATGTTGGATTATTATGATTATTATTAGGATATTATTAGTTATTGGGCAACACCACCGTCGTCGTCGTCGTCGTCGTGCGCGCCCACGAGCAATACCGCTAGCCATTTTTACCATGAGAAAAACAGTTGACGGGTTTCTATAGGTATGGTGCTCCGCTCGCGGCCCTTCGGGCCGCTGGAGCTCCGCTATTATATTTCTTCTTTTCTATTGATAAATAAAGGTTCAAGAGTTTGACCTCCATCAATTAGATATGCTTCTCTAGCTTTTCGTACACCGTCACGATTAGATTTAGAGATTTCTAGTGGAATTAATTGCATGTCAGTAGCGCTGTGACCGTTAGAGAGAAAATGTTCTGATACTGCAGTGGGTTTAGAGCTGTTGGTTTGTTTGTCAACTGTTCTACGATGTTCGTTGAAACGGTCCTTAAGTCTTCGTTTAGTTTCGCCTACGTATTGTTTGTGACAGTGATTTGCACTGTACCATGTATATGACAAATATTTTAGAATTGCAGTCAGTGTGATGTTTGATAAATCTAGTTTCGCCGATGGAATGAAAAGTATAGGTTTCAAGCCCATCAGTTATGTAGTTGCATGTTAGACAGTTGTGGCCACAGCGAAAAGCACCAAGGGGTTGATTATTTTTAGCAGGTTTACGTAGTTTAGCACTGACCAATAGATCGTTAAGATAATTGTTAGAACGTCGGAAAAGAACAAGAGTGGCAGCCTTGAAAACGTTAGCGCAGCGGGGAGATGAAGATAAAATGTTGAAGTGTTTGTGAATAATAGATGATGCGGAGCAAATAGCTGGATTGTATGTTATGACTAGGGGTACACGTGTAGGCTGGTTAGTATCGGAATTGCGTTGTTTGGGGGCAAGTGCTTCGGTACGTGAAATGTTGTAAACGCGTTGTATTTCGTAGTTGAGGAAAGAAAGATTGTACCCACGTTTGTTGAAATAAGACTTAAGTTCGTTAAGATGGAGTGCGAAAGTCTCGTCAGAAGAGCAGATGCGTCGAAGTCTGAGAGCTAAATTGAATGGAATAGCTCTTAAATTGCTGTGTCTGGGATGGCAAGAGGATTGTAATAAGTAGAGATGTTTGTCAGTGGCCTTAGTGTAAAGATCAGTAGTGATTTTACCTTTCTTGAGTGACACGTTGACGTCCAGAAAGGGTATGGATATGAAAGAATAATTGGAAGTAAATTTAATTGTAGGGTGAATGTTGTTGAGATACGTGGTGAATGTGTTGAGATCGTCTACTGAGTGTGTCCATATCATGAAAATGTCATCTATAAAGCGCCACCAGGTATGCGGTTAGTATGGGGCATGTGATAAAGCGTTTGTTTCGAGTTTGGCGAGAAAAAGATTGGCATAAGATGGTGCCATTCTCGTTTCCATGGCAGTGCCGTGTACCTGCAAATAGTGCTTGTCGTTGAATGAAAAGTTGTTCGTAGTGAGTAAATATCATGCGTATGAGGTCACAGAGAGTTTCAGTGCCGATAATGGGGGTAGTGCGTTTGCGTCTGTCGAGGAAGTAACGACGTGCATTAATGCCTTCGTTATGGGGTATGTTGGTGTAGAGTGAAGTTCTAAACGTTAAGAGTAACGAGAATGGCATTGTTGGGCGGTTGTTCGAGATTTTCGAGTTTGTTAAGGGAGTGAGTAGTGTCTTTTATGAATGATTCGGGGTAGTCTGAACGAGAGGTTCAAGATGAAAGTCTGGTTTTGCTGACTTATTTGTAAACTGTTACGTGATTATTGCAAAAATGCTAAGAAATAAGTGAGGAAGTTTCCCTCTCTTTTGTGATCTCCTTTCACTTCAGGTTCCTGTTATCGTAGTCTTGGAAGTGTTGCTGGTGGAGGAGCCATAGAACTTGTAGCAGAGAATGGGCAAATCATCATAGGTATGGACCTTTGCCTCAAAATTATAGTTGAAAGGCCCCTATTTTATGTATAACGATTTTAATTTTAAAGGATTTGCATTCATCGTTACCTTACTTCACTCCTCAGGTGCTTCTATCACTGCATCAGCTCAGAGAGACCCAGACAACAAAGCAGATTGTTCCGGTGGATCAGGTGGACTCATTAGACTTAAAGCTCGAAGGGTAGGTTTGACACTGTGTGTTGAAGCAAAAGTAAGAGCGGGGCTTCACAGTGATTATCGTTATTATTATTATTATTATTATTATTATTATTATTATTATTATAACTGTATCAATAACAAAATGCTCGAATATGATTGGCTCTTAACAGCCTCTATTTGTGGCTTAATTGGCTGTTTGAGGTCCAAACGGTCCAATTTCAGCTGTCCGATTACACTTGTAATCCGACAGGCCAAATCGGACAGTTGAGCAGCCAATAAAAATTAAGCACTTCATTCCATTGGCCAATGAACTTTAACAACCTAGCCCATGCTAGCCAATCAAACTCAACGAAAATTCTTAGTGGTAGAGTAGGTTGACAGGTCCAGATTGAATATTAATTTTATTCAGATATGTTTTCCTTAGATTTTGACAACCTTTGACTTCAAGCCTTGAAATGAAAGAAAACTACGCAGTTGTTGAAGTTGAAAATGCAATGAATCAAACGAGTGAATGAGTTGTCCTCAGAGAAACGACTACAGAAACAAATCTTAAATTCCTGAGTTTGCCGCACTATTGCCACTATTGGCTACGAAACGTTTGGGAAAAACAAACAAACCTTCTTGAGTCCAAACTACTTTGAGATGAAAGCGTAAAAGAATACACCGCGGGTCAAAAACAACGAAACATTGTGAGATAAATGTTTTTTCGAGCTTTCTTGGAGAAGGTGGAGAAATGATTCAAGTGACGAATCTATCCCATAGTAAGCTAGGGGAGCAGGGTTGGCGCAGTGATGAGGGCGTTCGCCTTCCACCAATGTGTCCCGGGTTCGATTCCCAGACTAGGCGCCATTAGTGGACTGACTTATAATCCTAGGCTTGCTTGTTTACTCTCTGAAGCACCGGGTCCAACCCGTGGGCCTTAGGTACCAAAGAGTTCACTTGATTGACAGGACCCTTCTGAGGATGCGAGAAGTACCCAGAAGAGTAATTTTTTGGAGCTCATCAATGCTGACTGTGCCTGGGATTTTGTCAACGTACTTTTCCAGTCCCTTCTTAATGACCCCTAGTGCACCAATGACAATTGGTATCGTCTCTGTTCCCATTTTCCACATTCTGGCGATCTCAATTTCTAAGTCTATACTTAGAGAGTTTCTCGACAATCTTAACGGATGCAAGTTTCTGTCTGATGGACTGCCATATCTATAATCTGACATTTCTGATTCGTGTGATCTCTGATTATGATATTTGGTTTATTAGCCGCTATTTCTCTGTCAGTTTGAATTGGCATACTCCACAGAATCGTTGCTTGTTCGTTCTCTACAACAGTATCCGGTTTTTGGTCGTACCACTTGTCAGTTGTCTTGATATCATAGCTCTGGCACACCTTCCAATGGATGTATGATGCTGCGTTATCATGCGTCTGAATGTATTCAGTTTTGCCAAGTTCTGGGCAGCCAGATATGACGTGATCGATAGATTCATCAAACTTGCCACACATGCTACATAATGGATTAGTACCATCTTTAATGATGTTGCCGTGGTGCAACCTTGTTGCCAGGCTTTGGTCCTGTGCGGCAATAATCAGCCCCTCAGTCTCCGCTTTTAATCCACTGCTCATTAGCCACTGGTTAGTTTTGTGAAGGTCCACATCTGCATGTTTCATTCTTTTGGGGTGTTTCCCGTGGAGTGCCTTACCTTCCCACAGGGAAGATGTTATCATTATCATTATCATTATCATTATCATTATCATTATCATTATCATTATCATTATCATGTGTCCCAAATCACTGCAATGTCATGCTGGAGGTTCTGGCGTAAGCTGCAACAAGCAGCCTCAGCAATCCAAAACTTGTCTCAGGATCCGGGCTGAGCCCAACAGCACGGTCTTCTGCATTGTGTGGGCTTGAAGCCCGACATGGATATCCTCTAGGTATTTTTCCAGTCTGTCTGTATAGGTCTCCAATGCTCCTATAACAATTGGTGTAGTGGTAACCTTTTTCAGCTTCCAGAGGGTTTTGATTTCAAAGGCTAGATCACGATATTTGTTGACCTTTTCCTTCTCATTCAGTGTGATTCTGCAGTCACCGGGGCATGCTACGTCAATGATATGGCATATCCTGCTGGTCTTCTCAACAACTACAATGTCTGGTTTATTGTGCGGTAATTTCTTATCCGCCTGGATGTTAAAATCCCACAATATCTTGACGTCTGAGCTTTCCACCACCGGTTCTGGGACGTGCTTATACCACTTATCACCACATTTAACTCCGTAATGCTTGCACAGGTCCCAATGGATCCCTTTGGCCACGTTATCATGTCGGCGCTTATATTCTGTCTGAGCTAATCTCGGGCACTCACTAAGCAAATGATTTACGGTCTCATCGTTTTTCCTGCATAGTCTACAGCTAGGGTCGTTCTTAGTTTTATCTATCTTCGTTATTATTATTATTAATATTATTATTATTATTATTATTATTATTATTTTATTATTATTATTATTATTATTATTCGGAAAGGAAGTGGCTTTGAAAAACATTTCACTATAAAAAATTGCGATATAATATTTCTAAAAAACATGATAATAGGATAAAAAAAGGTAGGGCTTTCAAGTTTTCAGACGTCTTGAAAAGTGTAGTAAGCGCCTTCTGAAATGTCAGAGTCCCATTGAGTTTCTACGGTTATGTTTAAACTTTGGTGTTACACCAACGTTCGCACAAGTTGACCGCGTTAAAGCACGTAATTGGAAGAAGTCCTCAGAAAATTACCAAAAGGAAGTCGTGGAGGAAGAATTGAGATCCAAACTCTACCAACTGAAACACCTTAGAGAAGAATTTCAGAATGCCTGCAAAGACCTCAGGGAAGAATGCTCCTTTCTTCGCTTTGTCGCCATTCAGAGAATGTTGAACATCCTTCGGAGAAAGCAGTACGCCGAAATATCGAAAAGCCATGCTAGCAAGCTTTCACGCTTAATTTCAAAGAACTTCGATGTCAATGAGCACATCAAGAACTTGTCTTCATACCACCTTTCCTTCTTCGAGAAGCTCATCATCTGCAGGGTTTTGAAGTTTTCTTTGCCTCAAACGTCTCGCACATAGACGGTTAGCAAGCTTTGAGAAGGCGTACTGGAAAATAGAGCCATTATTGAAAGATTCGGAAGAAAAGGAACTGGTTAGTGCAACGTTACGTTCAATCGCTTTGAACTATATTCAGCGCGCAAGTCCCAATCCACCAGAGGCTCTTGTCAAAGCCCTGAATCGTTTAAAGAAGCGTGATGACATCGTTCTTAGCAAGCCAGATAAAGGCTCTGGAGTTGTTGTGATGGACAGAACTGAGTACATTCGCCTTCTTCGCGCTGCTTCAGTTGACAATGCTTCAAAGTTTATTCACGTTGATGACAATCCACCAAGAATCCGTGGGCGACCACCAAAGCATTTCCACCTACTCCTCCAGAAAGAGAAAGAGATTCGTGAGACGCTACGTGAAATATTGCCTTATGAAATTGCAAACAGACTCTCTCCAAACAGTTCCAGACTTGCGCACCTCTATGGCCTTCCTAAGACTCACAAAGCCACACTAAGCATGAGACCGATCCTATCTGCTACTGGAACTTACAATTACAAGCTCGCCATGTGGCTTGAAGAAAAGCTGAAACCACTTTCTTTAAATGAGTATACCATCTCTGATGCCTTTGATTTTGCAAACGAGATTCGTAACCTGTACGTCAACGAAAACGATATATTAGTATCTTACGACGTTGCTTCTCTTTTCACCAAGGTGCCTTTGGACGAGACTATCAACATCTTAGCCAACAAAGCCCTCACTGATGACTGGTTCAACAAAACCTATGGCTTTAACTTGCAAAAAGATCAGCTTGTCAGACTGCTTGAACTTGCCACAACCGACCAGCTTTTTCAGTTCGATGGCCAGTTCAGTTACCGTAGAATCCCGGTTATAAGCCCTGGGCTTATACAATTTCGTAAGGGTTTTCGGGTGGGCCTATAATCGGGGGGCTTATAACCCGGGGGGCTTATAATAGGGAGGAAAAAAACGTCTAAAATCCGTTCTATTAAAATGAAAATAGGTAACAGTATAACAGGGGTATAACCGGAGGAAATTTCTATTAGCAGAGAGGTGGGCTTATAATCGGGTGGGCTTATAACCGGGAGGAAATTTCTATTAGCAGAGAGGTGGGCTTATAATCGGGGGGGCTTATAACCGGGGGGACTTATAACCGGGATTCTACGGTATTTGAGCAAACAGATGGAGTGGTTATGGGTTCTCCCCTAGGCCCCTTGATGGCGAATGTCTTCATGTGTCATCTTGAAGAGCAACTTGCGCGCGACGGCCTTATGCCTCAGCTATACAGAAGATACGTCGATGATACCCTTGTAAGAATGCCTAACACTGAATGGACTACACCCTAGTCTTACATTTACGATGGAACTTCCTGAGAATGGTAGGATCCCTTTCATTGGTGTTGAGATCATTAAGAACAGAACGAAACTTGAGACTCAAGTCTACAGAAAGGGAGCAAACACTGGTTTACTCTTGCATTTTAAGAGTAATACTGACAAACGTTACAAAGACTCTCTGTTAAAAACAATGTTGCATCGACCTTATGCGTTTTCCTCTACGACAGAGGCTTTTAATGCAGAATGTGACAAATTACGCTCTATTTTCAGTCGTCTCGATTACCCTAGGGGCCTTATTGAATCTGTCATTTCCAATTTTTCTCTTCGAGACCCTTCTGGTACTGCAGCGAACATAATTGAAAGAGATACCACCATAGACAGAATCAGTCTTCCGTTCAAAGAACAAGTTTCTGCCAATGCTGTTCGGAGGCATTTGCGCGATCTTAGTCGTAAGATTGGCCCCACTGTACAACCAGTTTTTGTCAGTAAAAAGTTGGAGCAAGACTTTAGACCTAAGGAAGCCAAGCCGTCTATTGTTAATCAGCCATGCGTTGTTTATCATTTTTCATGTGATCTGTGCGATGCAGATTATGTCAGTTACACAACCCGACACCTTTTCAAACGCGTTGCTGAACACAAATATTCGGCAATTGGCAAACATCTCGCTGAAGCGCACGGTGGCAGCAATCTTTTGAATGAAAGCCTTTTTAAGATTGTTAAGAAATGCCAAAGCAAGTTTGATTGTTTAGTGTTTGAGATGCTTGTTATCAAGAAACTCAAACCTAATCTCAACGTGCAAACAGACTCCATACATGCTAAACGTTTTGTCTAGTTAAAGTTATTTACTTTCTGTTACACTTCTTAATCAACTATTGTTCTTTTAGTATTTATACGCCCTAAGATTTTATCATTTTTTGACTTGATAATGGCGTTACGTTAACGTCGAAACGTCGTCGAATTAGCTTTTTTACCTTTTTTATGCTATTATCATGTTTTTTAGAAATATTTTATCGCACTTTTTTGTAGTGAAATTTTTATTATTATTATTATTATTATTATTATTATTATTATTATTGATGAACAATTTTGACATAAATGTCTGAAGAAAAGACAAAAAGGAGTGGCTAACATGAGAGTTTAGTTCATTCAACAATCAGTCGGAACATCATCATCATCATCATAAGCTTTATTTAAACGCGGTATCAATTCATATGTACAAATAAAATACGCCCTTCTTTCGAGCCGTGTGTTTACAATTAAATCCTACAGTAAAAAAATCATTTCAAAAGGAAAATTAACGATAAAAACATTACATGACGTTTCGACGACCTTATGTCATCATTGTCAAATGTTGTTTCTAAATCGATCTTTATCAGAAGTAAAAGAATCACTGTGTATAATAATAAATAAAACTACAATATGGAGCGATTACTTTGAAAACATCAGATTGTTGGTATAAAAAGAGATAGTTTTCCGGAAGAGATTCTTTAAAATACTTCAAAGTTGTTTGTTTTTTAGCTTGAGTCGGAAGGCTGTTTCAGAGTTTTGCACCACGATAGTGAAAACTACGTTTCCCTGCTCCTTAAATTGTGGGAATGAACTTGAGATGTCTTTTTGAAAATCTCATGAAGGAGTGCCAGAAAGATACTATTTATTGCCTTGTACATGGTAACCGCCAACTGATTTGTACGCCTTTGGTCAAGTGTATCCCAGCCAAGGTCACGCGCAGTAAACTAGAGGATGGAGTCGTATAATGAGAATTAGTGATTATGCAGGCAGCCCTATTTTGTTTATCCGATTGGCATTTCCCAATGCAACCCCATACAGGGCTAAAATAGTCAAAGTAGGGTACAACAACAGCGCTGTACATGTCAATTAGTGTATCCCGCGGTACTAAAGCCTTAGCTCGCCTTAAAACCGCCATGCCACTCGATACTTTTTTTACTATCTGGTTAATAAGAGAGTGCCACGTTAGAGTGTCTTCAATTTCGATCCCTAGATATCTGTGGGTCTTGACTCTGTCAATTTGATGCCCATATATTTTTATATCGAGTTGATGATCTAAATGGGCATATCTTATATTGACTGAAAATAACAGAGTATTTGGTTTTTTAACATTCAGACTAAGTTTGTTTTTATTTTTTTATTTTTATTTTTTTTATTAGCTTTGCCATTATGATAAAAAAAAAAACGTTATAATCAATACGTTTGGCAGGGACATCGCAACAGCTAAGTAGCCAATTACTGCGGGCCCAGAAATAAAATATATATAAAAAGAAAGGAAGAAAAAAAAACACATTACATGCAGCACATTATTGGTACGTCTAGAAATCTTGTGAAGCTGCATTTCAAATAGATGGTTTTAAACGTTCGAGGATTGTCCGGATTGTAGTTCATTCTGACAGCACGAGAGTAGTAGTCATAGAGAAGAGATTTGAAACTAGTAAGAGCAGCACTAGCTAAGTCCATTCTGCCAGTTCTGTTTGCTTGAAGCCAAGATTGAGCTCCATAGTAACGGCAGAGCTCCATGATAACGCAATTTCACACAAACCCGTTGCTTGGCTAAGCAGATAAAAATGCTAATGTACCTTGATAGTTTCATTGTTACTTCCCACGTCCATCGAAGGAGCCTTTTCAATTAAAAATTCCTAGCGGCAAAGCATCATCAATTTACCCAACCGCGAAGACAGCGTTAATTACAACCTTGCAAAATTAAACCACAGCTTTTTCTTTCGCCAATAGCGGTCGATTAGCGAATGTCCATGGTGATCTTTCTCTACATGGCTTTTCTTCAGCATTTTTTTTTTCTGCAAATAATTGAACAGCAGCAGGGAAAATGAAGAGTTTCAGGAACCAGCTGAACTAATACATAACAAACGTTTGGAGAAATAAACAAACATTCTTGAGTCCAAACTGCTTCAGATAAAAGCGTAAAGGGATTCACTACAGGTCAAAAACAACAAAACTGTGCAAGAAAACAAAGTACGATGCGTGTGTTTTTAGTCCTTTTCACCAAGATGGATGAACTGAGCAAACTCATGCCCATTGAAAGATCGTTCGTTAACATACTTGACAATTTCGGGTACAGTATAAGCTGTAAATATACGGTCTATATGACAACGGCAGTTTTAGCGGTAGTTGAAAGGCCAATCTCAACTTCTGGAAACCTCGAATAGCCATCAATAACCATTAGAGCGTGCAGCTCTCTCAAAAAAGCTATGTGCACTTCAGTGCTGCTAAGGACAACAGGGTAACGGAGACATCTCTAAAAGTTCCTAGGCTAGCAACTTGAGAAGGACGACATTAATCTTCTTGACCACTGCATAACACCACTATATTTTCTTGGGAACCAAACCTTAGAGCGTAACAAGGTACCCGTCCTAACATAAGTTTGGTGTCCTTTATGAACTAATTTAATTCTACAACACGTTTCTAAAGGATGGCAGAAATTACGATTTGATTTACACGAAGTAAAACCTTGCCATCGACTGAGATTAGCTCGTTACGGACATTAGCACAGGTCCTGAGAGCAATACTCGATCAACTCCATCCACTGACTTCATATTCTCTACACTGACCATTTGAGATAAGACGCCTCATTTCTTGCAGAGTTCCGTCTTGTATTAGAACAGAATAGAATAATTTATTTGATGTCGAAGAACGTGGGAAGTGTTTGCACAAATCTTTCGAGCCAGAGGCTCATGTTAAAAACGCTCGTCAACCTAAAATTACAAAACAAGGTAAATTGTGAATTATGCACATACAAATATAAAAACCTAACTATTAACTACTAAGTATATCAAGAGTATGTAAAAATGTAAAAATTAATAAACTGATATACAGTTCATACAAAGGCACCCTGTGAATTTAACATTATTCAGGCGAGCACGAAATTGTGCTAAAGTGGTCGAGGATTTGGCGACATCTGGTAAACGATTCCATTTGTGGGCAATCATGTACAAATAGGAGTTGTGCATGACAAAGCTATTATGTGGAGTGTACACAACATTTAAGCCACTGCCTCGTAAATTGTATTTAGTTAAGAGGTGTAATGTAGCTCCCACAACCTCTTTTATGTCCAGAGCCTTGGGTGTAGCTGGTAACTCTACAAAGTTAACACACAGTTCTTCACAATTGAACAATTGGTCGCAGTGACAACTGCCTTGGAGATGCTTAGATATGAAGTGAGCTGGGGTCAACTTACCTCTTGAATACGCAACTTCGAAGTCGTAGTCAGTAATCACCTTGAATTGGCTGCTCAAAGGGTACATACGAAAAAGATGGCAGCCCATGCAATAGCCGACAGCTCACGCTCAATTTGGAAATAACGCTAGAGCTTTATTGACATACAGGATCACTTAACGTGAACTTCTTGTGTCAGCAGGGTGCTTAAACTAACTGGATAAGTACCCACTAGTACGAGATTTCTTTCGGTATCAAATAGGTTATAATTTCGTCAATATTAATACTATACTTGAGCGCTGTTTGATACATCGTCTTCCTACTTGAATACAACTCCCTCAATTGTGAGGCACGTAAGGGAGCAAGAGTAATGTGCATAGTTGCGTAGTTGGCCATATCTAGCTGACTGCGAACATCTATCATTGTAACGGGTGAATCTGCTCATTTCATCCTTGGCTGGCTCAGGTGAATACTGAAAACTATTCTAAAGAACTCAATATGAGGCATGAGAAAAGGATTAGCTCCTGGCAAAGCAAGATAGTAGGTGTCGTTTATGCTCTTGCATATCCACGTATAGTCAAACGTCGCCAGGTTGCTTCAGCGTTGTGCCAATGACAACCAAAGACCGCCATGGGGCTGATCCAGCAGAGTTTCAATGACTCCATTTGAAGCAGAGACTCTATATGGTGTTCTTGGTTCTTCCTTTGGTGAAAGAGAAATCTTCTGTGTAGCTGATGAACAGGCTTTACACTTTCATCGACGTGCATTTTTTACCTTAATACCCTTTATTTTCTCGAGACCCGTAAACATTGTAGGGTACCTTTGCAATATGTTCTTTTCTAACATTTGCAATCTGAAGTATTATATGTGGAACTGGAATTTTCTAGAAGAATCAATTCCTAGTTCCCCGCTTCTTCCCCAAAACGCAGCCTCAGACAACTATTTATTTATTCTGACGCCGGTTAGGCTTACAAAAGTATGCAAATGCCCCGCACATAGGATAAGGCCAAAACGAACAAAAGGCCTCGCAGAGGGTACGTGGTTACTTGTAATAAAAACACACAAGGAGAAGGAAAGAATGGGCAAAATGGAAATTTCAGTAAACTTGTTTATCAATTGGTCGAGAGGACGTAAGCGAGCACATTCGCCATTTCCCATCATACACTTTGTTTGCCCCCCACTCCAAAGTTTTCCATAAGCATTGTTTTCCATTGCACTTAGGACAATTGTCCCAAGAGAAATTGAAACCGATGCTCTTGCAAAATGTTTGGGTCCAAACAAAGTGTATTATGGGAGATGTGGAAGAATTTCGAAGGGAATGGGAAAGGAAAATGCAGAGGCTGCAGCGTCCAACGTTTTTCCTATGTTTCGTCAGCGGCTTCGCCAAAGTCGTTTCGATCAATCTCGTGGATGGCATATTTTGCTGTTTTACTTTATTTTTCTTGCTCAAATGAGATTCTGAGAACTATTGACTGTAAAAAATAGATATTTAGTTTAGAACGCACATTTCAGTGCAGAAAATCGAATAAAAGAAGTCAGTTTCGGCAATAAGGCTGCTTTGGTTTTGAAGTGTCTATCATGCGCTGTGTCATTACCTTCAGACTTTCTTGCTCACAATCTTCGCCTTGCTTTTTTCATCTCCGCATAAAATTGCTTGAGCAAGGTGTCAAGTTCAATGGGCTGGCAATTTTCGATTACGTTGGTAATTCCCTTCCTTGGATACCACTTTAATTTTTGCAAACAGACAGTCAAAAAGCAGTGGTTTTCGCATTATTCGCCTCTGTTGTTGTTGTGGTCGCGAAAGAAAACCTTCTCAAAGCGCCACGCACTATTTTCGCTCGCAGCTCTTCAGTGTATCTTAACTTTGCGCCAATCAGAGGCCCCATTTGATTGAAGTGACTCACTAAGGTTTGAGTCGGCAATTTAATTAATTAATATATGTATTATATGCTCTCGACGGGTAATTATATTCCCACAAAACTTGGCAGAAACGATCACGCAGTAAACCTGAAATAATCGTCCGTCGCTTGCATCTGTCGGGTCACTTGACCTCCACTGAGTCACCATTAGCATGCATCAATGTCAGTGACCAAAGTGTATACCTACCTACCTGCCTACTTACCTACCTACCGACCTACAACAAACTAAGACAGAGTAAATTATTTTGGAATGTTGTTTGGGTCTACAGACATCAAAACTTATATTTTGTAATCTATTATAAAACACAAGTTTTTAACAGAGGATTTCAAAAATTGAATAGAGTTTTAAGGAGCACTGAGACGATGAGACGAAGTCTTGATTGATTTCTTGAAACAACTTTCGTGTAGAGTTTCTGTTGCGAGGGTTGCCTGTGATAGTTGCAGCTTCTATAAAACGATGCAATATTTGGTAAAGAGTGATCAATAGAAATTCAGTCACGCCTGAGCATTTTGGTGTTCACTCCGCTTAATTGTAGTTGAGAGAGGTGTGCTTTCCAGAGCTCTGACATGATGTAAATTCCCCATCGTCCTTTTTTGCAGTGTTCTAAGCACCACTCTCTTTTTTATAACAACGTCTAATTTTAACAGTGAAACTGAGCTCTGGTAATTATATATTTAACATATCTGAATGGACGGAGGGAACTAGTGTTAAACCATAAAAATACGCGATTTTTGAAAGAAACGTTTGGCTATTGTTTTCCAAGTTGAATTCTTTATTTGAGTCATGTTATTTAATAAGGTGTTACATCAATGGCTCGCATGTGGAATGTTGTTGCTAAAATAATAAATTATATTGCTTATTGTACTTTGATTTGCTAAAAGAATTGTGTATTGTAATCTCTAGAAAATAGGACCTAGACTTCTGTTACCAAACGATCTGGAATTAATAAGGTTTTCCATTTTCAGCTTCTTAAAAGCCCAAAATAATTATGTTCTGATTGGTGCTACACTGATCGATAACTTTGATGAAATTGTTTCGTATCATTTTAATCCCAGTTACAAATGATTAATCGGCGTTTTCTCCATAGAATTCGGTGTGAAGCCCACGGGTCTCTTTTGAAGCGTAACTCTGAAAACCCGCTCTTAAATTAAGAAAAGAACTGATTGGATTTTCGTGGTAACAAAAGATTGTTTACACGAAACCCAGTCATGTCCAATACTGTCGACATGATACGAGTGGAAAAATACGTTTTACAACTCGTACGAGTCGACAATTTGTGTCGACTTGACAGACAGAGTTGTCGAGTGGAAAATGCATCTCATTATTTCATCCAAGGGTCCGCTTCGTACAGTTGTTGAGTTGTACGAGTCGTGCGAGTGGACAAAATTATTGTCGACTCAACAAAATAACTTGTCGAGTGGAAAAATGCATCTCATGAGCAGAAAGATTAACATGGCGGAAAAACGAAACAAGCGCGCTACACGTATGTATGTCTCGTTCTCTGAACCACGAGCAGAAAGAAGCGACGAAGCGTGCGTTACTGGTTTACACCTCGTTCTTTAAACCACAAGCGAAAAAACGCAACAGGCATAAACAAGCACGCTACACATGTGTATACATCGTTCTTCAAGCCACGAGCAGAAACAAGTGCGCGTTACCCAAGTAAACAAGCGCTACGACGAAGCGTGCGTTACTAATTTACACCTCGTTCTTTAAATCACAAGGGGAAAATCGTAACCGGCATAAACAATGTGTATAAACAATAAACAATAAACAATAAACAATGTGTATACACATGTGTATGCCTCGTTTCTTAAGCCACGAGCAGAAACAAGCGCGCGTTCCTCATGTATATGCCACGTTCTTTAAGCCTCAAACGGAAATGCGCAACCGGCAGAAACAAGCGAGCTACACATGAGTATGCCTCGTTCTTTAAGCCACGAGTAGAAACAAGCGCGCGTTACTCATGAGTATGCCACGAGCCGTAAAAAGCGCGCGTTACTAGTTTACACTTCGTTCTTTGAACAGAAGCGGAAAAGCGCAACCGGCATAAACAAGCGCGCTACACATTTAAGCCACGAGCAGAAACAAACGCGCGTTACTGATGCAAACAAGCGCGCTACACATATGTATACCTCGTTCTCTAAGCCACGAGCAGAGAGAAGCGACGAAGCGTGCGGTCCTAGTTTACACCTCGTTCTTTAAACCACAAGGAGAAAATCGAAACCGGCATAAACAAGCGCGCTACACATGTGTATGCCTCATTCTTTAAGCCACAACGAGAAACAAGCGCCCGTTACTCATGCATATGCCGCGTCCTTTAAGCCTTAAACGGAAAATGCGCAACCGGCAGAAACAAGGGAGATAAGGTATGCCTCGTGCCACGAGTAGAAACAAGCGCGCGTTACTTATGTGTTATCCTCGTTCTTTAAGCCACGAGCCGAAACAAGCGCACGTTACTAGTCTCACTTCGTTCTTTGAACCAGAAGCGGAAAGGGGCAACCGGCAGAAACAAGCGCGCTACACGTATATTCCTCGTTCTTCATGCCACGAGCCCAAACAAGCGCGCGTTACTAGTTTCACTTCGCTCACTTCCCTGGCCGTGTGGTTCAAACTACAGAACGCTAATAGCTTGAGAGCGAATTTGTCGTTGTTCGAACCGCGGCGACTCTTCAATGCCGTTTCAGTCATAATTTTTGTTTTCGCCATGGCGACCACAAGAACCACAAACACAAAGCCAGTAAGATCAAAACCATCAACTTGTCATTGTGTTCCACTCCTAAACTAAACGCGGAAAATAATCGAAGTCCCACTTATGAGATGCTATCAACAACTCTGTCTCTCAACTCAACAACCGACTCTCCACTAGAACAAGGCGTAGGACACGACAACACTATCGCAGTGACCGTTTGTTGCCATATCTAACTCGCATGAAACTTTAAATTCTCCCTGATGAGAGCATTTCTACACTCGACAACCCTGTTTCTCGACTCCTCAACCGCTTTCTCTACTCTAACGACTCGTACAAACGTACAACAACGACTCGTACAACAATAATATCGCAGTATCCCTCGCTTACACTAACACACTGAAAATATATAACTCCCCCAAATGAGATGCATTTGTCCACTCGACAACCCCGTCTGTCGAATCGATGATCGCTTTATCCACTCAAACGAGTCGTACGACTCGACAACACGAACGCTGTGACCCTTGACACATCTAACTCGCTCCAAAATTCTAAGTCCCCCTAATGAGATGCATTTCTCCACTCGACAACTCTGTCTGTCGACTCGACAATCACTTTCTCCACTCGAACGAGTCGTACGACTCGAAAACACTACGCAGTGACCTTTGCCATGTCTAACTCGCTCCAAAATTCTAAGTACCCCTAATGAGATGCATTTGTCCACTCGACAACCCCATCTGTCGACTCGACAATCATTTCCTCCACTCGAACAAGTCGTACGACCCGACAACACTATCACAGTGACCTTTGCCATGTGTAACTCGCTCAAAAATTCTAAGTCCCCCTAATGAGATGCATTTGTGCACTCGACAACTCTGTCTGTCGACTCGACAATCATATCCTCCACTCGAACGAGTCGTACGACTCGACAACACTATCGCAGTGACCCTTGCCATGTATAAATCGCTCCAAAATTCCCCAAAAGTCCCCCTAATGAGATGCATTAGTGCACTCGACAACTCCGTTTGTCCAGTCGATACAACTTGTCCACTCGTACTAGTTGAATAACGTATTTTACGACTCGTATCATGTCGACAGTATTGGACAACCCTCACGAAACCCTACAGCGTCTTTTATAATTTCAATCTCCGGGTCAAGTTCTTGTTCGCGATTATCTGGACATGACTTGTATTTCTAGTTTGCTGATCACTTTTGGTGCATTTCACCGTGACTCGTAACAAATCGGTACTTGTTGACGTTTTTATCGTTAATTGGGTTTTAACTATTGTCACTTGAACAAATAATGTCGTGAGCCTTCTAATCCCAGAGCCTTTAATTTGTTAACAGAAGTACCTTTCATACAAGGAGTACGCACGGAAACTTGTAAACATGTACCGCTGTAATTTATGGAAGTGCGCGTACACCTAAGTCCAGCCCTTCTTCATGGTAAAACCACAGCTTGTTGTAGTTTTGTAGTAGATGCGTAACAACATTCAAGTTAGATTTTTACTGTTTTTTGATTCTGTTAATGATCAATTCTACAAGAAACAAATGTTGACTGTGGTTTTTATATTGTTCACGTTGTATTATTTTGATCGAGCACCTCCGTGAAGTTGGTGAAATTTTACGAAAAAGACAGTTTCGACAGCGTTCACCTGGTCGAAGGAAAATATGTAAATGACAACGAATACGTAAGCAGAATCCTGCGTAGTACCAACTGCGCAACCACTTCGTTAGATTACATTTGAATTTAAAGAGCCAGGTTGACAGTGATGAGCTGTCAATCTCTAGTCGACATAAATACAACGTGTTCAAAGTTTTTGAACAGAGAGAGTAAGCTGATCTAGTAAGCTAAGAACAAGTTGCCGTTAAGTGTGTGAAGCTAAATAAAGAAGTTGTGTGAAGCCTTGGCTGGTAGCTGCTGTCTGTTGGCTGTACCTTAACAAACAAGTTGTCCCCATTGGTACAAAAAGTACCCTTGGTACAATACTAGTTAAATATGTTTGCTATTTTGAAACGGAAAAAGAGCAAAAGAACCATGTTATTCAGGTCACGCTACGTAATTGGCTGTAAACGTACTCATACTAAACTATTTTTATCTTTATTGACCTCATTTTAAAATATAAAAAGTAAGAGTACAAAATAAGCGTTCCTTAAATTTCAGCCTGAGTACTTTCTTAGAGCATTCTAAAATTTTTGGCCAACCTCAGTCAGATGCTCAGATGTTTATATCAAAAGGATTCTTAAGAGAAAAGAAAGATCAAGGCAATTTTTTTAACAAATTAGATTCACAAGACTCTTATATAGATGAGATCGTACAAAAAGTTTCTCTTCATGTAAATCTGATCTGTCCATTCCCAATTAACATACATAGTAGTTGTACATGTGTTTTATGTTTTAGATGAGGTCAATGTAACGGTTTTCTTGTCTTTATTTATTACGGCTATCTTTCTCCCTTCTCTTTTCTTAGTTAATTTCTGTAGTAATTCTTTTGTAATTTCGCTATAAGGCATGGCCCGCCTAGATTAGTCTCTGCTAGGTGCAGGCATGGCAATTTTGAAAATAATAAAGTGCATAAAGTGTAAAAGTGTAGTGTGCATTGACCCAAAGTAGGTTTTAAGTCACAAAACATCATTTGAAGTCTACTTTGCCAGGAAATGCAATTTTATCAAAACAAGTGTGGCAGATAACGAGTTAGTGGCTAATATTGGCAGAATTAATCTCACTGCAACTAACCGGAAGAGGCGCTGTAAGCATGTCTCTCAAGTCAGACCCGCAAGGCAACAAATCGTTGTAACAGACGAATGCGTAGAGTTAAATTACGATCAGACATGCATATTTCTGGTTTGTGTTAAATATAAAGACATCAACAGATAATAAGCCAAAAAAGATTTTCTAGCAAAAAGCAAGCTCAGTAGTCGTATTGTAACTTGCGCTGTTAAAGTTGAATTTCAAGATCAAATTATCACACCCGGATCAACCGATTGTTTTTTACTTCCTCAGTTGAGGAAATTGAACGTTTGAATAGTGTTCATGATTTTGTGTTGACAGTTTTTCTTTCTTTTAATTTATGAACCAGATTGTATTGACGGTTTTGTTGTTGGCACTTAATATGAAATTGAAGGGAATTATTATTTCATTTGGATATACTTAATGATGCTATCACTTGAGAGCAGTACCTAATTTGTACAAAAGCTTTGTAGTTAATTCATACGTGGAATTATGACAAGCTTCTCATTAGCCATTATTGGCTGCCTCACTCCGCTAGCACTTATGGTTATTCCAGGCAGCCAAACTTTTACCTTTAACTTTTTCATTGCTAAATTATTTTTTCTTAGCAAGAATGAGTGCAAATAAAGATTGTTGTTTTTATTATTAGATGATGCGAAAAATAACAAAACTAAAGCGATACTGAGTGATGACGACATCAGCTTTGAATGGCAGATGACTTTCAAGTTTGTTCCTATGTCTAAACCCATTTTACATTTGTGACCAAACCTTATTACACTAGTTTCTTTTTTTACATTTGTGACCAGTTATTACACTTGTGCCTTCTAGACTTCGCACAGCTTCATACAGGGAGTTTTAGCAACGACGCCTGCGATGACAACGAAAACGTTGTTTCCAAATCTAACTTCTCGCTTCTGTAAATCTTTCGCGATTATTCCAATTTGTTTAAATTGGAAAATTCTGGCGAACTATTCAGAGACTATATTACTACGACCGGCGTTAAAGTAAGGAAAAAGAAAAAAACTGCCGTCATACGAACACGTTCTGGAGAAAATCTGGTCATTTCAGGCACTATTGTTTTGCAGAGGACGACAAAGAAATGTACCAAAATTTAAAACGCACCTGCGGGGCCATTGTTTTTGCCCATTAAACCTATTGTTCTGTGGCGTCCTCGTTGCCGTTGCCGTCCTCGTTGCTTAAGGCTTCCTATTAGAACAGGGTTGTTATGACAGTAATGTACGTACAACTAATGTATGGGGCTGTGCGGCAATCTTTCCCAAAAGGCTGTCACTGCCTATCCTGTCTACGGGAAGCTTGCAGGAAAAATATCCGATATATTTCCATAGATCAGTTCTTACCTGAGACTAAAGGTCGCACTACAAATTGACGGCTGTAATTGAAAACTTGTCAGCAGCAATCTAAACAGGGATTTGCGTACCCAGGGAAGATCTTCAAGATCGACTAATCGCGCGAAGAAAACTTTCTGACCTCTCTGCGTCCGCCATTTTGGTTTTCAGATTACGCATGCTTCCCGCTGGTGCCAAATGACCAGAAGCAGGCTCGTAACATATATATACATTATGGTTCATAACATAAATATACGTTAAGGTTCATAACGTATATATACGTTGTAATGAAATATATACGTTATAATTCATAACGTATAAATATGTTAGGTTAGATCCCCATAATATGATCTGGTACAAACATTTGCGTTTTTCTTGACATTTATGTATATATCATTTTGTCATAAACGGCACCACATAATATGAAGACTGTTTTTCAGTAAAGTCTTGTGTCATATTTTATGGATAAATAAAGTTATAGATAAAATATAACACAAATATATCTCTTGGCAATAAATATAAAAAAAAAACAATGGTATTTCATAGCAAGCGCAAAGAAATAAACTAAACAGACAAAACAATAACGTTTGAAGATGCGCACAAAACAGGCGAATAATGTTCTACGAATTAAACCCTGGCCAAACTATCGAACAAAGTTGGATCAAGCATCCAACATTGTTGGATGTGAATGTTCAGATAGTGGCAAAACACTATCCAACATTGCTAGACGAAACAAGCTACCGTTACAAGTTGGCGCAAAATTTAATTCAAAACATGGCGCTAAAACGGAAACGAAAAGCACTTATATAACGTTACATGTAATGTTTATGGTACTTAAGAGTTGTTCGAGGACGTAAATGAAAAGAAGAAGAGCGGCAAAACACTGCAACATTGAAAGTTCTTAAAACACGAGGAATAAATTTAGTGGAAAATACTCAGTCTCAGCCTTCATATCTTATTATTTCAAGTATTTATCTTTGTTTTCCCTCGAGATCTTTACAGATCAATGCTTAACTACAAAAACTAAACAGTCAAGTTGACATTAGTTCATGCAAACTGCACAGCGTTGCGGTGTGTTTGTTTGACTATTTCGGTTACGAATCATATTTCCTAAAATAGAACAAAATGGAACGAGATTAGATAATGTAAATAATGGATGTCAACCAGAAAACTTAGCTCAAAAGCCTGCTCTGTAGTTAGTCGTTTTAAGTTAAATTATGGGAAATATCTCACATTTCATTCATGAATTGCTTCTGGATCACCAGTGAGATGTAAGTGCACATGAATCGAAATTTCACAGTCATTTTTTTTCCAATATGAAAAAAATTGGTGTTTTAAGAAATATTTTGAGGGGAAAATAATTTACTTTAGATAACAGGAACTTATTTTAAAATTCGGCTTAAGTTGGGCCTTTCCCACTAAAATTCTAGACAGGGACCTTTTTTCTGGTAAATAGTCGTGACGTCATTCATACATACATACATACATACATACATACATACATACATACATACATACTTTTATTGAGACTCCCTTCAACAGGGCTTTTCAGTCACAATGTTAAGAGAAAAGAAAAGAAAACTTATTTACAGTAATTTAATTAAAATCAAAATATATTCAAAATCATTCTAAATATATCCAAATTTACTTCGTATAGAACATATTATTAAAAAGTGTCCGCTTAAAAATATCAATTTCTTTAGTATTCTTAATGTTGTCAGGTAGCCCATTCCATTCCCGTGGACCGCGAAAATAAAATGCCCTTTGTCCCAGCGACAATCTACATCGGGGGATCACAAAATTATTACATCACCTTGTGTTCCTGTTGTGGACTGCTGAACGCTTAACAAAATATTTACCTAAATAGTCTGGAAATAAACCATTTACACATTTATATGATAAAACTAAATCATTAAATGAAACCTTTTCCGTGACATCTAACCATCAAAGAGATCTCCGCCCCTGAGAGATATGGTCAAATTTCCTTAAACCTAATACAACTCTGGCAGCAAACTTTTGTACCAACTGTAGTTTGAAGGGGATGAAGGGGAATCGTATTGTGATGCCTGAAAGACTTTGGAAACAAACCATTGCGCTGGCTCATGAAGGTCACCAAGGGATGGTCCGAACCAAGGCCAGATTGCGAGAGAAAGTGTGGGGCCTCTCGTGGATAAGCAGGTGAAGAGTTAATACGTGCCTGCCATGTCTGCCAGCTTGTAGGACCTAGAACCAAACCAGAAACTGTGAGATCAACAAGACTGCCTGAAGGACCGTGGCAAGATATTTCAATAGATCTCCATGACATATCAGACGGCGAACACCTTCTGGTAGTGATGGATTACTATTCCCGTTGGATAGAAGCTATGCTTCTAAAGAAAACAGATGCTCAACATGTGATTAATTCTATGGAGGCTATTGTCAGAACACATGGATTGCCAGAAACTTTGCGTAGCGATAATGGACCCCAATTAGCATGAAAAGAGTTTGAAGCCTTTTTGGAATAGTTGGGGATTGCGCACAAGAAGGGTGTGCCGTACGGGCCGCAAAGCAATGGAGAGGTGGAACGTTGCAATGAGACCGTTTTGAAGATAGTGAGGATTTCCCGACTTGAAGCAGGAGACTGGCGGAAGGCCCTCCAGGACTTTCTGTTTCAGTATAGAGTTACTCCACACACTGTTACCGGATTGTCGCCTGCAGAACTGCTTATGGGGTGGAAAATGCGAGACAAATCTCCTAAGGTGAAATTCTCCAAAGAGCGAGCGACTAAGGCGTATTGGCAGCAGCTACTGAGAGAAAGAGATGCTCGTGCGAAACTTAGACAAAAAGAATATGCAGACAAGATTAGAGCCGCTAAATATAGGAGACGAAGTGTTATTAAAGCATACGCGTCACAACAAGCTCTCACCTAATTACGAGCCAGATTCGTATGTTGTCACTCACAAAGATGGAAATGCTGTCGTCTTACAAGACGCCAATGGCAACAATAAAATGCGCAATATAGCTCATATTAAGAAATTTTTTGAGCCCGAACCATTGAAAGTGGAGGAATCGGACAAGAAAGAGCAGCTTGTAGTGACAGACAGCAAAACCAGAACAGTGCAGCCAGCCAGCCAGCATCTATGGCCAACCAGCTATCAGTACAGACACCGGAAGCTCTACCTGAGACCTCCCCATACAATTCAGATGCGTCTCGGCCCGTGCGTGTTAAGCATACGCCTGCATGCATGTTTGTGGCTAAAAGTTGCTACTTCTAGTTATAGTTAAAAAATAAATAAAACAAAACTGTCCGTATTTTAGGTTTCTCAATAAGTGGAAGGAGGATGTGAAAATAGGGTGTACCATTATCCTAAATAAGAATTTGATATTATGGGATGTAATCAGAAAGAAACGGCGTGTTTTAGGGAGTAGTTAAGAAGTACAAATAAACCTGTTTATGTGTTGTGTTATTACAAAGCTGTTCTCCACAGGTATAGTATGCGAAAAGTTGTATTTTAAGAATAATAATCCAACGTTTCGTCACGTCGTGATAAAAAAAATTATACTTCAAGATTTCCCGCGAATACCGGACCGGGCAAGCCATTCCGGATAGAAAAAGGCTGGAGCTGCTAAGGGCACATTATTAGCCAATCATATTCAAGGATTTAGGATTCCGGCTTGCTGAGATGTTTCAGTGAAAAATAAAGATATTACACGATCATTTAATCTTTTCAGTTATTCCTCCCCGATCCGAGACCAAAACAAGGTAGAACTGATTTTAAACGTGAAAATCCCAGTGGCTCAGTGAAGAGACAACTAGAGGGTGATATTTTGAAAACACCAAGCTAAATGAAGTCATCCAGAAATTTTAACACGGAGATTTGAGGACAATAGGTCGTTATCCTACTACATACGGAGTGACCAACAAGGCTTGGGCAGGAAATTCAGTTGTGTGCGAGTTAAGATTGTTCGATAAGTCAATCCAGCAACTTGTCACACCAATAGAACCAGAAAGCTGTAAAAAGCCTTAACAATTATTGAAATAGGAGAGCGACAAAGGAGGAAAATTTAGGGTAGACATTACGTTATAGAAAGCATTTTCATCGGTCTTATAAACGGCGAGCACGGGAACAAAGACATTGCTAATCCCCGGAATATTGTTAATAGCAGCATCAAGACTGAAGCCAACTGGAAGTCGCGTAAAACGTCGCTTGGCACCTTTTTTTTTTTTTTTCAATATTTAACCAGTTGAAGTCAGTTCTGAAGCAGCATGAGCCAAGAGTCAAGGGGTTTTTTATTAGGAAAACGCTTTTTTTAATATAACAGTTCAGAAGAATGCCACTGAAACGATCGAAATTCGGCACATAAGAGGTTGTCATCGCCCTTAACATTTTCAAGTACAATAGGCTTTATTTGGATCACGTGATAGGTAGTGTGACAATTTCTTTGAAATATCACATATCTGGAGAATTGGACACGGTTGCAAGATATAACATCGGATAAAAACACTTTTCTTATAGACATTAATTAGCTCACGTTTGGAATGACCCTCCATCGTTCTTAACAGAAATTTTATTAGAACAAAGGTCATTTTTAAATTCCATAATTCAACCTTTGGCTGCTGATAATGTAAAACTAACCATTGAGAACAATCGGCAATCCAAGCTGAAGTAGTGAGAACAGAAATACCCTAAACCTGTTTAACGGCTAATAATAACTGGTAACGGTAAACATTGCCCTTTCTGATGGTTGGTGGTTAAATTTTAGGCTATTTTGACGGCGGACGGTTACCCCCATTGAGATCCTCTTGTCAGGGACTGTTCAGTTACGCCTTCATATCTGATCTGAACAGTTGTCTAAAAAGCGTCGGGCTGTAGTTTCCGAAGCTGATGGCCTTTACTTTATACGTTTCTTGGGCTAGGTAGCTGGTGACAACTGTTGAATCAGTGAATCATTTTTCTGTGGTGAGAACCTGAACATTAAGAATTGTCTTAATTTTTTTCTTTACTAAAAGGTGGACATTCAGGAAAACGGAAGGCTGACTGTTAATGGAGGAGATTCACAACACCCTTCTGGCTCTTACCTTTTATGCGGAGGAGCAGGAGGGATCATTCAGATAATATCACCTCAGGGCAGCCTTACCGCTGGAAGTTCACTCCTGAGTTGTGGAGCTCAATCTGACTCAGCCGTCTGCCCAATGAATGCAAATGGTTATTTTTATCTGCCAGGTAAGAAACTATACCGTAATAATCATACGTATGCATGTCATCCTTATCGGAAACAGAACAAACATTTATGTTTTATTCTTTCTTGCACCAGTACCGGATTTCACTCTCACGTACCTTTTTTATTTTTGTATGGTCAGAGGTTGAGCCAGGATTCCAAAGGTACGCACAATTTCAAAATCCCCCTCTCCCTTCCCCCTCCTTCCTCCCCATCACCAACTCCGAAAATCTTTTTTCAGGTGCTTTGATTAAATTTTCTTTTTCCATCAGTATGGTGAGGTGATGTTGCAAGCGTAGGACACTGCCTTAGTGAAAGCCTTAGTGGCGAGGTCTAGAAGCTCTGAGGAGAGCTAGGCCCGGTTCATATGTCGCATTTCTGCCGTGTCGAATTCCATTAAACTAATTGAATTCCACAGAAATTCGACGTCTGCCGAATTTCTGCTGCACGTTCGACAGGGTCTTGTCGCATTATCCGGGAAAAATGCGGCACTGATTCATACGTCACATTGTCCGTGCGTACAGGTAGCCACGTCCCTGAGTAGCATCCATTAGGCTAAGATATATATGATCAGGGTGAAATCAAGAAAAGTCAAAAAGAAAAGAAGAGAAAAATTCGGGAAAAAGTAGTGGATAAAGTCGGCAAAATAATTCCAGGTTTGTAGGGGAGAACTTCCCCATTCCCCATTCATACCATTCTTCATTTTCCCTTGCCATTCCTCCTTTCCATTCTGCATTCTTCATTCCCCATTCCTCATTCCTCATCCACCATTCCTTAACCCTATTTCTCATTCCTCATTCCCCATTCCTTATTCTCTATTTAGTAATAACCTGTTGTAGAGTCCTCCGCTTCCTTTCTCTTTTTGCAATAAAAGTCTATGAGTGGGCTATTAGGTTCTTTTTGTTGTATTTTCGTCGAGATCGTGTCTCGTCTGAACTTTTTCTAGCCGCTTTTTTC
The DNA here is from genome assembly GCA_016490735.1 of Pachyseris speciosa. Taxonomy (NCBI): domain Eukaryota; kingdom Metazoa; phylum Cnidaria; class Anthozoa; order Scleractinia; family Pachyseridae; genus Pachyseris; species Pachyseris speciosa. The sequence goes on along the minus strand of JAEMWC010000585.1, from coordinate 389,423 downwards.
TTGACAGTCCTTGTCTTCAATGAGATTTTACAAAACGTGGGAGTCACGTATTGCCTGTCACGCTAACTAGCAACGTCTTCCACAGAAACTTTGACTAAGCCATGGTTAAACGGGAAATGTTTGGTGACCAATCATCAAACATTATTAGGCGACCAAACATTGGCCACCTTGTTTGGTCTTGTTTGATCGTGTTTGATAGTGTTTGGTCGTGTTGGATAGCCGTTTGGCCAGGGCTTCAAACATCAGCATGTTTGGACACCAAACAATGTTTGATGATGTTTGGTCGCCAAGCATTCCCCGTTTCGCCAAGGCTAAGCATTGAATGATGAGCGGCTAAAACAACATTTAAAGTAACCGGTCTGAGTGCTACCCAAATTCACGATCTGGATGGGCGTTCTGGTGGTTTCAGAAGTCGCTACAAACAAAAATGGGATGGACTAACATAAAAAAGAAAATAGCATATACACAGGGGCAAGTAAATCTTATGAAGTTAAAAAAGCTGGTTTTTTTTTTCTCATCCGTAGGTGAGACAAAACCTTCAAGGCATGACAAAACCATCGGCGCCTTTCAGTGGGGTCAAAGTTCCTCTTCAACGATATCACCTTGCTTTACTGCAGCAACTGTGAAACAAACTTCTGGTAAGAGGCAGGATCCTCTGATTATAAATAAGCGAGCATGATCCTCGTCAAAATAATTTTTAGTTCCTGATGTTATAATGTGACTAAAACAACAACATCAACGACAACAGATAAGTGTTCTACTTTTACACAATTTTAAATTCAAATTATAAAATTCCAAGAAGAAAAGGATTAAAAACATCTTATGGCTAAGTTAATCTTTTGTCTCACGATTGAGTCACAAAGATGTGGATCGCGACATTTCGACCGCTATACTGCTGGTCTTCATCAGGCGATGGTGTCGACTGGCTACGTGTGAGTATAAGAAGCACCGTGGCTGGTGGTGATCGGTGCGTTTCGATCCTCGCTTAGGCTGTTATTGATTGGAGGATTTCGATCCTTGTCCTTCAGACTAGAAATTGTTTCCTCAGCGGTCCGCTTTGGTACTGATCGGCTGTTGTGGTGTTTGATCGTGGGCATCCACGCTTCAGGAATTTCAATTCCACTGTCCCTGTTGATGTCGTTAGGGTGAAGAATTGTGTCAATAGCCTCTTTAACCCAACGGGTGTACCAATGTGGGTCTCGGTCATTAAATTTAACTTCGTCCCAGAGCGGATAAAGTCCGGTCACGTTGCTATGTTCTGAAACGGGGGAGGATTGGGTTCGAGCAAGCCGTATGTCTCTATCGTGTTCCTTAAATAATCCGTTCATGCATAGATCTTCCCGTCTCTCCGATGTGCCTTTGACGTATGGCAGAACCACAGTAGATTTAATTTCGGGTTCAGGTTCTTTAGTGGTTGTTTGTTCGTCCCTTGGTTTTCGTAAGAGTTTTTACAAACGAAAACGGATAACCGTTGGAAACAAGGACCGATGAGAGGTGTTTCAACTCAATTCTCTTCCTTGATATGTTGATCATCAAGGATTTCAACGGATACCTCTCTACCAGTGTTTACAGAAAGCCTACACACACTGACCAGTACCTAGGGTATGATTCACACCACCCGCAATCTGTAAAACGCGGTATTGTCAAGTGCCTGTACGATCGATCTAAACACCTCATGACAAAACCATCAGTTATCTCTCATGAAAAGAAACACCTCTCATCGGTCCTTGTTTCTAACCGTTATCCGTTTTCGTTTGTAAAAACTCTTACGAAAACCAAGGGACGAACAAACAACCACTAAAGAACCTGAACCCGAAATTAAATCTACTGTGGTTCTGCCATACGTCAAAGGCACATCGCAGGCTCTTCGCCGTTGCCTACAACAACAAGGCATACGGACTGTTTTCAGATCTGACACAACTCTTAGATCATACCTAGTGCGACCTAAGGACATTGTCGATCCAGTAAAACAAGACGGAGTAGTATACAAGATTCCCTGCGAATGTGGTAAGGTTTATATTGGAGAGACGGGAAGATCTATGCATGAACGGATTATTTAAGGAACACGATAGAGACATACGGCTTGCTCGAACCCAATCCTCCCCCGTTTCAGAACATAACAACGCGACCGGACTTTATCCGCTCTGGGACGAAGTTAAATTTATTGACCGAGACCCACATTGGTACACCCGTAGGGTTAAAGAGGCTATTCACACAAGACTTCACCCTAACAACATCAACAGGACAGTGGAATTGAAATTCCTGAAGCGTGGATGCCCACGATCGAACACCACAACAGCCGATCAGTACCAAAGCGGACCGCTGAGGAAACAATTTCTAGTCTGAAGGACAAGGATCGAAATCCTCCAATCAATAACAGCCTAAGCGAGGAACGAAATGCACCAATCACCACCAGCCACGGTGCTTCTTATACTCACACGCAGCCAGTCGACACCATCGCCTGATGAAGACCAGCAGTATAGCGGTCGAAACGTCGCGATCCACATCTTTGTGACTCAATCGTGAGACAAAAGATTAACTCAGCTATCATTTGAAACCACGATGACGAACACCTTTCATAATATCTTATGGCTACATGACTGATTAACCCTTAAGAATGACTGTCTGTGAGGATCGAGAATATTTTGTCAGCGACCAATTTGACGAATCGCTCATATTTTGCTGGAAGACAACCTTAGGTAAACTATTTTCAAAAATCACATTGATAAGTTTCATCGATTTTTTAATTTTGAAAAATTTACGATTTTATCAAATTGCGGTCAAATTGCGGTTTTCATGTTTAAAATAACACGCGGAACGAAGCAGCGCTGAGGCCTCAAAACATCTTCAAATGAAATCAAACTTCACACAATCTTAGCACAACTATTTTTCTCCACAGTTCACCTTCAAACATTTCCAGATCTACAAATACTGCGATTCTAAAACGTACTTTCAAACACTTCTCAAGCGGCACCGCTGATAGCGGCAAAATATTGTTAACTTTCAACAGGAAAAAAATGCTCCTTATAGCTAATTTTTCGGTAATTTGACTCAAAAGCCATAAAATATCATTGTTGATCTCCGGGGGGGGGGGGGGCACGTCCTAGTAATAGGCTAATGGGGATGTGCCGCTTGATGGGGTCGCATTTTCACGACTGGATTGACTATAATGGGGTCGCATATTCAATAGAGTTACTAGAATGGGGTCGCACATTTTCGGGATTTTGGGGATAAATGTACCAGAATGTTTGTACTGTAGGTAAAAACTAAAATGTTCTACACGTGTGAATTCATTTTAAGATGACCTACTTAAAAGGCTTTACAAGGTAGATGTATAAACAGAAAGTGACTAAGATGGGATCACGAACATTACATTTGCTCAAAAGTGACTAAGATGGGGTCTATATTTGGCCACAGAATAGGAGGCCAGCGGCACATATCCAGGGGGGGGGGGGGGGGGGGAGTTGATTCTTCATCATGCCAAGTCTCAGTGCCGGAATAGCGACAATTCCCTCTCAGAAAATCGAACAGCTCTGTGATGGGTCCGGCTCAAATTGCATAGCTTTTGGAACGAAACGAAGCTTATTAGTGAACGCCAATTACGGCGGTTGGCTTTGAGATTTTATCTCAATAGCCATGTAACTCAGTGCAGGTGTGTCAGATTTAAGCTACAAATTCCTCCAGTGCACTCTCCGCCAGTGTCTCGGGTCTTTGTAACTGGCCGTAAGGTGTCAACAAGAGCTTTTGACATTTCGAACACAGCGAATTGCCGCAGTCTTTAAATTATTATTGTCACAAAAACATTTCGAATTCTTGGAGGCAACAACGGAAAACCCAGCTTCACAGCCTTGTAATCTAGACGAATTCTATGATGAATTGACTGCTGAGTACAAACTACCTCCAATTTACATGATGGTAACGTTTATCTTTTTTACAAACAGATCGTTAGTCAGTTAGCTTCAATTTCTTAAGAAGTCAACATTTACCTCGAAAAATCTGATTAGACTTGTAGAGTAGAGTAACTTACAAACAACATTCCACCCAAATAACGAAACGGGAAACGAAATTCAACGACTTTCAATACAGTTTATATGGTCCTTGGTCCGGACGAAAAAGACGTAAATGACCATTTCTTACCTTAGACGCACAGTAGAGAGCTGAAATTTGTCCTGTAAGTTACCGGAACATTGTACGACAGCTTCTGAGAGTTCTCGGATATCCTGCATCATGAAAAATGGCCGCTGCGTTTGAAGGTCCTTGGTCCGGCCAGCGGGTCCTTGGTCGGGCCATTTTGGACGCTTTGTAAGCGCACTCAAACTGTGCGCAAAAAGAAACGTTCCAAGTGCCATTTGATGGGTATCATTTAAACTTGGAAACTAAAGTGAAATTTCTGTGTAAAGAGGCTCCAGTTTCGTTCCATGAAGAAATTAAATTGTGCTTAAGAGTCAAGAGAACTGCATTTGAATGCAAAAAGAACGTATTACTTTATTTTGACCTTCGAACTTTTAATTAATCTTTATGCTCCAATTTTTCCCCAAAGAGCAGAACTTAGTCAGAATGAAATATGTGCTGTGCTCTGTTCGCAATGGCAATACAAACAACATGATAGAGAAAAAATGCCTATGTGAAATTCAACACATAGCCGGTTTATTAAAATCTAAATACCCAATACAAATATAATTACAAAAATTGCATTTAAATATGTATTGCCTGCGAAGGTGAGGGCAATCAAAAACCGCCAAATCCCTTGCAGGGCAAGGGCACGCCCCACCCCAGCACAAATCTCACTCTGACATAAGGCAGTGCCATTAATATTTAATAAAAAGCACATGCTTCCAGAAGTTGTGCCGCCCCTGCAAGCAACAACATAAAATTCTTTGCACTGTAAGTTAAGAAGCCGATCCCAGAGAGGTTATTCTGATATATTTCTTGAAAGCGTCGGATTTCCATCTACCCATTTGCCTTATCTTTGTGTCAGAAAGGCCCTTTTCAGCTGTGTAACTCGCAGCCCCAATCCGAAAGCTATGTCCTTGATACCTCTTGGGTCCAAATGGCATAGCTGAATAGCTGAGCTCAGCATCTTACAAAACTCACTTCTCAAAACTGGGGACCCATTCTGAATAATAAAGACGGGGCCTTGTACGTCACCACAAAAAGAAACATAATCCAAAAATGATTGAACTGGACAAGCTTCAAGTTGTCTCGACAATACTGTAGAACTAGGATTTTGATTATAACTATGTTTATAGTTTGTGAATGTAATTATCAAGGAAACCACAGAACCATTCTCACTGCAGCGCCTAGAAACTTGTCCCAATGGCAAGATTGCCATTAAAAATGTCTGGCTTTGACACAGTCATTTCACCAATACCAATGCCATAGAACACATGACTTTAAACATATAAGATTGATATTGAGAAACACAAAAACTATGTGAAGCTTTCCTCACGTTGGAAAATGCCCACGTGCCAATTTCAGTCTATGTCGGAGACACCCTCGAGCGAGAGCCCACACACATCTGCGAAAGAAGCCTCAAAGAGCTGGCGTGCAATTTTGTGGAAGGGCTGGAGCGGCGCGGGAAAAACACCCGGGAAAGGGTGAGAGCGGAGTTTCTGAAGTTTCTGAAGACTTCGCTTTTCTTCCAAAAAGTCGCAGCGCCAAAATAGACGAATGGTACAACCAAGTGCCTGTTCTTGGGTTCAGCTCCGGCAGGTATGACTTGAACCTGATCAGGGAACATTTTGTGGGGCAGTTTGCTGAACCACAGGTGACATCAAAGTGGCAAAGCAAACAAACAAGATCATGTCTCTATGGACGAAAGAGTTTCGTTTCCTGGACATTGTTAATTACCTGGGGTAGGGAACAAGCTACGACAAGTGGGTAAAGGCTTACGGTTGCACAGCCGTGAAATCTTGGTTTCCGTACAAGTGGTTTGATTCCCCGGAGAAGCTCGATTATCCCGGCCTTCCAGATTACACCGCGTGGTACTCGCACTTGAAGGAGAAATTCGTGCTCTCGCTGAAAGAATGGAAAGAGTGCAAGCGTGTGTTCCGAGACAAGGGCATGCGTACTTTTGCAGACTGGATGCGTCACTACAACAACCTTGACGTGGTCCCCGGGTTGGAAGCGTTAGAGAAAATGCGGGCCTTTTATACCGAGAAAGGCATCGACATCCTGAAAGACGCCGTCAGCATCCCCGCATGAGCCTTCATTATCTCTTGCGGGGAGCGGTTGAGTGATGCGCGGAGCTCTGGAGCCCTGGAAGGGAAGCGTATGCGACGATGAAAGGGGCAGTCGTTGGTGGGCCAAGTCTTGTGTTCACACGTCATCACGAAGTTGGTGCCACGAAAATCCGATCACATCAAATTACCAACCCCAAACCCTGCCAAAAAATTCTGGGTTATGACGCCAATGTACTGTATTTGTCAACCATGTTGAAAGAAATGCCCTGTGGGAAAGAAAGACTTGTGCACACTCCAGCTGGATGGGAGGTCAAACTTGCGCCTGTTTTCACACAAAAGGTCAAAGATGGCACCTGGTTTGGGTTTGCTGAGGTGGCCATTGAGATTCCGCAACCCCTGCGCCCAAGTTTGAGGAAATGTGCCCCTTCTTCATCAACAAGCAGGTGCCCGCCGATGCCGTACCCCAACACATGTTGGACTACTTGCAGCGCACAGGTCTAACCCGCGGGGATGGAAAAAAGGTGGTGGGTGCGTTGTCCGCAGAAAAGATGTTGGTGTATGCTCCCCTCCTGCGGTGGTATGTGGACCATGGGGCGGTGATCATGGCGGTTCACCGAACAATTGACTATCAGCCAAAGAAAATCTTCACCTGGTTTGTTGAGCAGGTGACAGAGACTCGCCGCACAGGAGATGTGGAAAAAAGCAAGGTGCCTCTCGCCGAGGTTTTCAGGCTGCTGGGAAACAGCGCGTACGGAAAGATGATTGAAGCCCTGGAGCGGCAAACCAACGGGGTCTACACGAAAGACAAAAAGGTCGTTGACAAGGCTCTTCGAGGCGCCTTCTTCTCCGATCTCGACGAAATCGGAGACGCATACGAGCTGGAAACCCGAAAACCGCGAATCACATTCAAACGCCCTTTCAGGTTGGAATCTCTGTGTATCAGCTGGCGAGGCTGCGGATGCTGGAGTTTTATTACCACTTCCTTGACAGGTTTGTTGACAGGAGCGACTTCGAGCTGATCAAGATGGACACTGACAGCAACTACATGGCGATCATTGGTGAAACGTTGGAAGATGTTGTGAAGCCGGAAATGCGAGCAGAATTCGAGGCGTGCAAAAACCAGTGGCTCGCTTGGGACAAGTGGAGCGGACGCACACCTGGCCTCTTCAAACTCGAGTGAGTGGGCCAGCGGATGATTGCGCATTGGTCGAAATGTTATTCCATGGAGGAAGAAGAGAACAGAAAAAACAAGCTCAGCACGAAGGGAATGTCCAAGGCGCAGACCGCAGTCACGTGGGGGCGTTTCAAAGCGACACTTGAAGGGGTGAAGGGCATGGCAACGAACAAGAGTTTTCGCATGGTTGATGGGCGGATGATGACTTACGAGCAGCACACGTTGGGGCTGAGCGCGTATTACGACAAGCGGTGGGTGCTGCCGGACAGAATTCACACCGAGCCGATTGAATACCACTCCTCCAAAGGTCCACGAAACAGATCTGCCTGCTTTCCTGGATTGGGCGTTCGGGAACTAACCAGGGTTGGCTGGTGGTAATTCGGTATTTGATTCTTTTTGGTAATTCTTGGCGAACAAAAATTCGTTGTGGTGGGCAGAAAGCCAATACATGACATACTGATCAGGTTTGATCATGGCTCTGCCGAGTGTGAAAGTTTGCAGAGACCAGATTGGATCTGTGGCCCTCTGCACACCACCCTCCAACTCACCAGGCTGCAGCAAATAGCGCACTTCCACGCTGCTGGGAGCCGTTTTTCGGCCGTGCCCATACGTCTCAAATACGGAGTCGACGGGTTGGCAAAAACAATTTGTTTTCGGATTGCGTTCGCGGGTTTCTGCTCTGTCAGCCGCGTGGTTTGTTGGTTGAGAGCAGCAACAACCCTGGGAAGCCTTGCCGCCCACACAACAGACCGCACACCCTTCAGCAGGCGCATTTCGACTGCGTACTAGTGCCCGACCAGACCCTTGGCAGAAGTGCGGTTGAGGCGTTCAACAATCGCCTGGTCGCGGTGCACTTCAACATGCCCACGGCGAATGCCCGTTCCATGCTTCTCCATGACTCTGGAAACAGCTCCCATGAACTCCTGCCCTGGGTCGACCTGCACCAGCTTTGGCCATTTTAGGGGGCCACGCTTGTAAATTTTTTCAAAGGCTCGGACCATTTCGTCAAAAGTTTGGCTTCCTTGAGGCGGCTGGCCACATCGACAACAGTCAGCGCGTATTTGAAAACTTTGCGCCCCACTTTGTCATGCGGCATGAAGAGCAGGTCGGCTTGGTGCACCGCGTTGGGCGTTGGCACATCAAACTTTGGCCGAGGAATGCGCCGCGGCGCGCGGAGAAAGATTTGCCAAAGAACCTGTTTTTGCAACCAGTGTTTGGAAACATTTTCCGAAACCTTTGCGGCTTGTGCTAATTTTATTACGGCGGCAAACCCTTTCCAGTAGCCTTTCGGGCTGTAAAAAATTTTTGAAAGGTGTTTGCCATTTGAATATATAAAACAGCGGTGAATATGGCAAATGGTGTGGCACGCTTGTTTGTCAATCATGTGGAGGGGTGAAAGAGCTTGACACAACACTTCCCCGAATCTTATTGGTTGTATGGCAAGGACGCACTTAAAACGCCTACTGTGAAAAGAAAATAACGAAAGACCTTGTTTAATTTCAAGTGCAAAGTTTTACGTGGGAAACAATCGGAATAAGCTTACTCAAAGAACCCTTGGGCAAAATTTAATGTTTTCTGCAGTAAATTCTGCTTACCATTGGCATACATCACACAATTGTGATTCATTAACGTATGAAGATCGGGTGCTACTCCATGGCACACGGGGCATTCGTATAAACCATTCGAGGTGACCGAAGAAGGAGCTGCCATCTTACCAAAGATATGGCCGTAAATGGCCGTGAAAGGCCTGGAACTGGAAAAACCTTGTGAAACTCGTAAATGGAACACGCATTTTCTATCGCAAAGTTTCCAACGGGAAAACAGGACTACCTTTTCAGAAGTTCCGTTTATTCCGGAAATTTTCCATTGGGACGAACCAAAAACATGTGTTCCATTTACATCCCAACCGGAATTTCCGGAATCTCTTGGTAAATGGAAAACACCCACGGAATACTTGCTGCTGTCAACACCATTTCAGTTCCCGGGCAAGAAGTGGGCGACCCGTCGCGATGGCGGGTTTTGGGAAACATCATTCACGATTTCAGGGATTTTTGCAGACTCAGTGAATTACGTATGCTTTTTGCACGAATTTTTTCAAGCGGTGCCCAGCGAATTTTGGCCGCGCAGAAAAGAAATTCTTGAATGCGTTTCGCCCACCAACGCGAGGCCGGGCGAAAGAAAGGTTCGATGAATGGTGGGTGGACGCTTGCGGCTTCACTCGATGTAATCACCACAACCAGGGCATTGTTTTTCAAAATGGGGGCAACAAATTTTGAGTTCAGCTTTCAGAACTGCAGCCGACATGATGAATCCTCCGAATAGCACCCGGCGCAGAAACTCGCAAGGCACAAAGCGAACCAAAGGTCCCTTATAACATGTTTTGTTGAAGGCCTTGTCCAAATGGCCGCCCTTCACTCCGCGACGAAACGTTTGGCGTATTTCGCCTAGATTTTTTCGGGAATTTCAATGCAGTGGTCGCTGACGAAGTCGTCAACCGTGGAATTCCTTTTTTTACGAAAGCCTCCCACCTGATATGGAAGCGAATCGCGTCGAGAATTTTTTTGTACTCAACCCAGGCGAAGTTGGCCCTCTCAGCTTTTTTGTCGTATTTTTTGAAGCTTGCCACGCCTTTGACGACAAGCCCGAAACCCGTCAGAGTAGCAAAAACAAATGGGTTCATGGTATTACTCCCCGCAACTGCAGAAGAGATGATGACCTTGCTCGCCACGACATTGCAAAACAAGTTTTTTTCTTTGGAAAGAGCGAAAAAGCCTGTCGTATCCCCAATGTTTCTTGTGATAGAAAGCGTAAAGCTTCTTCAACATCTCTACGGTGTCCCGTTCAAGGGATGGGTCGATATGATTGAAGTCGAACACGCAAAGTTTGGGTTGGTTGTTGTCCATGGTATATTAAAAGATGGAAATTTATGCAAGGAAGTCGGCGGCGAGCGTCACGGAGACACTCCGGTCAAAGCCAGCAATTTTGAACGTCAATACGGTAGCTTCTGAAAAAGACAAATGTGTTCTGAGTCCTTCCAACGTTACCCAGCCAGTCGCTCCTCGCCTGATAGTATGGTGAAAAATTCGGGTCTCGCGCCCCGACCTGGTGACATAAACATTCAAAGCTCCATCTTTGGGCATGGTGGCGCCAGCGATAAAGTGCAAATCACAACGAACCAAATACCTGAAGAAGGGCATGTATGGGGCCCAAAACGCTGGCATGGAGAAAACCTCTTCTGTTGCTGACGTGCCGTGAAGCACGTCGCTTGCTATCTTGTAAACCAACCCAGGCAATATCACGGGTTCTGGTACTTGAATAAAGGGGTGTCATTGTTGTAAACTGCGTTGTTATTCAGATTCAAATTTCCACCCAACTTTGGTTGGTGAATCAAATAACTGTTCATGTCAAGGTCTTTTTGCATTGTCATTTGCCCATTGGTTCCACCAAATAACGTTACGCTCCCATCTTTCACAAACTGCCCGTCCAAATTCAAATTATCACCCAGTTTCGGTTGATAAAGGGAAAACCCACCCAGGTCCAGGGCGGTTTCCATCACCATCCCACCAACAGCCCTGCGGAACTGCTCCAGGCCGCCGTTGGGAACTTTTTTGTAATTCAAATCGAAGTCGGTCCCCATTTTTGGCGCCCAGAGAAGCTCACCATTCATATTCAAGTCGGTTTGCATGGTCATCATTCCATTTTCCACAGCCCAAACCGCGTCAAAAACACCCGAGTCCACGCTGGAAACGTAGCCAGAAACCCCATAAACAACCAGGTGGCCCGTGGTTGGGCCACTTGCTCCAGGAGCGGTTGAGCCATGCAGATCCAAGAAAATGTAGTTGGGGGTGTTGTCGCTCCACCGGTGGGACTGAATGGGGATTTTTGTGTATGGCGAGTTGGCGCCGCTGAAGGTTCGTGTGGTTTGGCTCGTGATGGAAATGACGGTGGCGCTCATCCTCACGGACACATTTGTCATTTCCGGCGGAAAGTATTCAACCACGCGCATGCAATACCCTAGAGGAAGAGGATAAAGATTGAAACCGATCCGCGAGCAGTAATTGTCGCTGCCCGCGTCTTTGGTGAGAGTGAACTCATAGGCGTTTTTGTTGACCCCGTGTGGGGAGGCGGCGAAGTTGACTATCCCAAGGATCGTTATGTTGTTTTTGGATGAGGACTCATTCGTATCGTCCATGAGGTAAGCGAATTTTTTTGCCCGCCGGAATGAGGAAGGTGCGAATGATCCACATAATCCTTTGCTGCGTCCGTTTTATCGACCGGCTTTTCGAGAGCAGTGATTTTGTGGGCCCCCATGTCGAGATTGCCTGTCATTGGGGTGCTTCCATCAAGTTTGACAAAAGTGGTTGCAACATAACTTTCGCTGACCGCGCCAAGTGGGCCTTGCGGGCCAGGATCGCCTATTGGCCCGGTGGGCCTTGTGGACCAGGCGGCCCAGCGGGGCCTGGAGTTCTCGAAGCTGTGTTGCTGAATTGTTTATCCACCCCATGGGGTTATATTTCTCCGTGAAAATTTTTTTCATCAGTTTTTTCAGTTTGTCGTAGTAAAAGAAGGAAAACGTCTTGTTGGTGGCGCGATCCGGCAGGTTGTGATCGACCCCCAGCTCGTTGGCGATTCGTTTGTTCTTCCTGGGGAGGAAGCTGAAAAGGCAGAAATGGCTGCAGTTATCCTGGATGTTTTTGGGAACCTTGTAGAAGGTTTGAGTGAGATAGATAAAGCTACAGTTTCTGTGCCGGCCGTTGATGAAATAGTTTATAATGATGTTCTGGTTTTTTTCGCAAACCAGATCATCGAACACAACGATTTTTTGGTTTTCGGTTGGAAGTTCTTCAAGAGGAACGATTTCGTCGCCAGACGCCTCGATGACCTGGTAACCAACCTTGGGGTCAATGTTTTCGGCAAAGTCCTGAAGCAGCGCCTGATATTTCTACTGGTGGAGGTTTTTCAAGAAAGAAAGACTTTGTCAAACTCCAACAGCTCGTAAAGCATGTGCAGCAGGATATTCGTTTTGCCAGAATTGCTTGGCCCACAAATTAATATCCGAAAAACGTCGGCGGGAATGCACGGGTGGTCTTGCCCGTACCCACTGGTGGCAAAAAAGCTGGGATCATAATTCGGAATTTTCATTCTCCCTATATATATCGTTGCACAGGTGCGGACTGTTATGTGAGTGCAAAAGTTGCAGCAACGGGCTGAGGCCGCAGCCAGGCTTGAAGCGCAGGAGCAAGAAATTCGCCGAAAATTCAAAACGAACCGAATCGCCAAGGAGTTTGGCCAGGTCAAGGCAGAAAAACTTTCCAAATCGATCACAACACGGTTCGACAGAGCGGCGCAAGAGCAGGGGCCCGAGGGTGGCAGGCCGAACTACGAAATGGATGAGTTCGACAGAGTCAACCCCTTTGGGTGGGAGGATTTCAGGCCTGAGGCCGAAACCCCACCACCATCACAAACCCAGGAAGAAGAAGAAGAAGAAGAAGAGTTTCCAGCGCCACCGCCACCATTGGTGGAAGAGGAAGAACCCTCGTCTGGGCGGGAAAGTGATGTTGAGCGCACCTCACGGCCGACATGGGGAGAGCCGGTGGAGACAAGCTTTCTCAGAGGTACCAATGAATCGGATGCCTTGTGAACAGCCATACGGCTGATCACGCAATACGGTACGAAGTGAAAAAAAAGACTTCCCCATCTCACGGTTTCACGGTGACAGATCTCCGAAACTTTGTTGCCGGGATTGAAGCCCGAAGAAGAGTGGGGCAGCGGGAGTTTTCGCCACAGCAGCTTCAAGCAGGGAAAAGGAAGTTGAAAGAGACGAGAGCCCGCCCTCCCATACCTTGGGAACAAGCCATTTTGGCCCGTCGCCCCTCGATCGGTGGGCCAGAATATGAGGAATTGGCAGAGCAGGAGTGGGAAACGGAAGGTTCCGGCTTTAGGGCCACTGAAAAAATGATCGACCGATTGTATGTGATGCTTGGTGTGATCAAAGCCGGCAACACTTCATCAAAACTTCGGAAGCAGGTCGTTTCTTTGCTTTCAAAACTTGTTAAACAGGGTTTTTTGAATGAGTTTCAACAACAAAAAATTCTCAACGATTATATAGCGTCATGACAACCTTCAACCTGTTGCTCGACTCGCGCCTTGCAAAGCTGCAGAGCAATGGGGCCAACCAAAAGCCCCACGATTTCAGAATCTTGTTTAATCCACCGATTGAGTTGGACTCAGGGAAAAATCACAAAGCGGCGTTGAACATGCTGATCACCATGAGCTACTCGTGAAATAATGTTGCAGAAGCTTTTGGAAACAACAAACTGAAGTGGAGAAAAAAAACCGGCGATTGGCAGACTTTAACTTTTCCTGATTGAATGTATGATTACACAACCATCAACCGTTTTTTGCAGGCTCATACGGATTTCGTCGATCCTGATGCTGAAAACAAAGAGCGCATCTTCAATTTGTATTTCGACTTCACCATTTACCGGATTGTGTTTTTGGAGTCCATCGGGGAGTTTGCCCATCAGTGGTTTGCTCGTTTGCTTGGATTCGAGAAAAAGATCCTGAAAGATGGAACCAATTTTGTTGGAAATGTAATTCCGGACATCACCCGGAGCGTCGACAGGGTTTTTCTTCATTGCGATCTGATAACGCGGCGGGCAAATGATGTGCCAAGCGACGTTTTGTACAGCTTGTCCACCACGGATCTCCGGGTAAGTTACCCTTTTCAAGCAGAACCTCGTGGACTTGAGTTTCACCCTGTCAACAGAACCCGGATTGATTCTGTGGGGATTTCGGGTAACAGATGGGGAAATAACATCCCCGACCTCATCGGAGTTGATGTGGCTTTGAGCCTCAGGATCAAAGAAGAATAAATGCACCCCTTTGGGGAATTTCTTGCAAAAAATATAGAGCGCTTCCCACCAGAGGGGAAAATGAATTGTCCGAGCGAGTGGATGAAGTTCTTCGACAAGCGCGCTGGCCGCTATCGTTGCAAACACAAAGGTTCGGGTGTCATCCGGGACACCCTCATGGCCATTGGAAAAGTTTTCATGAAAGGGGCGCCCCAGGTTGTGAAAAAAGCCGCCAAGGTAACGGCCGAAAAGGCGGGCCAAAACTTGGCGAAGTGGTGGCCGAAACTTCTTCCAAAACGCCGCAGTGCGTCAAAGCCCGCCCGAAAAACGCCCGCCTCGGGACGGAAATCAGATGCGATGATAAAACTGAGCCGCATTTTGGCCAACCAACTTTGAAATTTTTCCCCAACAATATACCGACAATGTTCAGGTCGCCGCACGATCTCGACAAGGTGGATTATGAGCAGGTCTAGCTGGAAACACCGCTCACACTTCCGGGAAATGGCCAGCGTCAAAACCCAAAAACCGGAATGAAGTTTTCTGTGAAAGACAGGGACGTTGTTCGTGACTGGTACAAAGCCTATTTCCGCATTGAGTATAAATTCCAGCTTCTTGAAAATGGGGGAAATGTTCCTGCTGACGCCCAGTCGGCCCCAATCAACAGCGCCTTCTCTCTGATCACAATTTTCAAGGAACTTTCAGACAAACTCTTGCCTCCGATGTAACTCTTGTTCGAAATTGAGCAGCAGGATGACGCTGAAATGCTCTTTCAAGGCGACAGCGTCGGGCGGCGAACTGTTGTCACCAAATTTGAATTGTGGGTTGCGAAACTGCTGCTGTCCTCAGCAGGACAAACGCTCGTCAACAAAAATTTCCTGAAGCCAACCCAATGGCGCTACTTGCAAGAAACGTTAGTCCCCAGCACCAACCGAAGAGATGCTGGTGGGCAATGGCAAATTTCCCCTGGTGTGAAAAATGCCAAACGCGTCTTTGTCTTCTTTCAACAAACACGAAAACAAAACAACCAGATATTCAACCCCGATGCCATTGACACCTTCGACCTCGATGCCAACGAATCAGTAAAATTGGCCACCTACCGCCTCAACTACGGGGGAAACTTTTATCCCGAAGTGGATTATGAAGGCGATGATGAAAATCGCATCCTCCACGATCTGATCAGCTACAGATACAGAAAAAATGATTACAACACAGGGACTCAGCTGAATGTGGCCAACTACTCAAAGTATTACCGTGTCATTTACTTCGACCTCAGAGCAACCCCCGACAGCATGGCGGGCGACCCTAAGAAGTTGGTTTTGCATTACCGGTTGAATGAAGCCGCCAACGCCATGGATTACACTATCTTCGCCGCTTTCCTGAATGAGGAAGAACTGTGATCAAACAGATTGGAAACGAGCTGGTTGGGGCTTCAACCTGGCATGGAAAATTGTTTCTCTTGACATAAAATGGCGACAGCGTATCATCCGTTCAAGATTGCGCTGACTGACGGGCAAAAGAAAAGCCTCCAAAAAGCTTTCGCCACAAAAGTGGCTGTGACTCTGCGCGTCAAACCCGACCAAATTGGGCTCGGTGACAATCTTCTCCTGTCCGCCACCCAAATCAACCGACTGAAAAAGGCCGCCAGGAAAAAGCGCGACCCCGATGTGAAAATGAGCAAGACGCAGATTAGCAAAACTGCACAGCGCGGCGGCAACCTTTTTTCCACAGTGCTTAGTTAGGCCCGACCTTTGCTCGCACCCGCGTCAAAAGCTTTGGCAACCACGGGGCTCAGCTTTGGCGCGGAAAAAGCTTTGAAAAAGATTTTCGGATTTGGTTTTGGCCCCCAGGAGAAACAGCTCTTCAAACGCACACAAATGCTGTCCCCAGACCAGAAAAAGGCCCTTGAAAAATTTCTTGATGGCAACGGGGTGGTCAGTGGGGGTGGCGCCGCGCAGTATGGTGGGTTTCGTGGCATGCTGGCTTCCATCGGCATTCCTCTTGCCATTGACCTCGTCAAAAAGGTGTTGGGTAAGGGAATGAAAGTGCGGTCACGCCACTCGGCTCCCCCTCGCCCACGCCTGGGGCCGGTGGGAGGACTGGGAACGCCCGGTCTTCGGGCGGGGAAAAAAATGAAATTCAGGGACGTGCCGCTTGCCAACGTTGACTTGCTGAATTGGTGCAAATATTTGGCCATCCCTCTCAAGGGAATCTTCTCGCGCAATTAGGCCAAACCCCTGCACCATTCACCCTGCATCCTGGACGATTTCGGAAGCTTGGGCACGCATTGGGTTTGTTGTTGGAAGGGTAAGGACATGGAATATTTCGACTCTTTCGGAATGCCACCTCCAGATGAGTGGGGAAAAGAAATGAGAAAGTTGGGTCATGAAACTTTTTTTCGCAATGACAATCAAATCCAGTGGATTGGGAGTGTGCGGTGCGGGTACTATTGTTTGCTTTTCCTCAATGAACGAAACAAAGGCACAAGTTATGAAGACATTCTCGAAATGTTTTCTGATGAAGTGCATGACACCGAGCGGGTTGTGAAAAATTATTTCCTGAGTAAACCGTGATTCCATGGAGGTTTATTGTGTGAAAGACAAACGCAAAACCCCGAATGTGCCTGGGACAGAACGAGTTGTTACAGCCAAAGACAACCGAAAAATGCTCAAGGCACAATGCGCAGTCTGTGGCATAACAAATACCCCCCACTTCTTGCCGGGAAATTAGCGGGTCCTCTCACGCAGAGGGCGCTGGTGTTTTTACTGACCTTGCTGGCACAGCAACCGACTTGTTTTTGCAACATGGGGTTCCGTATCTTACCAGTAAAGGGGTGGAAATGGGCCGCTATTACGCCTCGGAGTCCTTGCGCAATCCAGATGTGCAAAAGAAAATTGTGAATTACGGAATAAAGAGAGCCATCCCGGTGGTTGGAAAGGTGGGCTGCGAGCTGCTTGACCAACTTTCCACAAAAGTGCGGCCCAAATCCGCTTCAAAACCGACCGGAAAGATCTTGATGGTAGGGGGCTTCCGGTTCCTTTCCCCTTCGTTGATTTCACGAAATTGTGGAATGTTGTGTCCGACCCGAATCTTTTCAAAGGGCCCGAAGTTTCTGCAAAAGAGGGGCGAGCAATGGTGGCTGAATACAAGCGGCAATACAACGAATACAAAACAACAGGGCGGAACACGAAGCTATGGCTCATGGATAAAATGGAAGGGCTATGGCAAAGGGCTCGCCGGCGCTGGCCTTGGCGATTATCTTGATCCCCGGTTTCTCTCCCAAGGAGTGTGGGTTCCCAAGTTCGCCACAGAACCGAAACGTTTTGAAAGCTTTCAGCAAAACCCTGCCCAACCACCGCGGTTACACAGATGTTCCTCAGAAAACCGTGAAAAATTATTATGGAAAGGGTGTGGATGTTCATGCTCTGATTGCGGTCATACACGGTCAACATGGCGGCCGGATGCAAGCTCAGGCAATCTGCGAACATTTGTATATTTCTCTGCATTTATGTGTCTTTTGTAAACTACATGTCCTTATATCTGCAGAAGAGCACTTTTCTAAACGACAGTGATATGTATTTTGTCTCAAAAGTGAGCTGCAGAACTGAAATTGCGGGTAATTTACGTCAACAGAGAAATCCGTCCGGAGATAAAGAGATTAGTAATTCGCTCAAAGCTGTTATGCTTTGTAAGCCCTTTAATCGAGCCTGTTTCGCCCTAGCTCTAATTGCTCTGGCTGGCGATATCGAGTCTAACCCCGGCTACCAGACGTTAGACGACATAAGGAACACTCGTGGACTGAAAATTGCTCACTTAAACATACGAAGTCTCGTACACAAGACCGACTCTTTGCGCCTTGAGGGAATCGACAGTAAAACAGTGGACATTCTAACTCTATCCGAGACATGGTTGGATGGGAATATTTGCGACACAGAAATTAATCTTCCTGGATTCGTGTGCGTTTGTCAGGATCGCACTGGCATTAAAGAGGGATATGGTGGTGTAGCTATCTATGTGAGAGAAGGATATACCTCACAAATTAATGCGATTTGGTAAGCTGAAGCCACTCTAAAGGCACTAAGGCCACATGGTAGCGGGCATTACCCCTTAAATCTACCAAAGCAAAGATTGAGCCCAAGCATTAGCAGCCATGGACAGCTGTTTCGGCCTTGTTAGGCCTCATCAGCATGGCATAGCTAATGCTCAGGCTCAAGTACCCACATATCCATAAAACAAGCAGTGAAAACGTAAAGCTTGTGGGATGTGGCTGGAGTGACAATGATATACCTCACAAATTAATGCTTACCAAATCGCATTAATTTGTGAGGTATATCATTGTCACTCCAGCCACATCCCACAAGCTTTACGTTTTCACTGCTTGTTTTATGGATATGTGGGTACTTGAGCCTGAGCATTAGCTATGCCATGCTGATGAGGCCTAACAAGGCCGAAACAGCTGTCCATGGCTGCTAATGCTTGGGCTCAATCTTTGCTTTGGTAGATTTAAGGGGTAATGCCCGCTACCATGTGGCCTTAGTGCCTTTAGAGTGGCTTCAGCTTACCAAATCGCATTAATTTGTGAGGTATATCATTGTCACTCCAGCCACATCCCACAAGCTTTACGTTTTCACTGCTTGTTTTATGGATATGTGGGTACTTGAGCCTGAGCATTAGCTATGCCATGCTGATGAGGCCTAACAAGGCCGAAACAGCTGTCCATGGCTGCTAATGCTTGGGCTCAATCTTTGCTTTGGTAGATTTAAGGGGTAATGCCCGCTACCATGTGGCCTTAGTGCCTTTAGAGTGGCTTCAGCTTACCAAATCGCATTAATTTGTGAGGTATATCATTGTCACTCCAGCCACATCCCACAAGCTTTACGTTTTCACTGTATGTGAGAGAAGGTTTGGCTTTTCGCCTGAGGAATGATATTAATACTTGCGGTCAGGAATGTCTATGGATTGAGCTGATTAGAGACAAATGCAAGCCAACACTCGTCTGCTGCGCTTATAGAGCACCGGATTCTGACTTTCAGACCTTTATTTCTTCGCTACATGAGAGTATGTCATCTGTGGATCTGGAAAAATCGGATGTGGTAATTCTAGGCGATTTAAACGCAGACATGATGGCGAGTTCTAAATTGCCAAAAAGAGATAAACAAGAACTTCTTAACTTTTCGCGGGCCTACAACTTCACTCAGTTAATAAAAGAACCGAAGCGCATAACTGACACTTCGCGGACAATGATCGACTTGGTTTTTGCTAATAATAATCACCGCATTGTCAAATCTGGTGTTGTTCCAGTACCGCTTAGCGACCATTTTCTGGTATTTTGCATAATTAAAGCTGGTATTACAACAAAGGCTAAACCGAGAATACTCGAGTATCGCTCCTATAAGAATTTTAATCCGACTTTATTTAATGATGATCTTAGGAATATTCCCTGGCATATTTTTGAAAACGAGGACAACGTCGACGATGCCTTGTTTACGTGGAATAAAATGTTTTCGGAGGTTGCTGATCAACACGCACCAGTAAAAAGAAGGCGTGTCAAGAGAACACCTCTTCCATGGATGAACAGTCAAATAAGTGATACTATGAAAGAACGTGACTGGGCGCATAGAGAGGCGCGAAAATCGAACTCGGCGCGTCACTGGTCAATGTATGGAAAGCTTAGGAACAAGGTTAATGGCTTAGTACGAACTGCCAAGTCTAAATATTACTGTGATATGATCGAGGAAGCCAAGGGTTACTCAGAAAAGGTGTGGAAAGCAGTGAACGAAGCATGCAATCGGAACTCATCTTCAGAGAGTATTCAGTGTATTATCTCTGGTGGTGTTCAGCATATAACATCCAAATCCATTGCTTCTGCAATGAATAGCTTCTTTGCTTCCATTGGCCGAATTCTAGCACGTAGAATACAGACTTCCGTCTTGAATTTAAATTCCATTTCAAAACACCCGCTTTTCCAGTTCGAGTTGACTGAATTAGATCAATCATTTGTGCTTGAGCACCTTTTGTCATTGAAAGCAAACAAAGCGATTGGTCTTGATAAAATTAGCGCGAGACTTCTTAAAATCTCAGCTCACTCAATTGCACCATCTGTTGTTAAACTTTTGAATCTTTCAATTCGCACTAGTCAATTTCCCAAATTGTGGAAATGCGCGAAAATCACGGCATTGTTTACGTCAGGTGACAGGACTAACGTTTCCAACTACCGCCCCATCTCAATCCTCCCTACACTAAGCAAGATTTTGGAGAGAGCGGTACACTTGCAGTTGTATCAGTACTTGATTACCAATAATTTATTGTCCAACAAGCAGTTTGGTTTCCGGAAGAGTTTCTCAACTACAACAGCTTTGACCTCATTTGCTAATGAAGTGCTCTTAAACATGGAACAAGGAAAGCTTTGCGGGGCCGTGTTCATCGATCTAACCAAGGCATGTGACACGGTAGACCATCAAATAATGTTATGCAAGCTATCCGAGATCGGCCTTTCTGAAGTAGCTCTTCACTGGTTCCGTTCTTACTTAACTGGTAGACAACAGCGCACCTCATGTAAAAATGAGTTATCTGAGGAACTTCCAGTCACGCATGGGGTGCCACAGGGTAGCATTCTAGGGCCTCTGTTGTTTGTGATTTACATAAATAACTTGCCAAATGTGCTTAACTCCTGCTACGCGTCACTTTATGCAGACGACACTGTGATTTATTGCTATGGTACATCCTCAAAGGAGTTGTGTTAAATAACGATCTACTGGGTGTGGCGAAATGGCTTCATGATCACAAACTGACTTTAAATTTGGACAAAACATGCATGCTAATCGGTAGTAATAGGAAACGCGAAAGCAAAGTAGATTTGACTGTTTCAATTTTAGATCATAGTATAAGTAATGTTCGCAGCTTTAAATACCTCGGTATACATATATCTTCGGATTTCACATGGACTGATCATATTGAACACCTAACTGGGAAAATCAATCAGAGGCTTGGGCTTCTCAAGCGTATAAAGCATTTATTGCCTTTCAGGGCGCGTCTTCTTTTCTGTAAAAGTCTTGTCATGCCCCTTTTTGAATATGCTGATCTAGTATGGGGCGATAAACATAATATTACTCTCATGTCTAGTTTGCAAGTTTTGCAAAATAAGGCCGCTAAAGTTATTTTAAATAGACCATTGTACTCATCCTCCACTGAGGCATTAGCCGTTCTCAAGTGGCTGCCTCTAGAGAAAAGGCGATTTCAAAGAATGTGTGTACACGTATATAAATGCATCAATGGCCTAATTAATCACGATATGGACTTGATTAGACAAGACGTACTTCATAGGCATAATACACGTAACAAAGGCAATTTTAGATTACCACGTGTCAAAAGAAATTGGGGGGAAGCAAAGAACACAATATCATGCCGTTTCCGATTTTAACTCCCTTAGTCAGACGATCAAAGACTCAAGGAATGTAAATAGTTTTAAAGGTAATGTTTTTAAGTTTTTAATATAGCTACTTACGTTTAATTATTATTTATACTTATTTTTAATTTTTTGTGCATTTTTTGTATCTTTTTAATCCCTTTGCAATTTTATAGCTTTTTTGTTTTTACAATATATATCTAGTTTTGAGGTCCTTTTTGAAACCCATATCAAAAAAAAGTTTCCTCAATAAAGATGATAATTTAAAAAAAAAATTGGTAAACTGCCGGCGCTAA
The DNA here is from genome assembly GCA_016490735.1 of Pachyseris speciosa. Taxonomy (NCBI): domain Eukaryota; kingdom Metazoa; phylum Cnidaria; class Anthozoa; order Scleractinia; family Pachyseridae; genus Pachyseris; species Pachyseris speciosa. The sequence continues at coordinate 367,515 of JAEMWC010000585.1, read as the reverse complement.
AAAATGGCTGGACCTTGCCTGGCCATAACTACACCGGGCCCTACAACCCGCTCAACCAACAGCTGGCCTTTGATCCTGAAACAGGAGAAGTTCAAGAAGTTTTCCAACCCCCCAGTGGCCCAACTGATGCAGTGTCAATGCAGCATGATGTCGATTACAGTAGTTGTTGCGCGAAGGAAAAAAGTGCAAGCACGCTGCTGACCGCAAAATGGTCTCTTGACGCGATTCCGTGGAAAAAGAGGGAATGGGGTCACACTCTGACCAGAAATGCCATCAACGCGAAGGAAAAACTTGGTCTCGGTATTTGAGTTCTTTCAATATCCGACGAACTTCCTGAATTATTTCCCTTTTCGGGTTTAGTTTTTCATTTGCAAAACACACCATGAGCCAACACACCAAGAACATTGGTGAGGCAAATCGGGCCAGCTATAATCAATAATCCACCTTTCTTCAAAATCGTGAATTTCGTCATGGTAGCACAGAATGTGCTCGCGATTTTTTTTGCCAGCACACCAAACACCGACCATTCCGCCGGCACATGTCACATATTCCACATTCGGTTACAAAGGTGTACACTTCTTCACTTTCACAAAAAGGGGCGTCATTGAAAAAACACAAAAGCTCGTTGTGTACTTCATTCCACCCCGCGATTTTTTTTGTCCTTGAGTTTTGCTTTCACAAAAAAACTGAGAATTCTTTCTCTCAGCTCTGGGGGGAGCGGGGTGATGCGTTCCAACACAGCCATTTACCCTTAAGCCGCGGATGTTTAATAATGGACATCAAAGATCCCCTCGTTTTCCAAGAAGGTGTTCACCGACGGTTTTTCATCTTCGGGACATTTTTGGTATACCTTGCAGACTAGATCCACAAAAATCTCAATAAAAGCGGTTTCCCGTGTCTTTTTGACGTACCCCCACGGGTTCGCGAAGTTCCTCAACAGAGCCATCACAAACTCCGTTGGCCCTCGGTCCATGGACTCTTTTCTTGCGTTTTTGAGCCGAAGTAAATCCGCCACCGTTATCTTCGAGCGCAGCGAAGAAGATAACGGTGGGGGATTTATTTCGGCGAAATTCCGGCCCCAGATGCAGGTGTGGTTTGTACGCCTCTTCTATTACTACTACTGTCAGGTGGCCGGACCAAGGACTTAGAACGCAAAACGTTACTTTAGAATATAATTTGTAACGTTGGCTGTAAATTCAACCTGTCGACCGAATCTTTTTTTGCAAACCGAAATAACATTTGTTTTACGCCATGTACACCAAAAATTAGCTTTTTTAGCGCACTTACTCCCATATACATGAATTCAAGCTATATCCAAGTAATTTGAGGCGCCATAAAACGATAAATGTCGTCAGAACAAAATTCACCTACCTTCGCGTTAACTTGAATCACCAGGAAAGCCGTGAGACGAGGTTAAGAACGCAAACAGATAATAAATAGTCGGCAAGAGTCGTCTTTATTGAAACCTCGTTTTCGCCGCGACAATTACATCACTAAGTAAAACCGGCATGACCAAGGACCACATACTGTACACTGTATTGTTGTTTAAAGAAGGAACAAGACACATACCCAAAGGACTTCCATCCACCTTTAATGCTACCTAAATGGGCTTCTACAATCGTTGAATTTCTGTTAAAACATTGGAGGTCCTTTCAATCCATTTTTTCCAGCAGCCTTTTCCACACAAGTAATTATTCACGCTGTCGGGTAAAACGCCAACGTTCTGTTTATCATTTTCTTTTACTAAATAAGATGTCACGCAATCCTCGCAAGTGACCCATTGGTTACTTCAAGAAACGAGACAATATACTAATAGTAGCATCATAACTAATTCTGTGAAAAATTGGTTTCTTGAAAACTTGTCATTGGGACTGGACAACACTTTATTTCTACTAAAGACAAATGCAATTGTAAATCTCTGGCCTACCCCAAAAAATCTTTTACAAGTTACTGTCGGCACGACCCATGTCCGTAATGTCTTTAAGAAGAGCCAGGTAGGGAGCCTTTCTGCGCACAGGTGGAGTGGGTATGCCGAGGTCCAGTTCTTCGCACACACGTTGCAGCATTGGCAGCTTTAGAAGCTTTAGGCTATCATCCAGCACCATTTTGCACAGGTCTTACTGATCGCACACAAGAGGATGCTAGAGCTGGACAGTTTCTACAGCCTTCTTTGCTTGACTTAAGTTAAACTCCTCCTGAGATGCTAGCACATCCATCTCATCAGGATCCCTTTGGCGCACTGAGGCACTTTGGCGAGAAAAGAAGGAGGCGACCTGTGAGGTGGAAATAAATTCAGATGCTTGAAAGAGGCGTTAATCATCAGTGCCTCGAGCCCGTCCCATTTCCCGCGCAACTATTTCGGCATAAAGTTTATTACCTGTCGTTTGACCGATGCGGAATTTAGCCAGAAGATACGATTTTTGCTTATCGCTGAAACGATAAGACGTTTTGGCTGCTCTCAAAGCCCATCCTTCTTTTAACGGAACAGAGACCTCTTGCTGACTTGTGGAAGCCTTAAGGGCTGGTAACGCGCCAACGCCTTCCTCTGAGCGGGACTTGTAGCCCATTTTTGCTAAATCCAGGAGCGAGTGTTTTTCTAGGGAGTGAGTGCATTTTTGCAGAGACAAATGTTTCTCCAAAGCAGACAGTCTTTGAAAAACACGAATGCAGCCATCATGTGGACAGGAATATACAGCGTCTGCCTGGCCGCTAAGACCAGGTCCATCAAGAGGAGTCTCTTCGGTCACATTGGCTGGTAATGGCGCTGTCGTTACGGTAATAGTTTGGGTAGGCCTATTACTCAAAGACTTAAAGTCTCCCTGAGAAAATAGTTCTTCAAGTAAGTCAATTCCAGGGCCTTCAATGTAGAAACAAATGAGAGAACATTTCAACATACAAAACAAGGTGAGTAATAATCAGTTTCAAATTGGGTTCCATAAGACAGGGAGAATTGGCGAGAAAGCTTCTGTATATATAGGTTTCACGAGACACGCTAATGTAATAACTGTTTTTACTTATAATCATTTTCACCTCACTTCACGCATCACATTATTTAATAAATATCGCAGATGTGAGCCCTATCACCCGATGGTGTACGCGCATGAACGTGATCACGTCACGTGATCTTTTTAAACCAATTAGAGCTGGAGAAATTGTAATGGTGAAATTATGTCCTTTGACAGAGCCTCTCAGACTCGGAAAAATTTTAGTAACGAATTACAATGTTACTTACAGTTGAAAAACAGTACGAAAAACAGATGCGTAAAGTTGCAGTGTAATTATCGATTATAAGTTGGTTTAATTTATTGTTATCTACGTACTTGTCGAGAGCTTCTCCGGTTTGATTGTTTTACCAGGTCCGATACGATATGCGGGTCAACAGGTAACTCTTTCTGCGGAGCTAAACTCAAAATTATTGAGCTTAGTGATCCCTGCGATGGTTTGGGGATCGTCTGACTTATCGATAATGGCGTCAAAGGAAGCCACTCGTACTCCCTGGACACCCCCGTCTGATAAAAGAGCCTTCTTCAGGTCGGTGGTTGTGCAGACGTCATGGCCTTCGTTAATGAAAGCACGGGCGTGTCGTTTGCACGTTGCAGCTAGCCGATCTGCGGCACCTTTCCCGCCTTGTGGGTCGCTAAAATCAACACGGACTACTTGGATTCCAGTGCTGGTTGATATGTCTCGGCATGCGAGAATTGTACGGGAAGAGTAGTAACAACCCGCGTTGTCTTGACGGAAGTATGCTTTCTTTAGTTGTGGGTGCTCTTGTTTTAATGTGGCCAGTACATGACGTATGATCACTATCACGCTGAACGTCCCTGGCTGCAGGACTGGATTACATGAACAAAGCCTTGCCACTGCAAATCATCCTGTATCCGACGGTAAACAACAGATATGTGCCATGATATGCCACGTTTCCCAAACCAATCAGTTTGTGACTCCCGATATCGCTGAGGCAAAAATTTCATCGCCCAGTCATTGACGATAAAAACTGCCTTAGGATGAAGAGCATCAATGACGTCCAAGCGAGCCTTATCTTGATTCGTGGACCTTAGCAAGTGACATTTCCATGATTGGATGGCAAGGGTGGCTGAAGTAGCAAGATAAGATGCTTCGTCTTTATCATCCTCCATGGGGAAAGGATGCCTCCTCCACTGCTCGCAAGATCTGATCTAGAGTTGACTGAAGACTTTCGAAGCGTTCGCATACTTAATTGTGGTCATGGTCGCACCGCTGCTGGAGGTCAGCATCGGTGCTGTCACTTAGTGCAAATACACTGCAGTGACTTGCCACACTAGATGAAGTGCTCACATGAACCTACAAAAAAAATACTCGTGCCTTTAGTCTGTGTGCAACTTACATTGTCCGCCTCTAGATCCAAAAGCAAATTGATTGAAGTAATTGCAAACGATAAATGTGTTGATGCCCCGGGGTGGGATACTAAAAAAATTAGAATGGGGAGGTTCCGCCCCGAGATCAGACCCTTTACCCTTTTATATACCATTTTTGACAGAAAAGGTACCCCTTTCGTATACCTTCCAGTGACAAATGGTACCCCTTTCGTAAACCTGAAACAGGAAGTCTTCTTGTCATTTTCACGTACCGTTCAACAAATTAAAACAGTACAGTCGTAAGGTACGTGTGTTTGAAATATTTTAATGAAGCGCCCTTTTAAATACCTAAATGACAGATTTCCTTACTCTTTCATATACTTCGACTCGTGAAATCCCTACCCTTTAATATACCTGAAGCGTGAAAAAGGTACCCCTTTCGGGCGGAGCCTCCCCGTCTAGGCCATTATAGGGAGTACTCCCTCCCCCAGGGGGGTTGATGCAAAACCAAAAAGCCACGTAAAAGATATACCTACAAGTATTAGCATTCATCTGTCTTTGTATATACTGGATAAAAACGTTACCTTGAAATCTCCCTTGAGGTATAATTTGGCGGCGTTCAGCAATTCCACGTACTGCAACTCCCACACTTTCCCCCGGCCAAGCTCACCCAGTTGTCGGACTAAATTTTCCAGATCCTCAAACGCACGAGCACCGTCGGCGGCAAAGTAATCGAGCCCTTGAAGGCACTTGCGCACGGAGGCCTTGCATTCAGTCAATACACGCAACATAGTGCGTTCACTGAATGGCTTGAACCCCGTCTCGTGGCAGTACTGAGTGTATTGGCGTGCAGTTCTCTGGGGTATCATCGTTCGGATCTCAATCAGCTGGCCAGATGAGAGTTTCAAGGATTTCTGTCCGAATGGCAAGTCTTGTACCAAATGCGGGCTCGTTATAAATGATAGGAAATGGTCAAGCTGCGCTTGATCAACCCTCATCCTTTGCGATGGCTGGGGTGCTAGAGGAGCGCCGGTGCCATACTGCAGGCGATGTAGGTTGGCTAAGGCATAGCGATATCTAGTCAAACCGGGAATAAAGCTTGATGTAGCCTTGTAGCTGGCAACTCCTGACATGATGGGCAAGATCTGTCTTCTCTTCTCCCAGCCTTGAGCTTTGCCATATGCCTCTGCTAGGGCATGTAGAGAATCTTTGCAGGTTTGTGAGAATTCATCCAGATCAAGAGCTTTGTACATTTCCGGAGATGCGACTATAGCTTGCCAAAGAGAACCTACGTCCTTTGAACTGAGGGTTTTGAGGACTGAAGAAACGATCTCTGCCGTTCGTCTGGTATACCTTATTTTGGTGCTGTTACTAGCCTTGCCCCTTTCAATCCAGGGTTGTTTTACTGGGGAAACGCCCTTAGAAATGAAATATTCATTTAGCTTTTTTATGGGTTCAGACGAAGTTGACTTGGACTTGGAAACAAGGCTCCCAGAGGTCGGACTGAGGAAGGTCTCATCACCTTGCTCGCCGGATGATATTTCAAGTCTTCTTAGGTCAGTCGCTAAGTCGTTTGTTGTGCGGTCGCTGTCACTCGTTTCCGTACTTGAATGGTCCTCTTCTAGGTGGGTCTGTAAAATTAAGGATAATTATTTGCTTAACTATCAGTATGTATATTTATTATCTCCTGCTGTGATTGGCTACCCGCGAGGTCAAGATGGAGCCATCTTGACCGCCCGGGATAGCCCGTTCGTCCCACGTTTTACTGTCTTTTAATAGTGTCCTTTGAGTTATATAATAAATCCTTTATTGACCAAGCTTGTTCGGTCAAGATGGCGGAATATTTTTTATTTATTTATTTATTTATTTTTTATTTCTCATTACACAAACAGTACAGATAACAGATAACAAATAACAATATTGCTTACATAGCAAAATACGCACATCCACGCACGCACACACCACACACACAAACGTGCACACACGCACACAAACTATTAATTCACACTAGCTGGTACAGTCATTACAACTTACATTTACTCGTACATACTGAACAAATTTTTGGAAAGACATATGAAAATTATACAAATACAGATAGGTAAACGTGCCTTACAAGGTGCTATATTTTAACAAAGAAATAGAAAATAGTTATGAGGAAAACTCAATTCCATAAAAAATATAATAAATAATAACAGAATAGTGAAAAGTGTAATATTATGGAAGTTTGAGGTGATGTTCCCGTGTTAGGAGCTTATCCCATTTTTTAAGATGAAAGGAGAGTTTATTTCTCTCTTTTGCTATCCGACGCTCCATTTCAAAGACTGCTTTCACTTTTGTTAAAAATACAACTCTTGTCGGTAAAGCATTCTTGAGTTTACAACTATAAATATACTGCTTCGAGAGTAAGATAAGGTGATTATAAAGAAGGGAATCTTTGACTGGTCGAGTAACACCAAGAATAACATCAATTTCACAAATTGTATAGCTTTCAAAGAGGGGCTGTATTGAGTGCCAGAAACTTCGCACAATGGAGCAGTGAAAAAACAAGTGAGGCATGTTTTCCTCTGTTGTATGACGAAAGGTACAGAGAGGAGACTCAATCTTCCCAATTTTAAAAAGGAAGTCATTGAAGGGTAGAATTCTATTCAAAACTTTATATTGGAATTCACGGGTTTTTGTATCACTGGCGCATTCAAAAGGGATTGAGTAAATAGTTTCCCAATCAAGAGGGAAATCATCGGAGGCATAGTGCTCTTCGAATTTTCTTTTCGCTGTAGGTGGTTTTGCGATCTTTGAAATAAGGAGTTTGTAAGTTTACTTTGACGATAACAATTCTGTTTCGCAATACTTCACATTAAAAAGTTCTGTTTTTAGTAGTACCTCACTTGCGTTGTTGGTCATGATTTTTTTCCACTCTGGCAACAATGAGTGATATAAGCCCTTCAGGTAAAGAAAATCTACCATATTAAGTTGTAGTTCTGTTATGCGTGGCTCAATGTGAACAAATTTAAACAAGTCTCCAACTTTGCAGAATCCTTTAGAGAATAATCTTTGGTTGAAAACTGATTTGTCATTTACACAAATGTACTTGTTGTTCCAAATAATTTGGTTAGCTATTTCAACAAGAGAAGAGGGATTAGAGTTGTTCAAAAGGGTCCAAGCAATCAAACATTCCCTATAATATCTTGGTAGTTGTAGAGGCAGTTTCGACAAAGTAAAATTGCAATGAAATAACACTTTACCTCCAACTCTATTAAGGTAGTGATTTAGGATGTACTTCCAAGAACTTAGCGAGTCATCCAGAAACTTTTGGATACAAGTAATTCTTTGTGCATCAATCATAGATTCAATGTGAGGCATTTTCAGACCACCTTCGTCAATATCGTTTATCAAAGTAACGCGTTTCACTTTATCTTTGCCTTTCCAAACAAAATTATACAATATTTGATTGATCTCTTTTATAAAATCTTTGTTAGTGCCAATTAGGCTCAAACGGTACAAAACTTTTGGAACAGCAGATGTTTTGATGATTTGTATTCTACCAATCAACGTAAGGCCTCTCCAGCTCCAACAGTGAAGGGTCTTCTTTATGGATTTAGTGATGGTCTCAAGGTTAAGTTTGAAAGAGAGCACACGATCATACGTAAAGTTTATTCCCAGAATTTCAACTGCTTTGGTTACTTGTTCCACCCCTAGCTCTTCTGAAGTTATGTTGGAGGGACCGAGATTTAGTACTTCTGTTTTTTGTTTATTTTCTTTTAAACCCGAGTACTTAGCAAACAAACTTAATTTAACCGAGAGTTTATGAAAAGACTCCGTATTTGCTACGAAGACAGTTAGATCATCGGCAAAAATGATTAGTTTTAGTTCCTGTTCGTCAATTTTAATCCCTTGAATAGTTGTGTCATTTCTGATATCAATAGCTAGGACTTCCAATACAAGAATAAAAAGATAAGGAGAGAGAGGATCACCTTGGCGCACCCCTCGAGATAGTTTGAAGTGTGGGGTTGTAAAACCATTATTCATCACACAGCTCGATGTATCAGAGTAAAACGCATTTATCCAGGCAATAAAAGAAGGTCCAAAATTAAACTTTTTAAGAGTTCTTCTTAGAAAATTCCAGTTAACCGAGTCAAAAGCTTTTTCGAAATCTATTGCTACCAACAAGGAACTAATATTTTTGGAAGCTGTATAAGACATGATGTCATCAATTGTGCGCACTGCATCGAAGATTGTCCTGCCTTTGACATAAGCATACTGATTATGGTGTATGATATGTGGTAATACCTTTTCCATCCTTTTAGCGATAGCTTTGGATCCTATTTTGACGTCCACATTAACCAAGGAAATTGGTCTCCAATTTTTTATTTGACGCCGGTCACGATCTTTCTTCTCTATAAGAACAATGATTGCTTGTTTTTGTGATGCTGATAGCTCTCCATGTCTATGAGAATAGTTTAGGGACTTCACTAACATATCGCCAAGAAGGGGCCAGAAAGTTCTATAGAATTCAATAGTAAGTCCATCGTTTCCGGGGGTCTTATTGTTTTGAAAATCTGATAACACATTAAAACACTTATTTGTAGACAATTCCCCTTCACAGAGCTCTTGCATAACTGGCGATAGCTTTGGTATATGTCCCGTTTCTAAGAAGGGGCATGGTTGACTATTGACCTCAGCATCATTTTCATCACTGTAAAGTCCTGAATAAAAAGACTATAGCTCATCCGTGATTAATTTAGGATTGGTTGTGATAATACCGTTTTTAAGTTCGAGTCTTCGAATCGCGCTTTTTGTTTTATTGTTATTTTCGAGGTTAAGAAAATACTTGTTTTTCTCGCCTTTTTCATACCAGTTGACCCGAGAGCGAACAATCGCCCCTCTAGTGATGTACTCGTATTCTTTCTCATATTCTATCTTCAGATTTTCGAGTTTGTTTAGGTTCTCGACGGTTGGGGTTTCTGCCTGTTCCTCTTCAGCTAATTTTAATTTGTTTTCGATCCAGCTGATCCTTTCTCTACGTTGTTTTGCTTTAGGGTGCGTTCCTTTGGGGTGATCCGAGTTCGGATCAGTGATCCAAGATCTGTCTGGATCTGTCTGGATCATGGTGCATCAAAGGAACCGTCGAATCCACTCTGGTCACGGATTCGCCGGTTCCTTTGATGCAACATGATCCAGACAGATCCAGACAGATCTTGGATCACTGATCCGAACTCGGATCACCCCAAAGGAACGCACCCTAGTTTTACTGTAATGAATAGTCTCCTTACGTACGTTATACTTTAGCCGTCCCATTGCACCCTAACATCATGATTATAACTGATCTCGTCGAGCCAAGTTGGAATTTTGTCTGTTATTAAGTCAACATATGATTCATCGTCCAGGAGACTGTTGTTAAATTTCCAAAACGAAGGTCCTCGAAATTCTCCGCTTATACTATCGATATCTAATGTTATTGCAGAATGATCGGTTTTAATAGAAGTTACAATGTCTGTTTTGTCTATTTCATCTTGCAGTGAATTACTGATTAACCAGAAATCAAGACGCCTTTGGATTAAGGGATTTTTCTGTCTCCGCGTAAAGCGTTTTGTGGTCGGATTTCTAATTCTCCAGATATCAATTAAATCATTCGTCGACATAATATTTTCGAGACGTTTGACACAGTTTTTTATTGAAGGTTTTCCTCCTGAACAATCAAGTTCAGGAACAAAAGTTGCATTGAAGTCACCGCCTATTATGACCTTGTACTCGGCTTGCGACATTTGCTCTTCGATAAGATCTGCTATTTTGTCAAAAAATTGAGTCTGTTCAGCTGATTTAGTAGGTGAGTAGATGTTTACTAGCAAAAAGGGAACATCTTGAATCAACGCATCTAGCATTATAAAAGTCCCTGAGTCATCTCTGTGTGTCCCTCTAATTACACAGTCGAATCCCTGTTTAACTAAGATTAAGGTACCTTTACTGTGTGAAGTCCCGTGAGCAAAGAATAAGTCTCCTCTCCACTGTTTCCTCCATTGGTTTTCAAGCTCCTCAGTGCTATAAGTTTCTTGAAGGAAATAAAAATCTGCATTTTGTTTATTCAACCAATTCAGTATGCATTTTCTTTTGTCGAAAGTGCGAATACCTCTAACATTTAGTGAAAGCAGTTTGAATTGTATATTGTTACCCTCCATCAAGACAGGTGATAAATAAGTAACCAATCGAGAACATCATCCCAAAACCCGGACTGAGCATTTCGCAAATCAACACCACTTGCCAGTAAAACATTAGCATCTGTGAGGCGATTATACGTAACACAACTAATAACAATAGGAATACCGACATTACTTGACAAGAACGTTACACCTATTAATACAATTAAAAACGCAGCCAGCAAAGAAGCTGTTGATTATACTGCTAATAGTCTGGGCCTTACAAAAAAGTTGGAAAAACTATTTACATTGCGCTGGGCTCAGAGATTATAACGCAAAAATAAATTTCCGACCGTTTTCATGAGAAACAAACATCCACCCGTCATCTAAGCAGGGACCAGACATCCATCGATGTAAAGTTTGTCGGGCTCCGCTCTACTAAAAAATACTCTCTTCCCTTCCCTTTTCGCAGCTTTAAATCTATCCATCAGCTTTTTCCTAGTTTCAACGATGGATCTCGGTAGATCGGCTGAAATACCCATTTCCGTACCACCCAATTTTTTTGCTCTTGAAAATACAAGCTCACGATCCGGGTAACGAAGAAACCTGGCAATCATTTGACGTGGTTTTTTCTGCTTCGGGTCGAACTTGCCTATTCTATGTACACGCTGTATTTCGATTTCATCGGCGTCATCCATGCCTAAGTTATTTTTCAGAAAATCCATCAGCACTTTGTTCGAATCTTCTTTGCCCTCGGACTTTTCTGGAATGCCATAAAATCGTAGGTTCTCTCTTCTCTGGTAGGTTTCCATATACTCTTGCTGTTTGCGGATTGAGGCGATTTCGGTTTTCATTTCCTCGACATCTGCACTAAAGGTGGCGACCTTCTCTTCCATTGCCTTCACAAGCTCAGCCTTCTCTTTCAGAGATGATTCAAAACTATCCACTTTTTGCTTTAGTTGGCCCACCATTTCATCGATACTGCCAACATGACTTTCTATTCTATCAATTTTGTTCTCCAGGTCGCTCAGTTTCGACAGAATGCTGTCAATCTTCGGCCCAATGTCCTCCGCCATTTCAAGGGCGTTCCAGATGTCGTCAGAATCTGAACAGTTCGATCGACTTCTGTCTGCTATCTTCCCTCTCTTCTCCTCTGGTGATTTTAAATCGCTTTCCGAGGCTTCCGAACTGCTATTCCTAACTCTTCTTTTGAAGTAATGATAAATATCAGCCATAGACGGTCTTCAAAAACACTAAGTTTGAAGAGCCCGAAAAATGTCGTCTAAGCGTTCGCCATGCCCGACCCAGTCTCGAGATGGCGGAATATTGGCCTCGCTCTTTTTCTGCGGGTTAAAAAAAAAAGAACTTGGCCAATATTCCGCCATCTTGAAGTCACGCTTGGCCAATAACCGATATATGTAGCCAAGCAGGCTGGAATGGAACTGGGCTTTGTATAATAGTTCTTACTTTTGTATCATAAAATAAAAAAGATTGAATCTGACTAAAATTACGTACTCGAGCTAAAATATGACCTCCTGGTCTTAATAGCTATTAATAGTCTCTGATCTGGCTTTTTAGGCCACCACTCAACGCTCTTCTTGATCAAATAATACTAATACTGCTAGTGATACTGATACCGATACTGATCATGATGATGATGAAGAGGAGGAAGAGGGGGAAGACCAGTTGGCTATTAATTTACACTGAAATGTGGCCGAGGGACTGTAGCTAGTAGACAGAAGGAAAGGAACTCAGGTCTTCCGGAAGTCCGACTTCCTAACCACTTACAACGCTGCCTGACACCTGTCTGCTGTTCTTGATAACCACTCACCATTTCATGTGGTCCAGGTGGCTCTCCTTCTAATGGAGGCTCTACGGCGACAGCCTGAACAGGAGTTTCCGCACACTGAGGAGTCCTGCTTATAAAATCGTTACAATATCTGCAAATCGCTAAAACAAGAACATGTCTAGATAAGAACTAGGACACTGGATAGATCATACATAGGAAGACGGACAGATAGACAGAGAGCTTTCCTACATCAACTCTCTCTCCAAGTCAGATTACGCTACATATACACTGGAGTCCCACACAGCTATCCCAAACACACTTGTTGGGTGCTCTGTGCTCAGAAACTGACTCGAGAAACAGGAACTACAATCCCAACAATTACTCATTGCTTCACAACACTTGAATGGGCGGTAACTGTTACAACTAAACATTGAAAAACTATCAACTTACGCGATCCCACGGGAATAAGTGTGTTGGTGGCTGTAAAAATGTACTCAGATTGCCGGCTATTCACATGGTAGCTCCCTTTGGCCCTCACGGACTTACGCACAGCCAATTCGACACGAACTGTACTTAGGGTTTTGCTTGTCCTCCAGCGGATGCCGAAGTTCAGCTCTATGGCGTGGACAAATGTTTAGGTTGTAATGTCCTTTCTCTATTGAGAAAATGCCTGAAAAATTGTTGAGTAGTTTGGTAGAAATTCTCCTAACAGAGAAAGAAGGCTGTAGGCTTAAAAAAATTCTTACCGGCTCTTGCTAACAACAACTTCATTAGAGTTTCTATGCCCACGTCCGTGCTCAATTTAGTAAAAGTCAAGTGTCCAGTGACATCTTTAGCGCAATCCTTGAGCGCCACGCATTCCAATTGACCAGGGTTATCCTTTGACGGGCCGCAGGGGGTAGGATGATCGAGTAACCTGCTATAGCTACAAAGAGCCATTGAAAAACAACGAAAATCGCGGCAGAGTTGTTTCGTAGTTCGACTAATCTCTTTCACAGAACCAGCTTGAGCCAAGTGCTTGAACGAAGATTTGCTTTTATTGTCGCACGATGTTAATAATACCTATTTTAAGCACGACTACGTCATAACCTAAAATGGAACTGACGTACCCATGCACCCGAATTTTTTTACATGTGTTGTAACAGTACAAGGAGTCTCCTTCTTTTCACTTGGCTGGGTTTGGACGTTCCAGGCAAAACGCGAGACGATTGTTTACTTAAAGGGATTCACAACAATTGCTTGAGGAAAGGACTTGAATGGGGTTACCTTTTCTTTATCACTGCACAATGTGACTCTCGCGTATCGAATGTCAACAACCCTTGTTAACCCGCCAGTGTAGCTCTCAGGGCCTCTTCACTTGAGCCCGGTTGACCAGGCTGGCTCGGTTAGCGGGATGAATTTTATGATGATGAAAAGTGGTGACGCGACCATTCACGCATGAAATTTAACAAACACGTCTGGTGAGAATTTTTCGCTTTTATCGGTTTTAGAAACCTCAAAATCCTTCATCTTTACTTTTGCTATCAAAAGAAATTATTCCGAGCTATAAATAGAAGAAAAACGAAGTCAAAATCAAAAAATGTATTGCATCATTTTCATCCCGGTAACCGGGCTGGGGTGTTCACATAGAAAAAATTCCAGCCGGGTGACCGAGATCTCGGCAACCGGGCCAGCCCGCCCTCTCGTATAAACACGTAGAAATTTTTCGAAGCATTTAGTGGTAAGGCAAGATCTCGGGTACCGGGCTTATATGAAGAGGTCCTCACACAGCCATGTATATGACCTCGAGGCTTCGGATCCAAAAGCCAGTGGTGTAGCATTGCAGTAGATAAACGACTTTTGGGTATGTTTCATTATTTTGACTATATTAAAATAAATGTTTTTTGAAAAAAACAAAAGCCTCTCCACATGAAATACAATAGCCTACACTGTATTTGTTTTCAATCAAGCTGGAGGTCTGGCCTTGAAATTGTTTATACTACATTTAAGCAATGGCGTTTCTCATCACCAGCCAGAAATGTTCTCCGTAAATTGATCTAGCTGTTCACGCCCTTGCTGATGATGTATCCCCTAATATCGTCGCGAGATTAAATTGATAGTGGCTTGGTGCGTTTACTCACTACAGTAAAACAGGTTCAGTTTACAAACCTTAATTAATGGTCCAGAGAAAGCTGTCTTAATCCGACAATGACGGCTAGATCCCAGTGTAAAGCATTCCGAACCGAAATGTTTTCCTGAAATGTTTGCGATGCAACCAATTTAGAGAATCTCTTCTGATAATACGCACATTTCAGCAGCGCTGGTTCTTGACAGCATGACTTATACACACGGTCAACACGAACACTTTCGAAAATAAATGTAGGTAGATTTCCACTTAACTTCCCAACCCACTTTCTTGAACTAATAAAAACCTCTGGGTGCCAAGCTGACATTAAAGAAGACATCTTCTCAGCTTCAAGTCACATATTTTCAAGATTGAAATAAATTTAATTATGTCGTGAGTGCAATGGGCGATAATTTACCTACACACTGTTTTATATAAATCTTGCGTTATTTGAGCCGAAAATGCCACGTTGTCTTCTGACTTTCTCATGGGGAAGAGTTGGTATTCCAGCACTAATATTTGGCACAGACAGTATATAAGAGTGGTACGTTTCGACTGTTGAGTGAAATAATCGAAAAATTAGGTACCAGGGGGCTTTTTTTACTGTTGAAAATGACTCATAATTAGCTGCCAAGTGAAGCGCTCTTCAGAGTTGTTTTTTAATTGGCCGTTAAAATCGCAAAACTAACAGTTTGGAAAATGAATAAAAGTGAGCTGTATAGAAAAATAGTTTTTCTAAGATTGTGTAACGTTTGATTTCATTTATGTTTTGAGGCCTCAGCGATGCTACGTCCCCGCATGTTATTAAGAACATGAAAACCGCAATTTGACCGCAATTTGATATAATCGTGAATTTCTCAAAATTAGAAAGTCGATGAAACTTTTAAATGTGACTTTTGAAAATAGTTTACCTAAGGTTGTCTTCTAGCAAAATATGAGCGATTCGTCAAATTGGTCGCTGACAAAAAAATTCTCGATCCTTACAGACAGTCATTCTTAATATACATTCTGGACATATATGTCCAGATCAATACACCACTCTGGCATTGATTTCCTTCTTGTTTAGCTTTAATCACAAAGTCATGATAACAAGTGGATTGCACCAACAGGTGCGTCTTTTCATACCACAGCTAAGAGATTGCCTAAAACTCCTGATTTCTGCTGTATGACAATGTTCGTTTGGAAACAAAGTCCAGAATACTAATTTTTCGGCCGAGGAATGACACCAAAAATTGCACTTTTTTGACGTGCAGTTTTTAATCCAAAACTTTGTTCAAAAACCAAAATTCTACATTTACAACAAACCTCAAGTTCTCCCCTTGGTATCTGCCATGAAAATTGTCTCTCACATTTTCTGCCAGCCACGCTTTAGCCAATCTGGTGTGTGGGAGATTCAACCACGCCACGAACTTAGAACTCTCCTTCGGTTCATTTCATAGTGGAGCCACCCAGTAATACCGGCAAAATATTGCACCGATGAGTTTTTTTTAGCAGTAAAAACCAGACCAATTTGCTTTGGTAGATCCTGAATTCCCTGGAGAACGACTGGACAGACAGCTTCATTATTTGAGTGGCCATGTTTAAATCGAAAAATCTTTGGCATCTCCGTCAACATGAAAACGCCTCTCACCTCTGGTTTCTTTCAATGGCTCGCCTCTACCCACATTCTAGCTTAATGATACCAGAATGGGGACTTCTCCAGAGGAAAATGGCTCAGAAAACCACTCTAAAACTGACAATCGCACTACACTCGAGCGATTCCACTTACTCGACAAACAACAGCAACTCATGTGCATCACGTTACACTAAAGCCTGAGTCCCCAGTATTTCAAGACAGCAGATATTTTCATATGAATCCATATATGAAGAAGTTAAGAGTCCCAGACTATTTATTGCCCAAAATCTGGTGCAAAATCTGTATGCAAAGGGTTTTCTCCGATATGAAGGAACCGGTAAAGGAGCTCAGGTCTTAATTTTGAAAAAAATGATTTGATTATTAGAGTACTAGACATTTTGGCGCTCTAACTGGACAGAAAGTGTACTTAAAAGCCACTTCTTCACAAACTTGCCGTTTGTGACTTAGCGTAGTGTATTCTTTGGTTTCGTAACCAAGGCGTTTGTGGAAATTCTTTGCCACGGAGGTGATGTAACTCTGCAGGAAATAGCGCATGGCGTGGTATATCTGAGCCATACTTTTATCGATGTTTTAAAGACTTCGAATACTTACGAGAAAAACAAAATTAGGTGGGAAGCCTCGAGTGATAAATGAGCGAAGAAAGAATTATTGAAAAAAATTAAAAAGCTCCCAAACAACAAGGAAATTTTTCGTGCCAGCGAATTAGAGCTGAATCGTAGCTATATCTTGAGACCTTCTGGGCAGTAAATCGAGCATTTAAACGGATGCCATTATGGCTTCATGGAGGCAACGAAAAAAGTTGTCGTCTTCAGTTTTCCCATATAAAAAGTAGTAAGCTGAAGTGACAGAAGTATTTCCTTTCTTTTTTAACGCAAGAACATTTGTCATGCTATTTGGTTATGTAACATTTCGTGTTGCGTTACTTTTCCAAGAACAAAAACACCTGGACTAGTGTCATTTCTGATGATGATTTCTGATGATGATGATGATGATGATGATAGCCTTTATTTTAAACGATAAGTGTCAAAGCTACATGAGCTTGTGGGGTTGTTTACAGCTAACTAATGACTATGAGAACTAAAAACAAGAAATATTTACAAGTGTGAATTGTAAACATGAAGTCAAGTATATACAAAGTCATCTTTTCTAAAACTACAAGTAGATGCAGATGTTATCTTAAAGCTAAATTCATTGAAGGCAATTAAAGATTTAAGCTTTACCTTGAGGTTACGGTATGGAATGCCATTTGCCAGGGCACTACAATTATTCGTCACTGCGTTCCATAAGACTGAGCCTTTATACGCGACGGAGTCTTTCATATAGCGGGCGTTGAAACGTGGAACTATTACGGAAGCGCATGCCCGGGTTGAATAACTTGTGTTCCGTTTCTTTGAAATACAATCGATTAATGTGACAGGTAACCAATCATGGAAGGCTTTATGAAAACAAATAAAAATAGCAGATTTATAATAAAAGGCGAGGGTCGGCCATTGGTCTCGTTGTAGGACTTCGGCAGATGCCATGTCTTTAGGGAGATTAAAAATAAGTCTCGCAGCTCTACAATAAAGTCTTTCCAGTGACTGAAATAAGTCAGAGTTGCAGCAAGAACCCCACGGTATAAGACCATAGGTCACTGAGGGCAAAATGACCTTGAAATAGAGATCCTGGCTGACGCTCCTAAGGAGAAATCTCAACTTCTTAAGTAGTCCTAGCTTTTTAGCAAATGAATTTTTGAGTTCCAGCATATGCGCAGTCCGGGTGAGTTTCTCATCGACAATTAGTGATTTAGATACCCATTTAATTGTAGAATTTCCAATGAAGATCGGGGGATACTAACCAGGGTATTTCTTCTAGAAATCAACATGGACTCGCTTTTAATTGGGTAGAATGTTAGTCTATTAATGAGGCACCACCCGTTTAATTCATGGAGTGCAGTATTTAGTTGGGCAACAGATAATTCTGCCGTGTCATTTATGCAGTAAATCGTTGTGTCGTCGTCGATGTCACTGAGGATGGGAGATCGTTCGTGAAACAAGTGAAAAATGTCGGCCCCAGGACGGTCCCCGGAGGGATTCCAAAAGAGACCGGTAACATCTCTGAAGTTGATCCATTAACAATTGTAAATTGATATCTTTAAGAAATTTTTAAGCAACTCTGGGATTGGTCCTGATATCCCAAAGTTCCTTTTCAATTTCATTTCAAGAATGTCATGGGACACACTTACGAAAGCCTTTTAAAAAACTACGAAAGGCAGCTGCTACCACTAAGCACGCATCTATAGCTTTCCTCCACGTTTCGGTAAGGTGTGTTAGTAACAGTTCTGTTGTATGTCCTGCATTGTTTGAACGAGACCAGATTAACGAACAATTGTGTCGTTGACTATACTGATTCGAGGATCTTGCATGGGACGCTTAGCAATGATATCGGTCTATATTTACTGCAATCGGTTTCGTCGTCATTTTTATATACTGGAGTAAGCCTCGCAGTTTTCCAGCTTGTAAACACACTCCTGTTCTTAATGCAAAGTCGGAATAGCCTGGAGAGTGACGGGATTATCGCGTCACCCGTTATCTTTAAAAGCTTTGGAGGTATGTTATTAGGACCTGTGGATTTCTTTGTTCACAGCGCTTTTATTTTGTCCGCTACTAAAGACTACGAAACATAGGCATTTGTTAGTCGCGGAGTATCCGTCTCGTCCTTGTCTACACACGTTGCCCCGTGTCCACAGCTTGTAGGGGAGGGTAAAGTAAAAAAGGTAAAGATAGCTTTAAAACCGATCCTTGCAAAATAAGAGTTTATCAGGTTCGCTTTTCCCGAGTCCTTGAATTCCAGGATGTTGTCTTCCATTTTAAGAGGCCCGATGTTTTTGCGGACCTTGGGGCTCGTAGCCCCCTTAAGAAGATTCCAGTATGCGCTCGAGGACTTAACTTCACAAAAATGTTGGGAAAATAGGCTGATTTAGCTTTTCTTAGGTCAGTTGTAACTTCGTCCCTAACTTTTTTGTAATTAGACCATTGCTCAGGACAAAACTAGAAATTCCCGCCTTAAAGAGTTTGTACCTTCGGTTCATTTTGTGACGAATTTTACAAGTTATCCATGAAGAGGAAAAGCTTATTGGCTTTGTTTCTTTCCACGGAGCATGCTCATTCCAAATATCGTCGAATAATCGTCCCCAAACCCATAGCTCATCTTGATCGTAAAACTCTTCGCTTTCCCTGATGCTGCTCAATGTTTTGGACGGCTCAAGGAAACCCATACAAAGTTACTCTATGACAGTGAAAGAACTAATAACTAATAACTAATAACTAATAACCTCCCCCCCCTCTAATAAGCCCCCTGCTTGGACGTCACTTCTGTAATAAGCCCCCCCCCCCTCCCCTCTCTAATAAGCCCTTCCACCCCCACATAAGATTTTGTAAATAACTCCCTCCTATTCCCTTTGGCGAAATCCACTTCATGAGGCCCGATTAGTCTGTTTTAAAACAAATATGCACTCAAACACATAATACTGTTTGCTTATCTTTATTCAATAACCAAGTTTCATTCGTCGAAAAACAAAAACGGCGTGTTTAAGATTTGAATAAACCTCCCCTCTCTAATAAGACTTCCCCCCCCCCTCCCCGTTAATAAGGCCTGAAATTAAATAAGCCCCCGGGGGCTTAATAGAGCTTTTACGGTATATTATTTTAACGCTAGGGATACTCGTCGGGTGGTCTAATGATATAAATAGCAAGCAGAATGGAAAAGAGTCAACGCATTGTGGTCACCTCGTTTTATAGCCTTGGATCGGCCTGTCTTCGTTCTGATAAAGCTTTTTCTGCATAATATTTTAACCACTCGTCTGGTGGTCTAATGATGTAAATAGCAAGCGGAATGGAAAAGAGTGAACGCGTTGTGGTCACCTTGTTTTATAGCCTTGGATCGGCCTGCCTTCGCTCTGATAGGCTTTCCATCACATATTATTACTTTGCCATCCTCACTGACAAAATAAAAAGAGCTGGATGAAGAAACTGAAGCAAAGCTTTAGTAGACGCCACTTCGGAGCGTTATGAGCGTAAAGAGGCTCAATACGCCACTTCGGAGCCTCATGTCAGATGCGAGGTTGTCCGCGATATCCGTGATACATTTTCAGAAACATAAGGAAATCGACTTTTAATGAGATAATTTCTGAGTTTGTTGGAAAAAAAAGGCGGATGATAAGCTCTGTGGCTGTAACGGAAAACTAGATACAACTTCTATGAAAGCTATCGGCAGTTATATCTGACATAGCCTCAGGATTTCGATCTGTTGTTCATGGGGATGTGGACAAACACATCGATTGTTTACGCAGATTTTTGAGAAGCGCGAACTTAAATGAAACTTAACTAGGTCATAATTACGTCAATGTAGGTGCTTTTACAAGGAAAACAATGCTGGTCAAAAACAATGTGGTACACAGCGGTAACAAAATCACCCATTTGTGAACTTAAGTCTGAAATGCCACTAACCTGTTAGCTCAATCACAGCCAAATTCGTTCTATCGCGCTCCGCGTTTTCGAAACAGTTTTGGGTTTTTCTTTTCCGCCAATCATCTCAGTGGGGGCGGTGTTATGCAAATCATAACGCAGCACGTTCTGACTGGAAGGTCTCAACGGGGTTAGCCGTTAGCCATAAAACGTCCAAAAATCTAGCCGTTGGGCGTAAAAAATGAAAAACTTAACCGTTAGCCGTATTCATATTAATATTAAAAAATTCTGGCCATAAAAATAAAAGTCTAAGGTCTCGTGTGAAGACTAATGTGTCTTGAATTTTCTGATTTTACGAGTCTTTATAGCGAGTTAAGCCGATACTCTCACTATTCAGAAAACCGGAAGTGTTGAAATTGTCTGTCGAACGCCGAACGGTGTCCGTAGCACGAGTTGACAGACGTTTTGACAGCTCTTACTATTTTTTAGACCATCTCCAGTTTCTTTATTCATGATTTGACGACTTTGCGATGTCGATGAGATGGCCGTTGTGAAAGCTGTTATTAGTTTTTATCGCAATGGTGAAGAAAAACCAATTGAAAGATACAAAGCGAGGAAAAAAATTGAGAAACAACACAGATTGTTTCTTTCATTTAGAAAACATTGTCATAGATTTTCTTGGACTAAACGACAAAGCCGAGAAGTTCGGGCTAGGGTCGTTTAACCTGAAACTTTTACCGCCTCGCAAAATTTGGTGGCAAAACGGAAAATCTCGACATCGCGACCGAGCAGTGGCTGGAACTGGAATTGCCCGTCTTGCTTGTTTCAGGTGGGGAGAGCGAGCTCAGTAAACCGTAAGTAGTTTCATTAAATTAACGATAAAATAGGCTGCATGTGTGTCTTCATTTGCTATGTCGACGCAGCAGGCTAGCAGGTTTGGCACGTGGACGGAGTGGTCGTACTTTTGCAATCGTTAAGCAAAACCACTGGACTCTGGAATTTTGTAATTTCGGTCACAATTAAAGCCAAATGCTTAATAGGTCGACGGCGTTCTCATATATACGTTTTCGCCGGTTCCTGAGCCATTAAATGTGCATTCATTGTAACTGTAAAATATCAATGTAATATCACAACAAGAGCTCTTCCTCTCTGAGGGAGTACTCCCTTATATGAGCTATATATATATATATGTGCGGCCCCAAAGGGTATGGGTTTTTAGCCGTTTTGGTCTGAAATGGGGTATGATTTGTGCACTCTAGTCTTGAATTCGGTATGTTTTTTAGAAGAAGCTACTTCTTCATCTTAAGCCAATAAGACCATCAACAAAAGCCCTTATTTTTTAAATTCCGACGTGGAAAGGCACAGATTGATATCCTGATCGGCATTGACCACGCGCACCTGCACACAGGCCAAACCAGACAAGCAGGAGAGCTTGTAGCAAGACAAACGCCACTGGAATGGGTAGTGTTTGGAGGCACATCGGGAAACGTTCAGCCAGCAAGTCGTGTATTATTTGTCAAGTTCGCTATGCCCGTGGACCTCTCAGACTTCTGAAAAACGGAGACAATGGGCGTCGAGGTGAAGCCATGTGTTTGCGAAGCAGACAAGTTAAGCCAAGTGGAAAGGGAAGAAGCCAAAGTCATCAACCAGTCGTGTCAGAAAATTGGCAACCAGTGGATGATTCCATATCCGTGGAAACAAGATCCGAATGTCCTTCCAGATAACAAACCGCTGGCGTTGAAACGGTTGGAATTAGTGGAATGTCGTCTGAAGTCCAACCCAGATCAAGCCAAGGCATATGATGAGAAAATGACTGAAATGAGGGACTTGAATTTCTGCAGAAAGTTATCAAAGGACGAAATGAAGAATTACAAAGGTCCCGTCCACTATATACTGCATCACGCAGTAATCAGACCGGAAAAGAAAAGCACCCCAGTTCGCATCGTTTTTAACTCGTCATCCGTATTTCAAGGCCATAAACTGAATGATTATTGGATAAAAGGTCCTGATCTACTTAACAGTCTATTTGGTGGGGTCGTGCGTTTCAGGGAAAGAGAAGTCGCATTAGTCGGCGACATATCGAAGATGTACCATCGCATACTGATACCCGAGAGAGATCAACAGGTTCACCGATTCCTATGGAGAAACTTAGAAACCCACCGCGAGCCAGATGTCTACGTCCAAACTGTACTAACTTTTGGGCACAAGCCAGCCCCAGCAATGGCACAAACAGCATTGAGGAAGACCGCACAAGAAAGTAAGAGTACCCACCCCAAAGCAGCCGATGTTTTAATTAAGAACGCGTACATGGATGATATCTGCGACTCTGTTGACACAGTGAAGGAAGCAAAACAGCAGGCTAAAGATCTCCACAACGTTCTAGAAAAGGGTGGTTTCAAAGTCAAAGGTTGGATCTTCAACGAGTCCTTGAAAGACCAGAGTCAAGATGAGAAGATGGAAATGATGACGATGTTTCAGGGAGCAGTCGAAGAGAAAGTTCTAGGCGTCACATGGAACAATCAGTCAGACACGTTATCGTTCAAGGTGGACTCTGACTTGATGAACCGTATCACAGAATTTGAACATCGACAGCCTGAGGTTAAATTAACGAAGAGAATGTTACTCAGTCAAGTCGCCCGGATCTACGATCCAGTTAGATTCGCCGCCGCTTTCTTGATAAGAACCAAGATAGGAATGCAAGAGCTTTGGCAAACAGGAGTTGATTGGGATGAGGAGCTTCCGCCTACAGTCCGTGACAAATGGATCGAACTGTTCAAAGAGATGAAGGGTCTTAATAAGATCACCTTTCAGAGAAGTTTGTGTAGTGCGAACGCCACCGAACTGCCAATGTTGTGCGTATTCTCAGACGTATCCCAGGAAGCCTTTGGAGCTTGCGCCTACATCAGGCAGAGAACAAACGATGACAAGTACCAGATCAGGTTGATTGCGGCGAAGTCGCGAGTGGCACCTATGAAGCAGCTGAGCGTACAGCGTTTAAAGTTGCAGGCCGTAGTTCTAGCATCCCGTCTAGCAAAGACCATACAAGAAGAATCCAGGATACGATTCCAATCCGTGAAGTTTTTCACTGACAGCATCATTACACTTGCCTGGTTACAAAGCCTGTCACGCAGTTTTAAGCCAGTTGTTTGCTCACGAGTGGGAGAAATTCAAAACCACTTCGCCGGGAATCAGTGGAGGCATATTCCCGGCGAAGTGAATGTGTGCGATGATGTCTCCAGGGGATACGTGTGGAAAATCTGAATGGAAGTTGGAGTAACGGACTGGAGTTCTTGCAACTCCCAGAAGAACTTTGGCCGCAAGAAGCAGTCAAACCTGTCTCAGAAGAAGACATGGAACGACGTCGGGTGAAAGTAGTGTGCGAAGTGAAGAAGGTTGAGCAAGCCATCGACCCTAAGAAGTTCTCTAGCTGGAGAAATTTTATTCGAGTAACGGCACGCATACAGAGGCTAGCCGACAAGATATATTTATGAAAGCACGCTCAAGAAGGAAGAAACGGGCCACTTTCCGCAGAAGAACTGGAAAGTGCTGAGATATTCTGGATAAAGGAAGCTCAAAAGGACTTGCGTCTTCGAATAGAGAAGGGGGAATTCAAGACCCTGAGTCCATTTTCGGATGAGAAAGGTGTGATTAGAGTCGGAGGAAGAGTGGACGAAGCTTTCGTGTCCTATCAAACAAGACACCCTGCCCTTCTCCCCAGTGATCACTGGATCTCGTGGCTGATAACAAGACACGCCAATCAGTACGGACATAACGGTGTAGCAGCTACGACAGCCAAAACAAGGACGAAGTTCTGGATTTTGAAGGCAAACAAGCTAAGCAAGTCCGTCAAGTTTAAGTGTTGGTTCTGTCGCGAAATGACACGCAAGACGGAGACGCAGCTGATGGCCAATTTACCTGCACTTCGCTTAACTTCTTACACTCCACCGTTTTACATTACAGCATGCGAGTAAGTCAGACAGGGATAAAAGCGTTGTATATCTTCTGTGGCCACTTGGAAAAGCAGCTGGACTCTGGACTGGACTCAGGACTGGACTTTAGAATTGTCCAAACATGAAATGAAGTTAATATTTTACTTATTAGTTAAAAATCAAATTAAGGACGGTGCCTCCTAATATGAAGATATTTTTTCGCGGATGATCACTATGCTAAAATGTAGATGTTGGTAATGGCTAACCAAAATTGAAAAGAAAATTGGCGGTAACCATGCATTTTTCAGAGATAATTAAGTCCAAAGCTGCAAAAAATAGAGACTTAGTATTTTTTTCGAAAAAAAGAAAAGAAGAAATATTTTTCTGAACATTTCCTTAGAATTCCCGTTTACATATACCAAGACAACAACAAACCACAAGCTTTGAAATACATAACAACTGGTGATATAAAAACTACTTTTTATGTAGTATTTATTACAAAATCATTGCATTGGAGGCATTTTTGGCCCTGACTGCTCCCTTTTAGTTGAGCAAAAACACAGGCTAAATGTATTTTGCGAATCATGAAAAAATCATCTTGTGTTGAGTAGGCTTAACACTTTCATTTTGTGAGGTAAGACGTGGGAGTCACCGTGCGTTTTTTAGAGCTATGTTGGTTATTTTCTACTTTTAAGGCGCTGTTTTGGGGGCTTGAGACAGTTTTTGCTCTACCCCCTCCCTAGTAAGTGAAATATTTGCATGTCTTTTCCTTGGGCATGCTGGGATATCCGGTATGGCGACACATGCTGGAACATAAAGTTTTCTTGATTCTTCGAAAATTAGAGGACATTTTTTTCAATGAAGATGGCTTTGAATGTTAAGAGCAAATTCGAAGACGTTTTGAGATGTGCATTTATAGTATAACTTGCCCTTTTAGGCTCTGGCGAAGTGGAAGACAAACACATACGTAAGATCACGTGTTGTAGTTTTGTCATTTACTTTCGCAGTTGTTTCTTGTGGTTGTATTATCTTTCTGGAAGGAGTTTTGAAATTCATAAAAACTACGCAGTTTGAGAGCCAGTATTCGTGATTCATTGCTTCTGATTTTCGCAGTCCGTTATTCAGGCAAATTAAGTTCAAGCTTTTCATCAGTTACGAAGGTAAGACATCGTGTTATGTTACGTCTTACGTTCGATGAAAACATCTTTCTTGTTGTTATTGTTGAAACAGCAATAAAATAAAAGAATAAAACCGAACCAGATTTGTTGTGTATTAAACCGCTATGTGTAGCACATAACTTTTTTAAGCGATTCCTTTGAATCACTTTATATTATTATACAGCGTTTTGATAAAGCTTAAGTCTTAAGTTCTTATATTATTTGCCACTTCCCTTCACTTGCTTTTCCGTGATTCAGAGTAATTTCATAAAACACACCACAATAACGCTTTCTTTTACGGGTTTTTGGTGTAGACATCCTGTTGCCAGTCCTGTAAAACCGCTAAATCAAGAGCTTACAAAAAAAATACGGTAACCATCAAAACAAACAATCTTCTGAGGAAATCGGGCGAGTAATCGCGCGAGTCAAGATGGTTGCGTGGTGCGCAGAACGAATCCGCACTAGCAATAGGAGGCACCGTTCTTAAGTGAATTTCAGTTTATTAAAATGAAATTAGCATGGAAAATTTAGAAAACTCAGAGAACTCGCGCTATAAAAGCCACTACAGCTCGAAAAATTGTCGTGATAAAGGTCAACTTTGATCTGCGTACTTCCAGTCTATTTCGCCGGCTCCTATATTGTCTTGCAGAGTTGACAAAAGTGAATGAACGAGGCTGTCGCGAAGTGAGATAGGTATCTGTGTGCTTTTTAAGTGTTCTACTGTGTACGGTTTTCAAATTGCCTGTAACTAAAAGATGGAAACCAGATATTTCCAGAACCGAAGTCCTGATAATAAAGGATCTTTTAACTGATAGTTTGCATGCCAGATTCCCGGTACTTCTGCATGTACCGGAGCATATAGGCACCGGAGAACATTGTATTACTATTGTTTGGGGGGTTTTGTGATACATGTAGATGTTTCTTTGGAGTTCCGGTACATGCAGAAGCTACCAAGATTCCGGCCTTTTTCTCATGCGAGTCTTACACAGACACGGCCAGTGTACCAACGAAACGCGTACTACAGCAACATATTTTCCCCATTTTATCTCATACAAGGTAATGTAACGATTTCAACAGTAATCGGTTCCTCCTCGGTTTAAAATCTGTTAACACATTCTAAGCAAGAAAACAAAACCTCTTTTATTCACCGACAGGATGCAAGATGCAAGCAGATCAAAGTTGATTCCGGCTTTATCACGATAATTTTTCGAGCTGGGCAAGCTAAAAGCGTATCTAAAAATTAGTAACACGACCAACTTTCGTAACATCACAGAGTTTTATCGTTTTCGCTATCGTGGCTTTTATAGCGTGTGTTCTCTGAGTTTTCCATGCTAATTTGATATTTAACTAATAAGTAAAATATTAACTCCATTTCATTTTTGGACAATTCCATAAAAGTCTATCCAAAGTACGGTCCAGAGTCCAGTCTAGCTTTTCCAACTGGCCATCTCCTGTTTCATTTTCTGACGGTCTACCATCACAAGATTAAGAAATATGATATGGGGTTATAGGTCAATCGCTATGATAGACTGTGTTTCATAACAGTTTCCTTTGGGAAAGTAATAAAAGTCTTTTCAATCAGTGTAACAGGGATTGCCTTTCGGACATTCTGTTCAATGTGTACATTAAAACGATCTTCCACCTTATAGCTGCTTACGGCTGTTTTCCCGTTCAAAAAATAGGAGTGCGAGCGTGTATCAGAATATGTGTTACATAAAGTATGTGTGGCAAGAACGGCTTCTCAACAACTGGATTTCGTATTTTAATGGCCAAGAGCAAGTGTTCACATTCCTAATTCAAGTACGTCAACAAAAGTTTATCTCGTCGATCTAGCGTCGCTTTTTGCATCATTTAAGAACGTAAATATACTTGCCTGTTGTGAATTCACAGTAAACACCTTAGAAACACGTTCTTACAGACCGTAAAGCGAAAAAGCAATATTTTATTTCCAGACTTAGGCACGTTTTATGACTTGCTCCCTCAAAAATGAAATCCGCCCGAAACACCACAAAATGAGCTTTTAATTTCTCGCTGGTCATTTTTAATCCAAGTGATATAAGACTGAATGAAACCTTTAGTTTTTGTTTTTCTTTGTCTCAGATTAATGGTAATGGATCTGAGACAAAGAACAAACAAAATTTTTAAACCAAAGAAAAAATTTGAGCAACAACAAACCAGACAGCATAAAAGCACTCAGACAACCAGTTGTAAAATTGTTAAGACTCTGTTGAGAAACTCTCAATAAAAAAGCTTTTCTTTCTTAAAATTGATGCTGGTAAGAAATCTGTAAGATGTAGCACACTTCCCCTTACTCTCCCTCCTTCGAATTTCTTCCAAGTTTCGAGCACGTGTTGCACTGCAAGCAACTTTGATAAGAGGGTGAGAGGGATGGAATGCGCAAGATCATGGAGACATGACTAAAGGCCAAAAGTTGTAGTTTGCAACTGGTTATAGCTTGTGCGCTGCCGCCTATGGATGCTGATCGCGACTTGACGTCCGATGTTTCAAACTTCTTACCGTTAGAAAACAACTCGAAGCCTTCGCTTGTATGATTTTTTTCTTCCAATTCTTGTGCAGGATTTTATTTCGTGGGTGGAAAGGCTCTGCGCGTTGTTTTTTAAATGCACGTATATGTATTCGTCTCTTACTTAGACTCAAGAGGAATGACTTAAAAACGATGGTCCGACGTTTTCATGTTGGCATACTTTCCATTTTCGTTATGCGTAACCGCAAACATCAACAGCTCCGTACGCTACATTATTCCATTTTAAAGAAAATTTGGTAATATTCGTATGCCTTGGATGAAATTGCTTCCTCTCGATGAGTCACTAAAATAGATGACACTCCCCTTTTAAGGTGAGTGACACCGCGGTCTTCAGCACTTTCCAGTATCTTTACTTTAATGAATAGATACTACCACTCTTTATCACTTGATACCAGGATAATCGTATGACGCAATGTCCAATCGCTATTGAACAAGCTGTGGCGATCTTATTGAAATTTTACGTCACCATAGCAACAGTTTAACGCGTTTGAAACAACGCTAATTTAGCTTTAAGTGTTAATAAAATTAGTCAAAGTGGCTATGAGCCATTGAACCCGGAAAATAAACTACAAACCTCTCGCGTATCACATTATAACCACATATGCAAATATTATTTAGATTTGACGCATGATTCAGTCTTTGTAAGGGCGAAATTTAAGTGTGACAAGCCGGCCTCTCAAAAACAAATAGTCCCTTAATATATGTTCCCTTTTTCTCCGACAAAATTATCAAAGCCAAGTTCCTCTTCATCTGGAAATCTTTCGTTAGTCTCCTGTAGTATCTTGATGACATTTGCTCTACATTTGGCCGTTTTCATGATCGTAATTTTGGTTGTACAGTTTTACTCAGATATACTAGTAGTAGCTATCCCTAAGTGCCAACGAGTCAGTTAATATAATACATAATTTGTAGATTTGTAGAAGAGATATCCAAGATATAGAGTTTGTACCATCGCTGGAACTAAACAGTAACTTTTATTTCAAAGTACTGCAACTGCAACCAGTATATAGGTTTGACTTGAGTTTGTTTTCAATAGAGTCTCGCTCGAATCGACTGTGGCACGTTGGCCACAACTTACAACAGTGGCACGCTACCGATTTGAACACGCTGGTTCAGTTTTGAGCTCGCTCACTCATTCTAGAACACTAAGATTCAAAAATAAATATCAAAGAAAACTCAAATAAATTGTGCACAACTCAGTGGTCACGAAAAAGGAAAACAAACTGCTCCTCTCGACAATGGCACGCCGACCGAAATTGATAACAGCGGCGGATAAGAACACGTACGCTGGTTTAGTTTTGAGCTCGTTCACTCAATGTAGAACACGCTGGCTCGAAAAGAAATATTAAAAACACTCAAATAAAGTGCCGACGAAATACAATTGTCAGAGAAATGGAAAAAATGTGTTTTTAATCACCTCTGAGTTCAAGGCATACAGGATAATTAGTTTGTCTCGAACCATGATGTCACAAATCATTAGTTCTTGTAGTCACATGAAAGGCGGCCTTGGTTTCCTTACCTTTCATTACATTTCTCTAGAGCACTCGAAATTATTTGTGCATACAGAAAACTTTCGCTTATAAAACAGCGCGGTCGAGATGGCGCAATGTTCGGCCAAAATACGAATATTATACTTTTTCAACTGAACTAATCATTCAAACAATTCTTGAAAAGTAAATAGAAATTTATAAACAACATTTACGGTACGGTGGCATCATCCCTGGTCTTTAAGCCATTTAAGTTTGCGGTTCGGTTTAATTTATCACATACATATGCGAAATATTATATAGTGGTTAGCAGATTTTTCCGAGTTAAAAACAAGGAAAGGTGATCTGTATTTTCAAAACTTGTTATTTAACCCATTGACTACCGCAGGTTTTTACATTTTCGGAGTGATTTTCCACCTATAAACGATGAATAGCAATTCGTGACTCTTTATTTGAACTACCAGGGAAAAGTGGTGCTGTCCTAAGGCACTGGAGGCTCAAGGTTTCTGAAAACGTCATTTTGACGTAGCTATTTTTTATCCGTGAAGCGACAACAATGGCCCAAGTTCGGTTTGCTTGCGATTTCTGCTAAATTTACAGCCATTTTTCATCTTTAGCGGCTGCCTGATGAGCATCATTAAGCGTGACGGTAGCTAAGAGTCCACTTTCTCAAAGAATCGAGCAAGGTGATGTACTTTGTTGTTGAATTTGGCTTGTTACTCGACGAACTGGGAATTTGGCCGGTCGAACACTTAGTACCTTTGGGACTCGACTATTGATGAATTTCTCGACCTACCGCCACATATTTTGGAATTTCTGTGTACTGAAGATGACCAGGAGCAGGAAATTTTTGCGGTAGGTCGGAGTGGCATGTGAAAGAATTGGGGGATGGAACGGGCGCTGTCAAAAATTCTCGTTAGTTCCCAGCATGCAATGCGCTCAAGATGTTGAAAATGTCGGGAAGGCCCGAATGCACTGGAACAAAAGGCTGTATCTACGCTCGGGAGAAGAATACGAACAAAAAAAGTCATTTCTAAGCTAGAAATAGGACTGAATTTTGTTATGATGGTTGAATTTTGGTTTTTCGACGATGATTTCCCTAAAAAAAATGAAGGCAAAAAGGGGCATTTTTGTTGTTTCTCTTTGACGTTAAAAACGGCCAGTTTCGTTCTTGTCCAAACTCAAAAGGCCATATTTGGTAAAAATCGCTACGTTTCTTGCATTTATTGGATATCCAAATTTAAAGGGCATTCCATTTCGTGCTCACAACTAACAGTTAAGGCAATATTCGTGCGGTTTTGGCCGGCACGGGTGCCAATGGGTTAAGGATTAGACATTGAGGCCACTATAAGAGTAATAATTTATAAAGATTGTTAGTAATGATCAATCATAGTGAAAAAGCCGAAAAGTGGTGGAACAGGTGTGAGTCACTTTAAATTTGCTACCCATCAAATGTCATTTTTTTATTTACAGTCTATACTTTTGCGCAAAGGCTGAATTATATACACTTTTTAATAATAATTTTTCTGTACTTTTGAGCAGCCGCATCATCTGTCGGTTGGAAAAATACAATACATGACATTTAAAGTGCTACTGAGACAAATTTTGAGTTTTTCTTGTTTGTTGCTTTTCGTGATCTTTGAAGGCTAATAATTATGCATGCCGAATTTGAGTTCCAAATTCCTAATGGAAGTCCGCTTTTTCGATGCTTGTTTCTCGCGAACGAGCGTCCGCCGTTACTCAAACCAGATATTGTCCGAGCAAGAAAAAAGGCTTGGGGCTCGCACTCTGTGACGTCATCTTATCATCTGAACCAAAGTGTTCTGAGAGGAAGTGACAGCTCCATACGTAAAAAAAAAAAAAGATATTTCTGTTTATATGCTCATCGTTTGTAAAACCTTGTGAGGCAGATATGCCAGCTTGTCGCTGTGTTGAACAAGAATGCACCAACAAGTCAAATCTCTTTGCCTACGCCAAAGAGCAATTATAAACTGGCCAAGTGGAAAGCCTTCGTTCGCGGCTCCAACTTCAACCCCAAGGGGTTTTTCGATATCTGCTCATTTCATTTCAGGAATGAAAGGTTGTTTCAAAGACGTTTTAGCTTGTATTCGAGTTTGAATCTTCACTCGTTTCACATGCGTGGAAATTAAGAAACGACCGACACCAACAAAACGGACTTTGATTGAACGATCATTATTATGGCATGTTTGCGCGTCAACAAACTGGCAAAGGAATTTTGAAAAAAAATAATGAGAATCAAACGTGATTTAACACTATTCATACTTAAAGGCAAAACTAAATGCAAAACAGTGAAACTTAAAAAATATAGTTTTTTTCTCATTACAACAAATACAAAGATTACGAAGCATGTCTGGCAGATTTTTGCAAGACATTAATCACATCGTGAAATACGAAAACTAATCTGATGATTCTCTAGTGTATAAACAGAATAATTGACACGTGAAGCCGCTGTTTACACGTTAAAACTTTTAGCTGAAACTTGTGTGCAACGGCACTGCGAAACAAGTTTCAGCAGGCGTTGCACCGTGTAACATGGTCGGTTTCGTGAAACTTTTTCGAACTTCCGTTTTTAGACAAGTTTCACGAAAAGTATAACCGCTTTCTCCTTCTGCAAAGGTCCCAACCGCGACCGCAAAGGTGATAAAAACAATCCGTATGTGCGTGCCAATCCGTATGTGCGTGCTCTGCGCATGCTTTCGGCCATTTTGGAAGCCATGTTGTATGGGATTTCTGGCTATGGTTGTCGTTTGAGTAATGGCGGACGTTATTTCCACACTTTCGAGCAGCCTTTACAGATATAAACCAGCATCAGGTTAGCCGTGGACACATTTTTTGGTCAACTTTAGGGTCTAGTCTTCAACGTAGGATAAAAAACTCGCGAAAAAACTCCACTGATTTTCGTCTCAGTAGCACTTTAAAATATTTCATTGAAATATAGACACTTTTTTAACACTCTTCTTTTATACTTTTCAATAAGTGCCATTGATAAACTATCAGTAGCACCGACTGTTTCAGATCTGTATGCACTGTCGGAATAATGCAATACACCACATTTCAAATATTTCACTGAAATATAGACACCTTTTAAACACCCATTTTTTATACTTTTAAGCAAACGCCATTGATAAACCATTTGCAGCACTGACGTCTGTTTCAGGTCTGTATGCACTGTCGGAATAATGTATTACACCATTACCACATTTTGGATTCTGCGACTTAACAGTTGACCACCGCACTGATTTGGTGGCCTGTTATTCCATCGAGAAATTTAATATAACACTACTAAGTCAGGAAGGAGAACCCTTAGTTGTAGTCCATAGTACAGCCTATCTTTTTCCTTATATAAGATGGGAAGCCTTTACCCCTGTTTTAATATTTTTCGCAAGGTGTAGCATCCAGCATTTTGACGACAAACATATTTGAGCCAAGCTCGTCCATCAGCCAACTTCAGTCTTCAGTGCCTTTACCAGGGAAAGGTTCGTGCATAGTTTCAACATTCCAAACAATATGATGGCTAGAGTATTCACATCAAGAACTTCATTTAGAGAATGAAAACGCATGTTAATATTAATGTGTGACTGATCGATTTTTTCAGTTGGAGTCGTATTTACAAATGGTGCAGCTACTTTGTGTATTCCAGAAGGTTGTTTGAGCACATTTTACAGTTGTGTGTTCAGCAAGGCTGGAGGTGACCTTGTTTTGATACAAACCTTTCTGTCTTTCTCATGCAAATGTAGACTAGTTAGTATAAGAACAACATGATTTACATGAGAAAAACATTGAGGTCTATATCAAAACAAGATTACCGCCAGCCTCGTTTCCATTCACTGGTCAGGTCATTGGAAAATGGGCTATTATAAAAAAAATTCCCTACCTCGAACAAAAATGAAGTAAACCCCAAAACAAATTGTGTCTTCGACACAAGCGTTTTCCCGCGCTAGCTTCTGTATTAGTATTCAAATATATGCCAATAGTTCTGATCTGAATATCCCGCTGTTGGTGTTTTTTATGATTGAAAAGGATTATTGATTTGTAGCTATTTGTCGTTGGTTTGCCTTTAATGATGAAGGGTTACCATACGAATACCCTGACGGCTTTCCCTTCTTTCTCCATTATTTTAGGTCGTAACACAAAGGAAAAGCTGCAACAGCTGATAGCAAAGTTGGATCGCATTAATGTAAGTGCTCATTCAACGGGCGGGAGAGTAGCTGCTCAACTTGAACAGCCACTCACTCCCTCTTAGGGTTCTCTTACAATAATTTTCTGTAGCACAGCAAGGGTAAGTGTTTCTTACATATTGGCCTGGAAGGGAAAAGCAAGGAGGAACACCCACACTCTCACGAAAAACACTCTTGCATCATATGGCGAATCAATGGGCTCCTATAAGGGCCAACTCAGGAATGCAACGTGTGAAATTAGTCTTGGAAGCAGAATAAAAGAAGGGCAAAACCTGTCCTGACCTGACATGAATTGCTTACCGTTTTTGCCACTTTTTGGCAATTGAAAGTAATAAATATTGAGTGCAAGGCACTGGGAAGACAAAGAAATACCGCCCCAACTGATCGTCCACCAACACGTAAAAATGTGCATAAATTTCCATTTCAGTCCGCAAAGACTTTTATTTATTTATTTATTTATTTATTTATTTGGCTACATAAAAACGATACAATAGATACATAGAGCTGTCACAAAACTAACAGAGATGTAGCGAGGGAACTACCATGGCCGAGAACGGCCACTTCTGACTTCCGACTTCCAACTTCCAACTTCCGACTTCCGACTTCCGACTTCTGAATCCGACCTCCTACTCCCCACTTCCGACTTCCGACTTCCGACTTCTGAGTTCCGAGTTCCAAGTTTCGAGTTCCGACTTCCGACCTACGACTTGCGACTTACGACTTACGACTTACGACTTCCGAGTTTGGCCGCGTGGGCAGCCATGAACGAAAAAAGGAATGAAAGGATTCAGTCGTTGGTCAATTCGATAAGAAGGCGAGATCGTCAAGAAAACACCCGTAAAAGGGCAGAATCCGCTCCAGAAAAAGGCATGAGAAGAGTTTCTGAGGTAAGAGCCGAGTTCCTTTGATTTCTGATGACCGCTTTGCGGAGCATTTGTGATAGGCTTATAAGACTTCAGCCTCTAGCTTCCTTGCAGTAAAATCCCATCCTCTAAACTACGAAACCTTTTCACGACAAAAGTGTTATGTCCTGAATAATGTAGCCTTTAACTTAGCTTAATGTGCCCCAGAATATTTCTTTCTTTGGCCGTGTTTTGGGAGATATGCGGAGGAATTGAAGCCATGTGTGTAATCACGTTGTGGCAAGTTATAACTCATCGAGCGGCCTTTTCGGCGAGTGCGAGTTGGCTAGAATGCCGATAATCTTGTCGGTGGCAGTTACAAGTTGAATGTAGTTCATATACGGGAAGTTTACATGA
>JAEMWC010000585.1:320000-327500 GCA_016490735.1 Pachyseris speciosa | reverse complement strand
GTTCTTGGTCGGTTTTGACATAAACTTAAGTACTTGACGTCTTCAGAGTTATTAAGCTTAGGTACTCTCCGCGTTTAGCGCGCACGTACACGAACTCGCACAAACAGCCGTGATTTTAAAACTTTTCTCTGTTTCTGCATGCTGAATCTTTGACATACAATTTTTAGCTTTATAAAATTGAATTAAATTATGTGAACCCCCATGCATTACAACCTCTGTGAAAACGTTTTTTGTAGTACAGTAATTTTTCAGATACAACAAAATGTTTCGCCACTCAAATGAAACTTATGTGTCGGAATCGTGTAATTCATTAGGGTAATCCATTTGAAAGCACGAACTGTTCCAGTATTTGTTTATGCGCAACTATTTTTCTTAGGCCAATACTTTGAATAATGGCCTTATTGTACACTTTGTTATAATTGTAATAGGGAATTTAGTTCATGGACAGTATAAAATAAAGTTTTGATGTCTGTGCGAATGAAGGTAACGTTTTAAGTTCCGGTTGAAAATAAAGTAATCATTTATTCCGTCACTGTTTAAGATACGTTTTTAACCTTCAAATATCGTATTTAGTAAAATTACTGAGCTTGCATCGGTTGCCTTAAGCAACTTTAATTGTTTCATTTAATGTTAGCATTAATTTGATTTCATTTGCATTGCTGCAACTTCTAGTTTAAGTTTTATAATTTCAAGAATTAAACAACACTTTTAAGGTGGGACGTGCATTTAAACGCGCTTTTGTTTTGTTTTGTTTTTTAACAAACAGCAACAACTATCTGTATCAACTTACCTTCTCAAGTATGCATTGTCCCTGAGCAGACAGCAGCCATAAAAAAACAATAATTAAAAAAGTCGTCAAAAAGTTCCGTTTAAAGAAAATGCAAGTCCAGTCCGTGGAATTTTTTTCCAGCTAACCTTTTGTGGCGCGGCGTCGCAGTGAACAAAAAGCGCGCGAAAGTATAGCCTCGTTTTCGTTCTTTCCTCCAGGCCCTCTCCTCTGAAAAAAGTCTTAAACATCGATCCTCGCCAAAAGCAATTGAAATTAGAAGAAACTGACAACGCCATCATAAAGAGCATACTCTCAAGCCTTAGGCAAAATTTTCTTTTATTCCTACCTCAAATGGTTGTTGAGCAGGAAGCTGACAAACTTTTCAGTTAGATTTTCTACTGCCGCACTTTTTTAGGAAAAAGTAATCATGGCCATTTTTTAAAACACTATTTATTAAACTACAACTTCGCTTAAAAATATTCTTGGAGAAAGGTTCTAGTAAACTTTAAGAGCGAATATTAAACTTCGGTCCGTTCTGGTCACGTGACCGATGACGTCACAGCATTAAAAATGTCAAAAATGTATACTTCATAAAAATATCTACCAATATCCAAATTTTTGTTTCCTCGCGTTTAATGCAACGCGAGATAGCACTTGTACCCAGACTCCCACTTTTTGAAAATTGTATATACCCCCCTTAATATTTATATTTTGTTCGGTACCCGGGCAGTCCGAAATGGCTCACACCATTGTGCTTCAAACCACGTTGACTGCTTTCTCAATAACAAAATAATTTCGTCACAGTGTGCAAAAACGCACTTGTGAGCAAAGTCACGTGACCAATGACGTCATCGCCCTTAGTCGTGTACAATAATTAGTTTATGGTAAGACTTATCTCTAGACAACGTGGGGTCTTGCTGCCCTCAAACTGACCAAGTTATCTGGGATTGACGATTTTCCAGCTGCAAAGGATTCTGGGAAGGTTCTTATTATAATTATATATTGTTATTTAATTATCCATGTTTTCTGCCATTGGGCTAGACAGCTTTTAGAGATACCTGTGAAGAAACTAACTGTGAACTGGAGTGACTCTATTGGGGCTGGTACCTTAAGAAAAGCCTTCAAGTGTGCCTGGCTTGGCACCGAAGTAGCAGTGAAGCAAATCCGCCGTGCTGCAAGTGTTACAGAATCTGTACTGCGAGAGGCTAAAATTCATAGTAGTCTACATCATCCAAACATTGTGAACTTCATGGGCATTTCCACAAGAAAGAAAGATATTCTCCTTGTAACAGAGTTTGTCATTGGTTCTTCTTTACAGGAACACATTGACGAAGAAATAACATTTAAGGAATCCCTGAAAACAATATCATTAAGGACATACTTAAAGGCATGGCCTACTTGCACGAGGTCGGCGCTGTGCACGGAGATGTCAAACCAGGAAATATATTGGTCACAGCGTCATTAGAAAATGCCAAGTTATGCGATTTTGGCCTTGGACGCTTACGACAGCAGGCCTCGTTATCTGTAGCCAGCCTTTCTTTTGGTGATACCGTGTTAGAGGGCACACCATCTTATATGGCTCCAGAATGTTTCCTAAACAAGCACCGGCCCTCTTTTGAAAGTGATGTATGGTCACTAGGCATTACTTTCTTGGAGTTTTTAACTATGAAGGACGCATGGGAAATGGTATTGGAAGACACCGAGGGAGAAGGAGAGTTGTCGAAACTGGCTAATGCCCTGAGGGCAGCAAAGCTACCAGCTTCCCTTCTTCTCTCATTTTCATCCATGCCATAATATATATATTAGCCAAGCCTAAAAGCGGAGCTCCAAAAGCATTCTTTTTCTACTGGCATTCTGCTAGCAGATATGTACCCCCTTTTACGGATTTGGACCCCCACCCCTCCTAAAAACTAGCGTTCTATTGAGTAAGGTAATAAAATTCCTTTGCAAACTGTGTTTGGTGTTGTTAAAAAAGCAAAATAAGAATATTGAGGTAGTTTTTTTAAATAATCTTTAATACTTTGTGTAAAAAAGAATCTCCAACGCTATAGTTTGCATCTATGAAATTTTTAAAACAAAACATTCTTAACAACTTGGAGCAATACCTAAGGGCAGGTCTGTTTCCCCGTTCAACTGTAGGCTACTTAATTATGGTTTAGAGCCACTAGATATTAGTGGAGAAGTCTGGTGATTGCTTCTTTGAATCAGTATCGCATCAGTTATATAGTGATCCAGATCATTACTTCAGAATGAATGCAATTTTAAGTATCCACAGCCTCCCATGAGACAGTCGGAAATCAGAAATTGTGTATCCTCTGGATATATGTATGCCTCCAAAAAATATGAAAGAAAGATACACGGAAATCAATAAAAATATTGAGATGTTATGAATTAAGACCAAGATATTTCTCTTGATCAGTTACTTCTCGACCTTACTATCACAAAAAAGAACTGCTTGCTAGCATTAAGCTCATCAATCAATACACCTACAGCATTTCAAAAAGAAATCCAGCTGCTCTTCTGGCCTGAGCCAGGTGCAAGACCAAACAACTTGATAATAAAATATTGGGCATTTGTTTGATACCACTATCAAGGTCATGATTAACAATGTAGTATGAGGATCGATTTAAGGTAATGATTCATTCATCAAAGCAATTAAAGTGCTGGAAATCAGTGTAATAGCCATCTTAACTTGATTTTTATTTTGCAAGAAAGGTAAAGACTAGTCTCACATTTCTCCGTGTACATTTGAAATTGTACAACATACTTCATGAAGCATCAGAAATCCCATTAAACATTAAAGCCAAATGTCATCCAAACATCTTACAAGACTGGTGTGAGCAGCTACTAATAAAATTAATTGAAAGACTGTATGCGAGAGAAGGAAGTCCAAAGGATGTGTACATTGATGAGAATGAGCTTACTTTAAGTTTAATAATACTTTGTCATGCGAATACAAGTAAGTTAATAAGATGACTGGAGAATAATTGGGAAGAACTACATTCCAATACAAAGAATATTATCTCGAATATTAAACATACTAAAAACCAAGAGGTGAAATTTAAACGCGGCTCAAACTTAACCTAATGAAATTAAATCGAATACTTGTCTCTTACAAGTCACCCCTGATTTGAGATTGACATTAAAAATTAAGAAGTAAAATTTAAATACAACCCAAAGCTAACCTAATTAAATTACATAGTTGTCGCTCCAAGTTACATCTGATTTAAAATGGACACAAAATTTA
Source organism: Pachyseris speciosa (assembly GCA_016490735.1). Taxonomy (NCBI): domain Eukaryota; kingdom Metazoa; phylum Cnidaria; class Anthozoa; order Scleractinia; family Pachyseridae; genus Pachyseris; species Pachyseris speciosa. Next base: position 323,484 of record JAEMWC010000585.1, on the reverse strand, counting down.
AGAAGGTACATGCATGATGTTCGATGGAATACTATACTACTCCAGTCTGTTATGTAGCGATTACAAAAAGAAAAGCTGAAGGCAATATATATATATATATTTAGCCAGGCCAAGCCTAGAATCTGAGCTGCACACTGTCATCGATCAACTTCGTATGGCTTTCCCTCAGGGGCACCCAACGAGCCAAATCAACCAAAAGCTATAGAAAGGCATATTTAAGTAAGATATTTGAAGTCTGTTTAAAGTGATGTTTTCAAAAGCTAGAAGATGTTCATCTGTTCGGATTCCCTGGCTGAAATTTTAATTGCCCGAAAATGTTTGGGAACAAAATCTTCCTTTGAGAAACTGGAAGCTGAAACTTTCCACGAACTTTCTAGGGAACTATTTTCTTTCCGAGAATGCTCGTTGACGTTTTTGACTGCCAAAAACGGCAATTACGACCTTTTCGAAAACCTGAAGGGTATGATTTCCCAATTGCAAATCTTTTAAGCCACGTTTTAGTTACGAAAATCCGAGTGCACAGTTTAATCGACGCCGAAAACACAAGGCGAATTACCCTCCACCGAACAGATATTTAGCGAAACTTGTCGTTGGTGCCCCTGTTCCTTGGGCCAGTTTAATTTTTGTCCAAAACAATTGAGCAGCAGCAGGGAAAACGAAAAGACTTCGATAGCAAACGTTTCCAAAAAAAGACAGACATTCTCGAGTCCAAACTACTTTCAGATGAAAAGTGTAAAGGAATTCAAAGAGGATCAAAAACAAAACACCACTAGCAAACAAATTACAATGCGAATGTTTCTTCGAAGAAGGAGAAGGTGGAGAAATTAAACAAGACTAGCTAGTAATAAAAATAGCTTGTACTGATTAAGCCCGACAAATAGGTATTTATTTTTGCCCGTAGAAAAAGACAATAAAGGGTACAAACTGATCGTTAAGAGCAGTCAACAGGAATTGACCGCGGTTCAGAAACAACAGACCAACAAAACATTACAAAAAAACAAACACAATACGAATAATGTTTCTTCGAAGATTCTTGGAGAAGGTGGAGAAATTAGACAAGTACTAAAAATATCTTGCATTAAGCTAGAAAAATTGCCAAGCAATTTTGACATCAATGTCCATAGAAAAGACAAAAAGAGGTCCGCACCTGATCGTTTAGAGCAGTCAACATGATTCACGGCAGGCAACAATCACTCGGAACGCGACAGAGCTGAATAGCACCGCCATTTCCCACAAAATCTTTCCTTGCCTGACACAAAACCCTGAAGTGCTTTGATAGTTTCACGGTTACTTCCCATGTCTTCCGAATAACCTTCTTCAATTAATGACTCTCAGTAGCAAAACAGCATCCAGTTAATGAGGAAAGCGCTTGCCAAACCACACGAGCATTTCTCTCGCAGACCCGTCCACTATGAAATTTTTCAAAGCCAACCAGCCAGTCAACCCATTTCGCTGTTTTTAACATCCTCTGATTCTTACCGGATCCGGACATATTTATAGACGGCGAAACTTAATTGTTGTTTACAGGCCGCTTTCGAGGAAGATCTCTTTTTCAAATGACGAGTGCAGCGCGCTGGTTTTTGACACTTTTGACAGCTTTTTGACAACTTTATGTCAGATTTTGACCTGCCCACATGCATTTGATCGGCTTTTTCTTTTCACTCGAGCTTGAGTTTCTGCCTTCAATCAAGTTAATTAAAGCTTTTAAAAAACAATTGTCCCTCGCAGACACGTACAAAGCCAGCAAAAAATTTCCAAACGTTGATCCTTACAGGTTCAAACAAAAACTCGAGAATTAATCAAAGTTAGAGGGCAAAACTTTGGTTGTTTTATAATATAGTCTTAGGACGAAGATTTCTAACTTTTTCAATGAAGTGTGAAGTGCGCTTAGTTTTTGATAGCTTTCTATCAGATTTTGAGACGTGGACATTTGATCGGCTTTTTCCCCCCGAGTTTCAATTATTGCCTTCAATTACATTAAGCTTTTAAAATCAGGGCCGTAGCTAGCGTGAGGCGAACCAAGGCACTTGCCTCGGTAAACATGTCGACTTTATGGTACTATATATTGTGTGTCTTACGAAAATATAATTAAAGCAGCCTCTCCAGTTTCACAGTTGCGTTAAAGCATTTGGTTCCTGTAAGAGGCCATACATTTTAAAGAGGTCTTTTTTTTCCTTTTCACCGGCATTGCCTCGGTTAAAATTTTCGTCCGGCTACGGCTCAGAAAATACAATGCCGATACCGCTAAAAGATCATAAAATTCTTCTCTTATTGCCTTCAGTTGTTCTGTTTGCTTTTCCAACGATTTCCTGCTAAAATGCGCAAAAAAAAAGAACAGGTTTATCTCCAGTGTGACTTTTTACTTGGCATACATGGAGAGGCGAACGTACGTATGTACGAGTAAACGTACGTACGTACGACGTACGTACGGTGAGCAAAACCAATTTTTTTCGAGCAGATGGGTTACCATATTTTCTTAACAATAGTTCTCCGCGCGCGCGCCTCCGCTATAAATGCAACAGAGAGCATTGCCTAAGTTATGACAAGAAAATGCGCTGCTGCGGTTACAGTGGTAATAATCCAAAGAGGCCCGTATGTCTTTCACTGCAAGGTTATTACGTAAGGCAAATATGAAAAAAGGCTGTTTGTGATTAGCAGTGCTCTGCCTATGTGTAGTGGGCGTTCAATTAAGATAGGGAGCGGTTTTGGGGGACATGCTATTCTTTCGTTTTAGTCCTCTGAAATGTTCTCCTATCTTTCCTAGATGCCTTGGGCTGTTCAGTTTATCTAGATATTTTGTTACGATTATCTGAAAGAATGTGCGTAGGGTCATCTTTAAGATGGGTCTGATTGACTGCACTAATGTAGATTTTTCCCTAAATATTCCTTAAACTGTCATGTGCTGTGTTGACTAGTGACGCATCGGTTTCCCAAAGAAAGTGTAGTCTTACTGGATAACGTTTTAGAAGATGTATTTAAAGTTCAAGTTGAGTTTATAAATGGCGGTAATGCCACATTGGATGAGTTGTTTATTTGTTGTGGTTTATTTATTTTCACATTTACAACAAATATAGCTCTCAAGAACAGCTAATTGAAGTGATGGTCAATTTTTTTTCTTAGAAATTACGCACTATTCATACTCTATTAATATTCATTAGCCTTCGTGCATGGTATATAGGCATGCCTTGATTATTCATAGTTGTCAGTTTTGCCTAACTTTGGTTGGAATCGTTTCAAATGTGCCCGAGCGTCCGTCCCCAGTGAACGATCCTGCAACTGCCCAGCAAATTTTACAGCCCCTTCGAGGCTCTGGTGAGCAGGTGGTTCCGCCAACTACGTCTTCATCACAGGCCGGTTTAACGTCAGGAACAACCGCGAGCGGTGACAATGCGTTCCAAAGTTCTTCTCAAGAAAACGCGACGGGGTCGAATGTGTCGGACAACCCGACAATGACCCTTGAGGTATTAGCTTTAACGTTTTAGTT
>JAEMWC010000585.1:255000-315000 GCA_016490735.1 Pachyseris speciosa | reverse complement strand
TTTGTGTCATAAACTATGACGTTCTTCGATGAAAGTAGTTCTTCATGCGTTAATACATTCCTTTACCTTTTCAGCAGCGAATAGTTTCTCTCCATTTCACCTACTTTTGGAAAACTAGGTATCTGTCGAGTACTATTTTACAGCAAGAAGGCCGTGGTTGTAAGTCTGAAGTCTTAAGTCTGAAGTTGGAAGTCGGACGTCGGAAGTCGGAACTCAGAAGTCGGAAGTCGGAAGTCGGAACTCAGACGTCCGAAGTCGGAAGTCGGAACTCGAAAATCACCTCTATTCTCGTGTGGCGTTTCATTTTACCTAGACACGTTTGGTTACAAAAAGTATGATTTACAATGACATCAAATTGAAAAAAAAAAATAGCCTTATCCACAGGTTGTAGCCAGTTTCATAAGTCGGAAGTTGGAAGTCGGAGTCAAAAGTGGTCCTTCTCGGCCACGGTAATCTTTATATGTGATAAAGACACGGCTAAATTTTACATCAGTTTTTTAGGCCAAAATAACCAAAATCAAAATTTTAGTTTAAGAATGGATAGATGTACAGTAAATATTTTTAAGAGCTCCTGCACGTAAATATGATGAATCCGGCGACAGAAGCGAAATTTCAAATTTCATTTCATTTCATTTCATTTCACCGAAAAGACCCATTTAGTAAACTATTTAAGGTGGCTGGTACCAGTTTTCAGCTTTTTCACGACGTAAACTTTGAGAGAAAAGAACACAAAGGCAAACCGAGGCCGAAAGAAAACTTTTGCAAGATTAAATTAAACTTTTAGTAATTTAGTAATTTCTATCAAGCGGATGTTTTATAAACGGGAGAAAAGGCAATTTATGAGTAGTGTAGAATTTCTCTGATAGAATTTTCTTGAATTTTGTTTGACGTTTCCTCTTTACAAGACAAAAATATTGAAACAATAAAAAAGGGGGTCACCGAGCTCGCTTTCTTGCAAAAACCTTCGTGAGTTGATCAATTTCCACGCGCGTTCTCGCGCATTTCAAAATCTGGATTCTAAAAGATCGACATTTGCTCATGCGCTTTGCTGACTGCCGCTAACCACTACGCGTACAAGCGCGGGCACCTACCGTAGTTTTGTTTGCAGTCCACGCGCCGAGTTGATTTCAGTACGGTGAATTTAATAGTCCACGTACAGTTACATACATACATACACACACACACACACACACACACACACACACACACATACATACATACATACATACATACACTTTATTTCAACTCGGATTATCAGAGTAGCTCCATTGAGCTAATATCTTCCAGAAAGAAAAATACATAAATCAATTAGATTATTAAATAAATTAATTAAAACTACTACAAAAAGTTCATTTTCAGTTACTAAAAGTTCATTTTCTTTATGGCTGTCTTAAAATCTTGAAATGATGTCATTGTTTTCATACTGTCTGGGAGCGAATTCCAAATTTTTGCAGCTTGATATGGGATGCACTCAGGTCCATAATTTGTTGTTTTCGGTATAGGTAATGTCAGAATATTCTTTCTTCTTAATGAATAACTGGAGTTACGAAGCACGAATAGTTCTTTTAGATATCCAGGATATGTAGAAACAAATAAGCTCTTGAAAACTACCATGAGAATTTTATGAAGTCTTCCAGTGTATGAGGATGCTATCTTTGCTTTCTTTAACAGTTCATCATAACTAGACATTGAATCATTGAAAATAAATCGTAAAATTTGTTTGTTCAAAGACTCCAATTTATCGCAATTTCAAGTGCCACAAAAATGCCAAATAAGAGAGCAATATTGAAGGTGTGGTAGGATAAAAGCCTTATATAAACGTAGCATGACATTACAAGTAATGATATTTTTAAATCTCTTGAGAACACTAAATTGTTTGTTAACCTTCTCACATATCTGTGAGATGTGACGATTAAAGCTTAAATCTTTGTCAATAGTTACACCCAATAAATCAGTTGAATTATTAATGAGAAAGGAGAATTCATAACTACTGTCCGCGCCGAGCACCATTGCCTGGTGCTTGTCCGGATTTACAATCATTCCATTTCGCTCATACCAACTGTTAGCAATTCCAAGTTTGTGTTCCAGTCGTGTGTTTAGTGTTTTGAGGTCATTGTCAGACGAGTACAACTGTTCATCATCGGCGTAGGCATTCAGGTTTGCCTACTTAATATGGTAGAATAAATCACTGATGTGAACATTGAAAAATATGGGACCGAGGACACTTCCCTAGGGGATTCCTCTTCTCACCAGTTCCAATTCAGAAAACGTGTCTCCAATTTTTACGCGCTGTATTCTTGAGAAAAGGTAGCTCCTCAAGAGTTCAATGCTCGTCTCACTAAGACCATAGGCCTTGCGTTTGGCCAACAAGAGGGCGTGAGGGATACTATCGAAAGCCTTTGACAAGTCCATAGAAACCATTGCTACAGTTTCTTTACTATGGCGACTTTTTCTCCAGTCTTCTGTCAGTCTTAATAAAGAGGTTTCGCAGCTGTGGTTTGGTCTGTATGCAGAGATGAAATCTGATAAGATATCTTGATAAAAAGGCTCAAGTTGTTTTGCTAGGATTCGTTCAAAAATGTTATTAAGGCCGGAAGAACAGTTACGGATCTGTAGTTCATTTTACAGAATTCATCGTCCTTCTTAAATAAATGGGTCACTTGCCCCATTTTCCAACGTGAAGGACAATGACCTAGACTAATTGAACAGTTCATTATTTTTGTAAGAGGCACGGATATTACAGAGGCAGACTCGTTCAGTAATCGTGGAGGTATCAAGTCATGGCCGCAAGATTTACGCGTATTCATTTCTAACAAAAATTTCTCCACTTGCTTTGAGTTAGTAAATCGAAATTTGGTATTATGTTCGAAGAATGGTTAATTAGTATGGACTGAATGCTTGGATGAGTACTGAAATCAGTTCCAAAGTCTCCTTCATTTATATCTGGTGCTGCATCAGCAATATGAATAAAATAGCTGTTGAAAATATTCGCTATTCATTTTTGTCTTTGATAAATGGCCCGTTTTCTTCCAGTGAGATGTCGTTTTCTTGCCTCGATTTCTTTGACTGAAGAAAGGGATGATAAGTGCTCCAAAACTCATTCGGATTCTCTGTTTCGGATTTGTTGAGAAAATATGCCTTGATTGCTTTCCGTCTTAAGGAAGTACACTTATTCCTTTGCTTTTGGTAAAGAGCATAATTTGCATCTGTGCGATCATGTGTGAACTTTTTCCACAGCTTGTTTCTGTGTCGGATGGATATGCGCCATTGCTCTGTCATGAAAGGCACCTGATTTTCTCTCACGTGGAATTTCTTTATAGGTGCTTGTTCATTTATAATATCCAGAAAAAGCGATTCAAATGCAAATAATTTATCATCCACATCATCAAAGATGTCCATAACATGGAACGGGGTGTTTCGCAGGTCTTCTAAGATGTCTCGGTTGAAATTCTTATAACTTCTGGCATACATTTTTCGTGATTGTAGTCTTGGTGCTGAGAGTCTTAAAATAGTGAATACAAGAGAGTGATCACTAATTTGGACATCGACTACTCCTGATGATAGTATTCGTCTCTTGTTGTTTGTGAGAATGAGATCAAGCATATGTTTTACTTGTCTTTGTTATTCTGGTTGGCGATGTGATCAAGTTCTCCAAATTGAAAATGTCCAATAAATCGCATAAACCTCGACCGTCCATTGGAGGCTTGTTCGGTTCCATCATATCACAGTTGAAGTCACCGAGGAAAAAACCATCATTTGAAATCGTTGTTGCAGCGTCAAAGGTTGAACTCAATTCAAATTTCCATTCACTTTTTGGGATGTTGGGAGGTTTGTAGATGCCAGCGAGAGCAAACCATGATCTATTTATTTTGACTTTAAACATCATGGATTCTGTACGAAAACTAGAAAGGCCATGTTGAAACGTGTGATCACATGAAAGCAAATGTCATTTCTTATAAAGATCATTATTCTAACACCATGAATATTTCTATCGACGCGGTGTATACGAAATTCATTCACATTAAATAGGCCATTGCTGAAACTAGCATCTATCTTCGTCTTTGTTATGAGAAGTATATCGAATCTTCCAGACAGTAGCCAACTTCTGACATCGTGAAATTTAAAACCAGCAATACTATGAGCGTTTATGTGCCTAATCTTGGTATTAGCTCGATGTTTTTAATGTTTTTTAAATCAAATAAACTCCAGGTGTCACACAGTGAATCATTCTCAGGGGTCGCTTGTATCAGAAAACCTTCCGCTCGTGTCAAAATTGCTTGTATTCACAAATGGGAGCTGTTTTAGTTGATCAAGGCAGCAAGGACATGTCCATGTCTTAATTGATTGTGCCCGAATTCGGTCAAACTCAAGTGGTTTTACATTGCCACATTTGATGTGTAGTCTTCGTTAACACACGTTGCATTCCACTGCGCGATGATTTCTAGCAATGGTCTTGTCGTAAACGGGACATTTGGAAGGTCCGGCATTCATGGATACGTCAACACTAAGTAAAATCCGAGTTATTTGAAAAGTGGATGTCGAATTCGAAGAGTGATTCACTCGTGACACGAAGAAGCCTTTTCTTGATAGGTGAGTGGAACCAACATGGCGTGGTTGCAATCGGACAGTAATCGCTGAATGAAACCGAGGCATGTTAACAACCTGCGATAATGAAACCATGAAAAATAAGAAATTCATTGAGGGTATTTCAAAAATATATAACATACCTGAAAGACAAGAACATTAGGTATAACATCACATGGCGGAAAGTAAAACAAGCCAGATCTTACTCAAATGTGTCTAAGAAATGTAATTTGTGTTTGTGGGAAAAATATTTCATAATATGTGGACCTGAAATGTCAACACTGAACACCAGAAATGAACTAACATCGTGCTGTAGACATTCTAAGAAGTTCCTGTTGAAAACTGTCATCACTTAATTAACGATTTTTCACCACTTGTCACGTCATCGCTTGTAGGCATTGTTGTCTATTTTCAAAAATCTTTCTAACCGTTAATTTTGGCAGTTGCCTGACGATTGCTTCACAAGAGGCATGAAACTCTGAGTAGCAGTTAAATGTCCTTGAAATGGCCTTGAAATTGACAATAGCACCGAACATATCTTGGAGAAAACGTAAAAGTGTTTTGTGGCAGTGTTCTCTGAAAATTTTCACTCAAGATGATATAGGAATGGAAATGAGGTGGTAAATTTGCAGAAAGAAGCTGCTTAAATATACTACGACCAATAGCTACTATAATATTGGACAAAAGTGTTGAGGAAATTGAGCTTTGAAGCCTTTCTACGTGCAAAAAGTAATCGAATGAGTTTCAAAGTCCTCCTTCCCCTAGTCAATATTTTCCACGCTTCCATAACAATGGCGGCTTCCCAAATTCAACATTGAGTAAGGGAAGGGGGGAGGGGAAGTTACGTTAGGAATATTGTTGACCCAATCATACTAGAGAATGATTTTTGGACTCCAATGGATTTGCTTTCTCAAGTAGTTTTGTCCACGATTGTAGGTCGATTTCTTATAGTTTCCTGTTTGCCACCTTTCCTTTCAACTGCAGTCCACTTTCACAGTTTCAAGGCCTATCATTGAAAAGCCGTATTGGAGATGGTTGTAACCCAGTGGCCACCATTTGTAGCTTCAGGATCCCAAAGACAAGTCTTCTGGGAAGCGATTTTCACCAACACAATGCCTCGTATAAAAGTGTGATTTACCTCGGATTGTTTCTGTGATGCAATTTTCTTAAATGTATTGTTCTTTCACGACCACCGTACCGGGATTCGATTAGCTGACGTTTCGAGCGTTAGCCCTTCGTCGGAGCGAATCGAGGAATTGTGGGTTATGTATGGTTCATATACAGAAAATGGAGCTACGCTATTGGTGGTAACATGGTAACGTGAAAAACAGGAATAAATTAACTGAATGAAAAGAGCTCGTTGATACTGTGGGGGTTAAGAGTGCCGATTTGAAAGATCAATTTTTGCCCGAAATTTTTACGGCTTTCCGTGGTACCTTGATGTAGGGAAAGGCCGGAGATCAACATGTGTTGTTTGGAATGGATAGGGAGATTAAAATGCCGAGCGACTGGTTTGGATGCATCTTTCTCATCTTTATCAACATCAAGAAGATGTTCTTAGAATCGGTCACCTAGTCGTCTTCCTGTTTCACCGACGTATAACTTTTTGCATAATGTACAGGTTATGCAGTAGATAACATTAGCGGAGGTACACGTGAAACGATAGGGCCCAATATTTTGTCAGTGTTTTGAATGAAAGGACAAGTTTTGCATCGCGAGCGCGCGCATTTAAAAGTTCCAGGTTGTTCAGTTGTTTTGAATGCGCTTCTAACTAGAAAGTAACCTACATTTTTGTCGCGCTTGAAAGACATCAGTGGTTGTTGCGAAAAGATTCTAGCAGTTTCTGGATCATTTTGCAGTATCTTATAGTTATTAAGAATGATGGCTTTAACAGGGTTATTTTGAGGATGAAATGAGAGGGTGAATGGAATTCTGTCATTCTTTCCTTTTGTGACGTCTGTAGTGCTGACTGTTGATCAATCTGCTGGGCACGATGACGTCACAAAAGGAAAAAGAATGACAGAATTTTAAAAAAAAATGGACAACCACTTTGAGTTTAAACAAGACAAGTTTCGATCGTTCAACGACCATCATCAGTTGTGAGATGGTTTCCAGTTGTGATTTGAATTTATACTACCATCGACGCGTACATTTTTCTTAAAATTAACGGGCAATGCTTAAATGCGCGAGACCTGGGACAATACATTTCATGAATAGGATGTACATAGAGAGACTAAGTATAAACAACAAAATAATTACAGCTATTGCAGAAAATTGTCATAGTAAGTAAAACTAAAGAGCAAAAGGACTAGTTGGAAAACTTGAACCATTTACAGACTTCAAAAAAGTTTGTCAAATCTCTGTAAAATGTATACATTTCCTTTGTAAATTGCAATGTCTGTAAACGTGCACACTTACAGAGATTTTATGAACCCTATAAAATAAGTAAATTGTAAGCAAAATTTACAGAGATTTCATAAACTTTGTAAAAATCCTTGTAAAATCTCAACGTATTCTCTGTAAAAAAAAAATCTAGGAAAAAACTCTGTAAAATAAAGAACATAAAATGTCCATAAAATCTTCGTAAAAATCGAACCAAAATAACTGCATGAAAAGTTAATAAAATGTACACAAATAAAAAGCACACAATGTTAATAAAAAGTGGGTGTAATGTTTGTAAAATATACAAGGAGTACCATATGAAATCTCAGCAAAATCTTCATATTTTCATTGTAAAAGACAGAGGGAAACAAACCAGGATGAAACGCCAGAACGCAAAATCCCAAAAAAATGTCTATAAAAAGTGAACAAAAGCTGGACCACAAAGTGTCTGTCGATAAATAAAGTGCACACAATATCTTCAAAAGATATGTATTTTATTGCAAAATGTTAACGGTTTCTTTGCAAAAACGAGCTGGTACTAAAGCGACCTGAAAAACGCTAAAAACGTCAGTGGCCGTGAATTTTTCAGGGCCAAGCTTGCCAGTTGATCGCCACTGAATATTTAACGGCATGAAAAAGGTATCCTTTCTATTGCAACTGCCGCAGAAGTTGTATAATTTACGTCCCTTAGCTTTATCGTTTCTTATAAACACTGGAAAATTATATTTTCATTCCAAACGGCTGCTGGTATAACTCACAATTGGAGTTACTAATGTTTTATGTTACACTGAACTGTACGAGGCGTGCCACCCGCCAGTTCAGAGGGGTTAACCTAGATTGACAGAAAGAGAAACTTCATGTATGTTACACTGAACTGTATGAGGCGTGCCACCCGCCAGTTCAGAGGGGTTAAACTAGAGAGAGAGAAAGACAGATTAGATGTATGTTACATTGAACTGTTTGAGGCGTGCCATCCGCCAGTTCAGAGGGGTTAAACTAGAGGGAAAGAGAGATTACATGTATGTTACACTGAACTGTATGAGGCGTGCCACCCGCCAGTTCAGATGGGTTAAACTAGAGAGAGAGAAAGAGAGATTACATGAATGTTACACTGAACTGTATGAGGCGTGCCACCCGCCAGTTCAGAGGGGTTAAACTAGATAGACAGAAAGAGAGATAACAAGTATTTTACACTGAACTGTATAAGGTGTGTTAGAAGGGAATAACCAGTTAGAAAGAGCAACCTTTCTTTATGTTAAACTGAACTCTATGAGGTGTCACTCAGAGGCACACTGTACATGTACATGTACATAAAATAGAAGTCACCAGAGCCCTCTCAGACACAATTAACCAAGTGCTATTCAACTGAAGGTTTCAACAAGCTAATGTTTTCTTTATGATATACATGTACAGTACCGGTTAAAAGTAAGTTGACAGTCTCTTTCGAGTCTCGATTCTCGACTCAATCCTCGATACTCGATTCCTGCGAGTTTCGAGCTTCGAGGCTCAGCCATCGAGAATCGAGTCGAGGATCACGTCTCGCAAGATCAGAGATAATGAGCTTGTCGCTTGGCTGATCACTTGATAGACCTCTCGAGCAAATTGGGGATGACATCTTGAAAAGCAACTTCAGCAACTCGAAGGAACGCAAACGATGCAAGAGTAGTCGTTCAGTAAGCGATGTTTGTAAATGTGATTCAACCTCTTTGACAGATGGGCAGATTCGCAGAAATCAACGCTTGAGAAAGAACAGAATGGCCAAGGACTGACCACACCACTACAATATCTCCCAATAAGTAACAGATGTTCGATGAATAAAACTTGGCTGACTGAGCGTTGCATGTATTTGTCACAGACATGCATGATTTTAAGATGAAATTCGATGCGCTTCGTGTCAATACATTAGTTCACTAATGGTGCTCGTTCGGAACTTTATTTCGTTGAAACAGGATTTTCTTCGACCATTCTTAGGAATAAATTTTACAATGTAACTCCTACTAACTTGAAACACAAATGTGTGTAATTCGTTATGGTATGCAAATTTTCTGTTCTAACGCGCGGTGTCTGTCAAGTCTATTTTTATTCAATGTTTACTTTGCGCTATTTTTGGCTGAAGAGTGAAGATCATATCGGCGACGTTTCTATCCAACTTATACATGTATTTCACTTAGGATGTTTCCTCGGAGTTTTACTAGTGTTCCATCGAACGTTTACCAATTTTTTTTAGTTCAAAGGCGATGAGTGATTTTCGAAGTTGGCGTCGTACATACGATAAGCTACCATGTCTTGTTTGCGTCTTCGTGGTCAATGAGCGCTGGTTTGTCGAAACTTGTTCGATCAATCGCACCAGCCTTGAATTCCTTATGCTTGCCAAGCGGCTACTGGCTAGCGACTACACTATTCACCTACTTGTACACTGTGCATTTTCGTTGACAAATAACCAGCTTTCTCAAAATTTTGATCGCTTTTGATGACAGTGTCTGTGATGAACCGCAGCGATCTTGATTTGTTGCGCTTATGAACGAGCGGCCATATAAACGGTTCAAAATTTAGCATCGGAATTTTTATGTAGAAAAGCACAACGCTGTGACCTCGAAAGAAACTAAATGTCTTTTGACCTTGTTTTTTTTTATGTAGTATGCGATATTTCCTCGAGAAGTACACTGTGTCCTCAAAACCTAAATGACTTTTGACAGTATTTGTCACCGCGCTGTCCTTTAGCTTGAATTTGTTACGTTGTTTGAACGGAAATTGTTGTAGTGTCTACATAAGTGTCCATACAGAACAACTGCGTTCTTTCCTCAAGAACTTGGAAAGTCGAATCACGTACTCGATGAATAACAGTAGAGTGCTTCCTGCGAGAATCGAGTAACGAGGATCGAGTTGAGTTTCAAGTGAATCGAGTTTCGATTTCTCGACTTGATCCTCGATACTTGATTCTCGCGAGGATCGAGTCGATACTGTCAACTTACTTTTAACCAGTACTGTACATGTAATGTTATGATGTTTACTTTTTCATCCTTAAGGAAATGAAAAACCTTGGTTTAAAGAAAACAAAATGTTTTAGGATGTGAACAGGCTGCAGTTGACTGAAAGATGATCAGAGTTGCCACTCATCAGGATAAAATTATACTGATGGCTTTTCCCAGGCCATAAATAGATGACCAACCAAGACAAACCCTTTGGCAATGAAGTTGGTGTCCTTGATACTCTGATGTGCTATTTTTCTTTCTGTAAAAGAAAAAAAAAGACTTTAAATGAACTAAACTGATTGAAGGAACAAAGAAAATGCTAGCATTTGATTTCTATGATACAACACATAATATAATTATGTATCTACGCATATAGATATACATGTACATGTATTCCTTAATGTTGAAAACATCACTTACATGTATGTGCATTAGCCTGCTTTGCAGCTGTTGTTTGGGTGTGTCCTTAATCCCTCCCCACTAATGTCTGGTGAACTAAGCTGGAAATTCCATTCCCATTGTGTCTAAGTATTCGATCTGGAGGGAGAAGAGAACTGACAAAAATGGCTGCAAAGGAGGCTACAGGAACTTACATGTAGCCACCAGAATTTAACAGCCATGTGATTAGTCAGTTCCTGGGAAGGGAATGTCCGGCTCCGTTCAGCAGATGTTGGTGGGGAGGGAGAATACGACCAACATGTAAGTAACAGCTGCATAGGAGGCTATTACAGTGTACTGTATGTGCATCAATTGGTCAACACTGGATAGACCATCAATAAAGAAAGATTTGGTGGGTCAACCGTACACAAAGATTTATTATTTTAAAGACTTGGTTTGCCTGGACTAGGGACTGTTATTGGCTGTGAAAAGCTTCCATAACTTACATGGATTGTAACATTATACATTATGCCTTCAAGGAAAAGCATGGACAATAACACTTCACTGTGGAGGCTATTTCATGCTTAGTATAGGCTTAACTTATTACAGTTTGCATAAAGGCAAAATAAATTGAGTAGAGTTAATGTGGTGGCAATGACAAGTACATGTACCTTACTCTGTTACAGTAGCATGTATAAGGTATGAAAAGGAAATTACTATTAGGGGGTAAACTTCAAAGGACTCTATGTAGCACATAATTATGTATGATACCAGATTGGCTAGAAGAAAAAATTGCTTGTACTGCAGGTCACATTAATTTTTATTTATAGGAGAGATGAATGTTTTTTTTTTTTTTGGAGCAGGCAATTTGAACAGTTTCAATTTATTTTTTTTCCATATTTCTTACACATTGTTACAAGATAAATATGTATTAAAATACAAAAGATAAATAAATAACAAAAGAATGAGAAACATAACAGCGAGGATGTCCATAAAGAAACCATTGGGCCTTATACGAGCTATGGGCTCCTAAAAAATTACAACTTGGAAATCATGATTTTTAGGCATACATGTAGCTTATTTAATTAATTAATTCATTTAGGTTACCAAAGTGAGTGAAATAAGAAATACAACATGATACATGTAGTAACGCATGAAACCCCAAACAGAAACTCGAAAACAAAATCTGAGTTCCAGATTGGATTCAAACCCACGACCCTCCATGATCTAGATGGATAACCACTGAGCTACTGGACACTCTATGGTGTGCAAGGGTGAAATGTGGGCTTTGACTGGAACCGCATCACGCAGTCACACAGCCAAATAATGACTGGCACACCACACATAACTGCTTCGCGCAGTCACATTGAGGCGTATCAAAGATGCATATTGAGGCATATCAAAGATGGCTGTGTGACCGCGTGATGCAGTTCCAGTCAAAGCCCACATTTCACCCTTGCTCACCAGTAGCTCAGTGAGGGTCCATCTAGATCGCAGAGGGTCGTGGGTTCCAATCCCATCTGGAACTCAGACTTTTTTTGAGTTTCTGTTTGGGGTTTCATGCATTACTATCATGTTACACTTACGTTACGTGTAAAATGCAAGCACACAAACAAACACACACCGGCAGCAAAACATAAAACAACACATTCAAAATAGGAGTAGTCAATAGAGGAGTAATGTTCTTAATTCAGATTTCAACAGAGAAATACTGTCAGCATTCTGAATTTCTGAATGAAAGGAATTAAACAGTTTAGGTCTGGAAACTTATTGCAAACTGTCTGATATTAGTTCTACACAGTACAGTTGCAATGTCTAGTATTGTAACAATGAATATGACTTATCAGCAAACACAGTTCTCTGAATGCATCAGAAGGGAAGCCTTTCTTGAAAAGTAACAAACTTTCCAATTTGAAATCGGTAAATATTAGATAGTTCACCTAACCGGTGATCATAGGGTATGGACAAATACACAAATATACATGTATTTTACAGCATTATTCATTCTTTTAAAGTGGGAGTACAGTAATTTAAGACATACAGTGTAGTGTAAAGCCCTGGCCAAACTACATGTATCCAAACTATAGTCTGTGGCAAAACAAGCTACTGGTACAACTTGATGCAAAAATGTAATTTAAAACATACACTGTAGCACTAAAGTGGAAACCAAAAGCGCTTAGCGTTAATGTTTATGGTACCAGAGCTGTTCAGTGTTTGGTGTGAAGTGAGAAAAAAATCATGGAACGGTTAAGAGAACAAGCTGAAAAGGGTATGTTCCATACCGTTTTAGAGTTATCATTGCAAGATACACGCGTGTTTAGGGAGATGATTAGAATCAACAAGCCCAGATCAGTTCTCAGAAATTTTAAACGCTATTGAACCGGACATCTGCAAAGAGAGCACGAAAATAGCAACTATTGATTGGCTAGCAGGGTGAATGTGACTTGCATAAGGATAAAGCTTTGTTGGAAGAGCGGCAAAACACTGCAACATTTTTTTCATTGAGCAGAATTGTTGGGCGTAATGTTTGATGAAAAGCAAACTCTATCCAACACTTGATCTAGCAAAAATTGTTTGACAAACATCATCCAACATGGGCAGCCAAACGGTCAAACAATCTTGCAATGTTAAATCCAACTTTGTTCAATAGTTTGACCAGGACTTAAAAGAAATCACAAGCCCATCATGCTGATGTGATCTTTTTTATGTTACACTGGATCAAGGTTGCATGAGGTGGAACAAAAATTCCAAAGACGACAAAAGGTTCAATAATGGTCACATTCCTTCATCATGCTATGTTACAGAAAGTTCTTACCTTAAAACGTTTTACTTTTCTTTGCAACTTGAGCATACACTGTAAAGTAGTCTGCCATATACTGTACTGCACATGTAACTACATGTATTCAGCCTGAAGATTAAAAAAACGGATGTCAAGGCCAAGTATACACTGTACTGTACAGTTCAGTATGAGCTTAAATATTGAAAAATATGTGCATGTTAACACAATACAAAGTGCTACATTGGCCAGGCTGAAAGATTCAAAGATTCAAATCTTGAATCCAGAGGATGATTACTGTCATGATCTCCCAAACAATACTGTTACATGTAGATGGTCTCAGTGTAGGTCTCTGGAAAACATGATCTAGTTTTTAAGTGTTACAAGCCATGATGGCAGGCCAGAAGACAGTCTTATATTTTGTATGCTCAAGCATGTCAACACTGTGTCTTAACCTTCTCATGACCAAGCATCATAAGATTGCAGTTTGCAGGGATGACGCAAACATTAAGGGAGATTTTTTTTAAAGGATTGGTGTTAATGCTGCAATGACACATGCATATATGGTTAGGCTTAGGAGTTTTACACTTGTTCCATGAACATGAAGCCATCTTGAATGTTATTCTTTATTACACACAACAACTAGACAATCATACAGTCTGTAGGTATGAAAAACACCCCAGCAGTAATGAAATTTCAGAAATCCAGGAGAATACACTGTAATTACAGTATGGTCTTCATTGCACATTCTCATTACAAGCCATAAACTGAAGCTTGTTGAATGACTAATTATTGTAAAAGTTAAAAAAAGGCAAAAAGAAGGGAACATACCCACCTTTGATGCAAAAAAATAACTTTAAAAATTTTAGATAGTTCCACTTGCCTTTGATCTGCTCTCATACAGTGATGGTCTCACTGACAGTTGTTACAGTAATACTTGGGTGAGCTATCACTACAGTCTTTAAAAGGAGGCAAATGCCATACAATACTCAGTAGCTGTTTAGCACAACTATTGCAAAACAAAAGTAAGGCTCCAAGCATTTCAAATACAATCAAGCAGGATAGAGATTTATGTTTTAACTCCCCAAATACTTGCCTGGACACAAGCACTGTACTATGGAAAAAAACAGCCTTTGAAGGTCATTTGTACATGATACACAGTAAATAAAGCAAGCCAACTACAGTGTAATTTAATTGACATATTACTGTATACTGTGATTGGGATAAAAATATATACAACTATAAATTAGCTTTGTCTGTATTTCTTTTCTGATTGTAAAAAAGTCAGGTCACTGATGAAATCAAGCGGACTTTATTGGACGGCAGCTGTGGCCAGAATTAATTTTGTACCACATGATTTTTTTTGTCGAGTTAGGGTTAACAGAATTAATAGTTGCATTACCACAACAGTAGGCACTTCAATGAAGATGTGAACACTAAAACTAAAAGACCCATCTTCAGCCTTGATGCATTACATGGCTGTACACGCCATGACCAATAATTCATGAATTTTGTGTGACATGAAATTCCTTAGACCTTTGAAGCCCTTGTTTTATCCCACAATTAATGGCCGCAAATATGTTTTCTGTTTATTCTTCTTCATTTTTCTTTTATTACTTTGGGAAAGTTTTGTATATCTATTTGTAAATTTTGGCCCATTTTAAGTCAGAAGAGTCAAGTGAGGCAACATGGTAATGGCCAATTCATACAGCATTGTTTTTTATCAAATTTAAAGTACTTACACGACATGTACTGTAACAAGAAAATGAGGTTTCATGTTGGGTGCTTTTTCCCTTGAAGTTTCTACCAATTCACTGAGGGCCAACTTACTGTAATTTGGAAACTGATTTGATGATGAGTAAATTGTGTATATGTCTGGATAACTGTTTTCCTCATGTTTGATGTTTTTACTTCAAGGTCAGTTTGCATAATGGACTATGTGGCTTGGCTCCACTCTTCAGTGTCAATTCAATCTGACTTGTCATTGTGTCTCTTTATGAACTACAATTTTCATGCCCCATTGGGCATTCTACAATTGTCTGAACTGAGTGATAATTTCTTTCTTGATGAGATCTCTGTGATGAGGTCTACACTGCTGTGTTGCTTTGTTTTGCTCCTACAGCTGTATGCTTTAGTGTAGTGCTAAATGTTTCCTTCCTTTAACAACAGCGCAATTTCAAAACAAAAACACATGCCAACATTGGATCAAGGGAGAAAAATAGGCCTTCAAATTGGAAAGCTAATTTCAAAAGATGTCCACACAGTTCCATACATAATTAACTGTAAATACAACCATTGTATTACTGTTGTGCTAACCCTGCTCCCGAAACAGAGTTTGAGTCTTACATTATTTTGTAAGTGTATACATAATTAGTAGATGGGACTTTGAGGAGTCTTGTCATCTAATTTAGAGACACTTGGAAAGCAAAATTTATAATTGAGTTTAAGTACAAGTACATTAATTTATGATCACACCAAAAGCTCACTTTGCCACCAACTACAGGTAAATCAATGGATCTAATCAAGTGTAAGCCAGTTGAGCACCTAGTTTGCCGCAATCTTAGCAACGATTCCTTACCTGCACATGCAGTAAGCGTAACCCTTGCTTACATTAAGAACAAACACGGTAATGAATTAGCAAGATAGCATAATTTTATACAGCTGCACGTACTACTGTAGTTATGCAATGCTTTCGAGTGGTACATATATACCATGGAAAATACCACTAGTCACTTGTATTTTCTTCGTATAGCAAGCTATTTGAGATACATACACCCAGCCAGTACTATATATTGGAAATATTACAGTCTAAAATGGCCAATATGCTTACCTTTGAAATCTACAGCAGACCAAGGCAACCATCACTGAACATGGAGACCAAAAACTTGAACCAACAGCACTCGATTACCGTGGAAGAAGCTTGCCAACCGGTCGCATATACGTTGTAAAACTATTAAATTCCATCATTCTAAGATCTTGAGGTAAAAAGCCATTCGAAGTGGGAGAAATTCCTCCCAAACTGTCTTCCACGAGTCGAAGTTTGAGTTGAAACGGGCGCCAAAACTACGAATTGCCTACCGGGAATGCACTCGTTTGCGCATGCCCAAGTCTACCCTAACTCCCTCGAGCTCCCTCTCGGTCAGAATTTAATAAAGAACAATAGTACGCAATTTCAAATAATCTACATACCTCTAGTGAGGGCTAAGCCCAAAAAGTATGGTTTGTCTTTTAAACGACTCTTTGGCACTTTACTGCCTTTTATTTTTAAACACTTTGCCTCTCGGCAAACGGCCAATGCTTATGACGCCCGAAAGGGAAATCAGCCCAGCCGCTCGGGAAGTACAAACTTGGCGAGGACATAGTTTTGAGGCCGTCCTTCTTTGCCGCGCGCACCGCTTGCCATTTAAAAACAAAATTTAACGCTGTTGAAATCCAAGACGAAAGCCGCACATTACCAGTTTTGGAGTTATAATAACTCCAACAGTAGTAACTCAGTTAACTTAACTCCGCATCATTTTGGTTATGTCCTGCTTGTGTCAATTTACAGAGATTTTAAAATGCTATACTTGTACCGATTTACAGAGATTTTAGTGGATAAAATAACCATAGAAAATCTTTGTAAATGTCAAATTTACAAACATTCTTCAGAGATTTTGTTAAGTCTGTAAATTTTTCAGTTTTCCTTCTTATTTCAGCAGTAAATTTCATAATCATTTCATAAACATTCTAAAAAGGAATACCACAAAAAGTGTATAAAATATCTATAAAAATGATTTTACAGATATTTTGTATGCCATATGTAAAAGTAGGTCAGATTTGAACTCTCATAAAAAGTCTGTAAATTTAAGATTCACAGACATTTCATTAACTCTGTAAATGGTCCAGATTTTCCAGTGACTAACGCAATGGGAAACCACATCAGAAAGAAAGAGACAGCTCGGCATGTTTAAGCTGCTTGTTTAACGTGGGATTTTCCCAGCGGATATGAGCGGCTTCTTTTAAAATAAGCTGAAATATGGTGCAGAATCCAAAATAGAAAAGCACCCCGTTGAACAAAGTCTGCGACATGTCTCAGACTGTTGTAAATACTGAAAAATGTGCGAGTTCCTGTCCCCACTCAGATGTTCACGAATGCGTGTTGAGAGATGTCGGCTGGTTTCGCCGATGTAACAGGCATTACATCCTGCACAAGAAAATTTGTAAACAGCACGCGAACGGAGATAGAAAGGCACAGGATCCTTCACACTAAACATACTACCGACTTTGAAAGAAGAAAAAACCAACTTGAATGACAGAATTCCATTCACCCTCGCATTTCATCCTCATAATAACCCTGTTAAAGCCATCACTCTTAATAACTTTAAGATACTGCAAAATGATCCAGAAACTGTTAGAATCTTTCGCAACCACCACTGATGTCTTTCAAGCGCATTCAAAGCGCATTCAAAACAACTGAACAACCTGGCACTTTTAAATGCGCGTGCTCGCGATGCAAAACTTGTCCTGTCATTCAAAACACTGACAAAATATCGGGCCCTAAGCGTTCTGTTAAGATCACTGATCGTTTCACGTGTACCTCCGCTAATGTTATCTATTGCATAACCTGTACATTATGCAAAAAGTTATACATCGGCGAAACAGGAAGACGACTGGGTGACCGATTCCGAGAACATCTTCGTGATGTTGATGAGAAAGATGCATCCAAACCAGTCGCTCGGCATTTTAATCTCCCTATCCATTCCAAACAACACATGTCGATCTCCGGCCTTTCCCTACAGAGGGGCACCCAACGAGCCAAATCAACCAAAAGCTGTAGAAAGGCATTTTTAAGCATCTTATGGTATTTGAAGTCTGTTTAAAGTGATGTTTTCATAAGCTAGAAGACGTTCATCTGTTCGGATTCCCTGGCTGAAATTTTAGTTGCCCGAAAATGTTAGGGAACAAACTTTTCGTTCGAGAAAATGCAAGCTGAAAGGAACTTTCCACGAACTTTCTAGGGGACTGTTTCCTTTCCGAAAATGCTAGTTGACGTTTTTGACTGTCAAAAACAGCAATTACGACCTTTTCGAAAACTCAGGGTCTATGATTCCCAATTGCGAATCTTTTATGCCACGTTTTAGTAATGAAAATCCGAGTGCACTCTTTAATCGACGCCGAAAGCCTAAGGTGAATTACCCTCCACCGAACAGACATCTACCGAAACCTGTCGTTGGGTGCCCCTGCCTACATCAAGGTACCACGGAAAGCCGTAAAACTTTCGAGCAAAAATTGATCTTTCAAATCGGCACCCTTAATCCCCACGGTATCGACGAGCGCTTTTCATTCAATTAATTTATCCCTGTTTTTCACGTTACCATGTTACCACTAATAGCATAGCTCCATTTTCTGTATATAAACTATACATAACCCACAATTCCTCGATTCGCTCCGACGAAGGGCTAACGCTCGAAACGTCAGCTAATCGAATCCCTGTACGGTGGTCAATTTATATTATCAATTCCGTTGATAAACCAAATTTTCGTGTTTCACTCCCCCACCGACGCAGCACCACAGTTTCTTTAGAAACTAATCCTCTTTGTTCATTTATTGTTCTTTCAGTTGCGTAATACTTGGAAGAGGGATGTGTCGAATATTAGTAAACAGATCAGTAGACTAGGACCAGCTCTAGCTGACAATGTATCCTTAGTGGAAAAACTCCTCTCAAGCGTTGGTAAAGCCATGAAAAACACTTCACAAGATATTTACCTTCACAAAGCGGACCCAGAGATTCAGGAAGAGGTATATATGAAAAAAATCATTAGTTTAATTTACCTGTCAGACCTTATTCCCAGCTTTAAATTATCGAAAAATTAAGGTGGCTCTGAACTCCATGTACCGATTTTTTTTTAAACTTTGCAGAAAGATGAATCTTCATATGCCGAATGCAATTCAATAATAAAAAACGGGCGTCACCAGACCCGTTTTTGAGTTACAGGCACATAAAGCCAAAATTAAGGATGTTTCTAAGAGGCTGTACTGTTGCTATGGTAACCTTATATGTAAAGAAAATTGATCACAACTTGTTAACAAATAGTTGGGAAATGTTTTGATATCATGTTCAACAAAACAAACGAAAAATTGTGGGAGTATCCATCCATGAAAGAGTTTGGGCTCAAAAATAAAGCACTCTGAGATACATTCGGCACTAGGCTGACCTCCAAAACAACAATAAAGCGTCGATTCTTTTTGGCTATAAAAAAGTTTATTTGCCATTCCTGAAGAACCAGTAACTGCCCACATTCTACCAGTAAAACTAGATTAAAGTTGAATACATTGATCGGAAAGAAATCGAGAAGAAAAAACTGGCTGAAGTAAATGGGTGCTACCAGAACATGTGTAAAAACTGGAACCTAATCATGTGGTGTGTCGTTTGGCAGACGACATTTACAACTTGTTGCACGAGTGCCCAAACGAGATAAAATTTCAAAACTAAAGAAAATGACGGCTTTCCTTGAGAAAAATCCTAACTGCTATTACTCTGTCTCGAAATACCCAAAGAGTTTCATTGAGATGGTTTCTCGTTATAAGGGATTTAAACCACACATAAAGAAACAAACAGACAAAAGTACCCGTAGTAACGTTGTGGCTATATGGTGGGACTCGTTTGCACCTTGCTTAGATATTCTTATAGGCTGGCCCTGATCGCTAAATTACTCTACTGAAACTAGATAAAATTTAAATTTTCCTGAGAGTGGTCAATCATTGTGTTTCTTTCTCAGAACATCAACACGACAAAGGCACTGCTGTTCCTGGTGGATGCAATAATACAAAGCACTCGCCAGTCTTTGAAAGGTTCACCAGGAAACAGGACCTTTACTTCAAAATACCTCAGCATCAAAGTGGTTTCTCTATTTAGAAACGACGTTCACAACGTGACACTACAGTCAAAGCAAGGTAGCTTTAAAATTCCAGATCTCGGCATCGTTTCAAAGAGGAAAGAGAACGACTCTGAAATAGTGTTTTTAGAGGTACTGTAAAACGTATTGTTTGTGTTAATTTAAGACTTTATTTCGTTTTGTAAAGAAATTTATTAGCTTTTCTGCTTTTAAATGTCTTAAAAATACCTTTTCGTTTTCACCCTCTGGAATGAATCTGGGATTGTCACAAACACCATTCATTGACGGTTTTCTCACTTTGTCTCAAGCTATTTGTTATAATGATCATCGTCACTACCACTAAAATCAACATCCGCATCATCGTCATCGAGATCATCATTACTATTATTATTATTATTGTTGGTGGTGGTGGTGAAGCTGCACGCGCCGAACGTGCCCGCGAAGCACCATGGGTAAGAAAATAAGGTAACCTATCTATGCAAGATATTTTGGGTCGGGTATGACGTCACGCACTAACGTATGTACGTCCACGCATCCATTTAAGCCGAAGCAAAATGTCACACTCGAGATGTGGACAACACGCGTTTTAAGGCGGTAAATCGGGTGTCCAGCTACGTTTTTGAAAATACAAATAACGAAACTGAAGACATTAACAAGAGAAGAAACTTACGTTCTTTTATCGGTATAATATCCGCAATGATAGCTAACCTCTACATGAATCATTTTGAGGAAAAAGCATTGACAGCCGCTCCTTGCACGCCTAAGATATGATAAGATATGTTTACAACACACAAGAACAAAAGAAAATAAAAATTGAACCAAGGTTAAAATTGAACTACATCATCTGTATTTTACATGTAAAAATATTTCCTAATATGTGAACGTCTGTACACCCCCTCACTCTGCACCATTGAGTTCAATTTATGTGGTGGACCGGTTCGTAACTTTGCATTCGCTCTTTTGCATTTTTTTTAGCCTTCTGCATTTCTATTAGTGCCAAACGCGAGCCTCTGTTCTCGCTCACATTTGGAAGCGTTTCCAAAACGCAGAGGATTATCTGGCTGTATGCTATGCGTATTGCGAGGTTGCTTTGTTACGGTTGTAGACTCAGCTCCTATCATTTGAGAACGTAAGCTAAAGAACGTTATTCATACTAAATGGGAAAACCCAACTGTACATCTACAATTTGAGCATTTTATTACATTTATACCTTGGTGTTATTACTTTAGCTTGCATTTATGTGCATTTGGTAATGTCGTATTATAGTTATAATTCCGTTATTGGAAACCACAAGATATCTGCTTATCGAGGTCCTTTGACATATTGCATATTGCAATTTCACCTCTACTTTGTCTATCTTTTTAGGAAAGCAGAGCTAAAATTTAAATGCAAGACTCGTTTCATTAAATTAGCAAATATAGACCCACGTAATAATTACGGGTTTATCCAGTCCAATAATTACAGAGTTTTAAATATTACCGAAAGTTCAAGGATTGCCTTTAAATAATCTTTAAAGTTAGGCGGTGGACTTTTACTGTTTTAAAATTCTTGTGTGTTTAATATTTTCAGATATATGATTGTGCTCATACTCTTACAAAGTCGTTAAAAATCGTTAAAAGTTTAATAAGTTCTGAAACAGCTGTGGAATTGAATTGTTTCAATTTAACCTCAACGGAGTACTCAGTTCCACAACTGAAGATTTGATGTTTGAGTGACTCTTGTTCACTGATCTTGCTTATACTCTTTATTACTTCTATTTAACAGATGTGGAGTACGCCTTTTAACCCTTTTACCTGGGACAAAAGCAGCCAAAGAGTGACAACTAATGTGGTAAGCTTAGACGTAAGGAATGAAACCGAGGATCTGCTGACCATATCTGGGCTGTCACCGGGTGTTACCATCTTAGTTCCTCTGAAAAATCCATTTGCTCAGCATCCTGCAAACATCTCGTTTGGCATACTTGGAGTTATACTACATCATAATATAACCGTTCAATATGGACATTCCATGATTCAGATCGCGATAGTACCTGACGATGACCACATTATTGTCCCATACATCCGAGTATCCCAAACCAGAGAGATATCACCTCAAAACAGGCTTTTAGAGTGCAAGCGTGCTCACGGACAATGGCTCCACACCGGGAACATCACTTGCGAGGGGACGACGAATGTAACAATAACCTTTGTGGCATTCTATCCTGGAAACTACCTACTGGAGACAGAATTCGGTGCTCAACCAGACAGTGAAAACAAAGATCAAACGCATGATGAGGAGAACCGAGACGAGAGCCAATGCATCAAGATCAAACAACCTCCAAGGTCAAAGACAGAAAACATCAAATACGGGTTTACAGTTACCGAGGCTGCCTGTCTTTTCTGGGACTCAGATAAATCTAACTGGAAAACTGCTGGGTGCAAGGTAAACAAATATCCATGTCATTGTGTTTCTGTATGCTGTTATTTCGTTTGAGGTCCAATAGAATACAGGCGTGTGTATAAAAATATATATTCAAACATCAAATTTTATGACGTTATCTCAACAACACAATCTGTAAACTGTCACCAGTTTACAGGCAAGTAGAGTGAGTGTGTACAACTAAATCTATCAGGCCACACTCAGCTGCTGATGTTTGTTTGTGTTAATGTTTCTACCAATACAATCTTGACGCTGTTTTATCTCATGTGGATGTTCTGAGCTCTGGCAGATAATATAACTCTGGACCTGAACAGTACAATATGCAGGGGCGGATCTACGGGGAGGGTGCAGGGGTACGCACCCCCCCCCCTCCCCCTGAGATGACCTGCGGCTTTCTAATACAACTGGTATTCTGCAAAAAAAACTATGTGGTTTATTGGTGTTGAAGTAGAACAAGAGACGAGGTTGAAGAATTTATGTTAAACGGTGTAAAAATGGTAGTATGGCACTGAAGTTACGCCACCAGTCAGTTACGCCGTTCCTTAGTGGTGCACCCCTCATAAAAAAAATCCTGGATCCGCCCCTGATATGTGGTGATCGACTTTTCAATTTATAGTCGATACGTTAATGGCTCGATTTTGACTTTTTAAGGTGGATGAAATTACGAACAGTTCCATTATAAAGTGTTCTTGCAGTCATCTGACGTCCTTCGCAGGGGGTTATCTGGTACCGCCAAATGAAATCAGCTTTCAGAAAGTATATAACAAGCTTCGATCCACAGATGAAGGAGGCACATTTCTTTTACCTGTAGTGGTCATGACTTGCTTTCTTCTTTATTTGATCGCAATCGTCGAGGCCAGAAGATTTGACAAGAAAGAAAAGGCCCAGGTAAGCTACACGCTATATGCTACGTTTGTTGTCAGAATAATAATATAACAATTTCAACGATGAAATATATCACGATTGGAATACATCACATTTACCTGAGTAAAATCCGCAAAGGGGAAGGAACCTTGCATCAAAAAAATACACTTTTATATTTGTCCTCCCCTAAGTCTTATATTGCCAATATTAGAGTTTGATTTAGGATTTTCTTCTCCAACAGCTCCAAGACGCGGAACCAACAGGAATGAGTGTTGCATCAGATATCAGGCGTCACAAATACGAGTTGTCCATAAAGACAGGTGTTTGGCCAGGTGCAGGAACGACAGCCCACGTGTCTTTCATCATGTATGGACATGAAGGCAACAGTGGCACTCTTAAAATACCTGACAACTGTGGCGGTGACTTCAATCCAATTTTCTTCCGAGGCGCTGAACAATCGTGTGCGGTATTTTTAGACAAAGAAATCGGTGAGATCTACGCCCTTCGTGTGTGGCATGACAATTCAGGCGACGATCCTTCATGGTATTTGGAACAGGTAACCATTACAAACCCGAACACTGGAGGTCGCTGGAAGTTTGTGTTCGAGACATGGCTTAGCCTGGAGGACGAGTCCCTCTCCAATGAAGGGATTCAAAAACCTTCCTTTTCCGATTCAAACATAACAAACAAAGCCTTGAGGGAAATGTTCTGTGACGGCCATCTCTGGATGTCAGTTATTACTAAGACCCCAGGGGATTGTTTTACAAGAGTTCAGAGAATGTCATCATGCTTTTGCCTACTACTGTGTACCATGGCTGCTAATGCTACTTTCTATCGCTGGGAGACGCAGTCGTCCCAAACTATCAACTTGGGACCGTTTAAATTTTCTGCTAGACAGGCTGTCGTGAGTGTGCAGAGCACCTTGCTCATCTTGCCTCTTCATGTCATCATTTTGTTCTTTAAGAAAAGCTCAACACGCTTACAACGTGAAAATTCACGTCGTTGGCTGTGTGTATTCTACACCGCATGTATACTGTGTGCTGTGCTCACTGTCACTTCGGCTATTATAACCGTTTCCTACAGTCTCTTATGGGGAAGCGACAAAAGCCAAGAATGGCTCTCATCAGTCACTACCTCCTTCTTTCAAGACGTCCTGGTAGTGCAGCCATGCAAGTGCCTACTTCTGGTCTCGCTGTCCGTCATGTTTGCCAAATGCAAAGCCAAGAAAGCGTTTGCATTACAACAATCTGATCGCCAACTCCCGGTAAACGAAGCGACCACCCTTTCAATGACGTCCACCGAGTTATCAAAACTACTAAAAAGGGAGATTGCCGCCAAAGCCAGACGCCGCTGGTACGTTCGCCAAACAGGCTTCTACGTAACCTTTTTTATTGTTATTGGTGTGCTTTCCTATGGCAACAGGGACTCGACACGGTATCTTTTATCGAAGTCCCTTGATGATCACCTTAGCAATCTTGAGAAGGTAAGAGCCTTTTTTTCGTTTACAGGATAATTGCTGTCCACTTTCTTCGATACAAGTGCACGGCTGAATGGAAAAGGAATTAAAACAAATTTAGAATTTAGATCGGAGAATATTCGACAGCATGTTAGTGAAGTAGTAGCTAATCCAAATGATGATAGTTTTGTTTGTAAGCTAAATTGGGGGCGGTTAAGAAATAAATAGTTCTTAACACAAACAAAGAAACTTTAATTTCGGGATAATCAGCAGCAACAAAGGCGACCATGGTGTAGACTGTAAAGAGTTCTCTTTTTGACTTTTAAAAGTCTTTGTCAATTGGTAATCACCCATCCCTTGAGAAGAAAACCTTGGCTAAAATTAAAAAAATATGAATAGTGGAAGTGTAGTAACATTCTCGGTTGTGAAATTGAGAAGTCATTACAGAGGACTAACCTTGCGACACCCACACTCTGGTGTTGCTGGGCATACACCTTATTCCAAAATGGCAGCCAATTTGTTATTCTTTTGTTTGTATTTTAATAAGCCCTCTTTGCCTCGTCAACATGTACAAATACAAAAGAATTTTGAAGTGAAAATGAGGCAAAGAGGGCTAATTAACATGCAAACTAAAGAATAATAATTTGGCTGCCATTTTGGAATAAGGTGTATGGTTACTTGAGGTTTGGAAGCGGAAGTAATGGCAGTGAAGCAAACATGTTTTCACATCACTGTTCAGTATCAGTGGAGTACTGTACTGATTCTCAGCTTTGAATGAACATTTTATATTATCACCTAATTTTTGTATAAAATTCTCACACTTTCGCAACGCACTATAGTATTTCTTTTGAGGGCAGTTGTTCACAATACCGTACTGAGACCAGACTCCTCCTAGCGTCTTCTGTTACAATCTTGCCTGACATGTTCCAAATTGTTTGATACAAAACTTTTTTCAGGCATCAGTAGTATAGTGTTTGGGGGTACGAAATCAATTGATCTCGTTTTCCCCAAACACTATACTACTGCCTTCTGGTCTCGTATTCTGGAATATATAGTTATTTAATTTGATGGAATATATAGTTATTTAATTTGATGGAATATATAGTTATTTAATTTGATGGAATATATAGTTATTTAATTTGATGGAATATATAGTTATTTAATTTGATGGAATCTATAGTTGTTCAATCTGATGGAACCAAGGTCTGCACACTTCATCTATAGTTTATTATAATGCGTGACATTCTCGGAAAAATCACCAAGCGTGACATTCTCGGAAAACAGGAAATGAGTCATCGCCTATAGCTATTATTTCTCACGTGGAACCATCCGATGGTTACATAAAAATAAAATATCACATAATATTATAGAATGAGTTGTAATTCAGTAATCCACAATGAATTAAAGAATATGGGAGAATTGTCATGTTATTTTTGTGATCAGCTATTGGTCAAAGTTGTTAAAAGTGTGAAAGCACCTTGCTGTGATAATCAGGAAATGTTTAACGATGATGGTGAAAATGTTTGTCTAAATTGTGGTTCAGTTCATGGTTATGATTATTGTAAAGAGTACGTTGACTTTCATAATAATATGTATAAAATACGGCGAAAATCTGTATATCATCGGAAGTACCACATTGAAAATGTGATAAATGGTATATGTCTTAAGAATGGACTTTTCTGTAAAAGATAAAGGCAAAATATTGAAAATATTCCAAGAGATAGACACTGTCATTCCTTTGGTGAATAAGAATCGTAAAAGGATGATAAGTACGAAATTTATGCTTAAGCAAATATTTTTAATGCTTGATCTTCCATT
Source organism: Pachyseris speciosa (assembly GCA_016490735.1). Lineage (NCBI taxonomy): Eukaryota > Metazoa > Cnidaria > Anthozoa > Scleractinia > Pachyseridae > Pachyseris > Pachyseris speciosa. Next base: position 288,477 of record JAEMWC010000585.1, on the reverse strand, counting down.
TGATAAAATAATAGTTACTAGATCAAAAAAGACGCTTGGATTTTATGATCGATATTGGGTTGAGATTCTATTGTTGAGATTTGATAAGATTATTAGTATTATCAAGCAGTGAATTTTTCATCATATTTCAGTAGGTACTTATCAATAATTGGACTATTGTCAGTCACATAATCATCGATATTCTTCATTGAGATTTGTATACTTGAAGCTTCAAAATCACCACTTCTCAACTTGTCTTTTATTGAATTGAGTAGATGTTGATAGCTTTGATAAGCATATGTGCAATTCTGGATTTTCAAATCTAGGTTTTTATGCTTCATCCACCCTTGTATCAAAAGTGCTGCTGTACTGATGGCTACCAAACTAACACCACCTGTTGCCACACTTGTGGCGAGACCCCCAGTTGCAAAGATGATGGACAAGGAATTCCCCAGTAATTTCCATTTTTTGAACCGTTTAACAGCCTGTTTATGAGCCTAACACTTTCTGTGATATGTGTGGTAATAGGCTTTTAATTCATTTACCTGATCTTCTGTTAATTCACCTGAAATATGGTTCCAGCTGAATATGCTTTTTAGCTCTTTCATACAATATGCTTATATAACGATTCTGTTCAACACACAGTACCACAAACCAGACAATTGTCCACTTAGAGGTGACAATTTGTTAAATTTCGTTGTCATGAAACGGGGGAAAGCATAAGAATATCCTCTGTCAAGTGAATGTTTGACGTAGAATCGACCGAAAGCATCATGTAATATTGCATGTGTTTGCAACACATTGATCCATCCAAGAGTATGCTCCAGCAAATGTGTCAGGCAACCATCACCATATCCAATTAATCCAATGTCTTCATGCTCCAAAAGGATATCTCTCACCTCAACATACTTGTTAAAATGTTTGTGATATAGAAACTGATAAACCAAAGCTGATTTCAAAATCCTCTTGTCAACACCAGGGTTTTTCCGTTCGGCATCCCGAGTAAACCATCTCACATATCTAATTATTTTGTTCATTTATATTATATCGTTGGATTAAAATTTGATGATGATCTGAAATTGTTTTTTCGTCTAATATAGAATCCAAGTACACACAGAAAAAAAATAACACTACCGTCAAGAGGTGCGATGGAGCTAGGATCCAAATCACCAAAAGTCATTTGCCGACTACCACTTCTGTTAGCCGCTGTAAAACTTCCAATATGTTTTTTATTCCAATAGATTTTACTTGTGTTTGTTTTTGGAGAAGATAAATTATCCCAGTGAACAGACAAGCAGTGCCAAACATTTATTTGACCCAAATCATTTACTGAATAATCTGCTATTTTTCTGAAACTTTGTATAGATGCTGCTGAACCAAAATATACACAATTTGATTGATCAACACCACTTATAACTAAATTTGAACCATTGTAATAGCTGACAAACTTATCATAACCTCCATTATCATGACCAAAAAGCCCATTTTTCCATGGATTGCCACCTGTATTTGAATTTAATTTATAAACAATGAAGACATTAACAACATCATTATTTAAATTGATTTGACTTATCATTCTCTGTGATCCATCAAACTTCAAAAAATAACGTCCATTATGTTTCTCAGCCTTGGTACAAACAGTGGGTCTTATGTTTAAAGTTGATTGTGTTGCATTATTTTCTTCATTCGAGAGATCGTACAATGTTTCAACTTTTCTGTCTGCATTCATATCTACAAAATTATTATTCGCTCTGTCGATTTGATAAGTACATTTAGAGTACAATCTGATGAATTCAGAAACCCATAAATCCAAAAAACTATCTCTGACAATATCTGAAACTTGTGATTTGATTACATGATCAGAATCATTGCCTGCTTTTACATTAGTCAAATGTTTGTTTCCAAGATCATAGTGACCATATTGTGTTAATGTAAAACCATTTCCATTATCACCTTTAGGACCAATTGCAACAGCATCACCTCTATCACCTTTTGGGCCTCTTTCACCAGTTCTTGTATTATCTTGATTTTGTGGAGAATTAAAAACTCCCATATAATATTAGTTTAGATTAATTCATAATTACTTCAAGTGTGAATGCTGTATCAAATTCTCCACTATTGGGATGTGAATAATCAATGATTAAATAGCCTCTCGATAATGATTTATTGACGTCAACCGTTGTGATGTTTCTACCCGCAGCACCATGTCTGTATTCAAAAATTGTTGCTGGTAATGGCAAATTTCCAGCACCTTCAGCTTTTGTCTTGAAGTAGAATATTCCGGGTTTTGTTCCTTGTATTACATACATATTCTTAATATGAAAGTTATTGTTGTGAATGACTAAAAAATCAGCGCCATTTATCAATACAGGCTTTAAAACATTCTTATTATGTCCTTGTTTGGCTTTAACAGAGCAATTTAAATATTGTATTTGACCGATTATTCCATTCCCATTCAAATTTAGATCACCTCCTAATTTCGGCCTGTAAAGAGCAAATCCACCCAAATCGAAAGCCGTTTCCATAATTACACCTGTAACGCTTGAACGAAATAGATTCAAACTATTATTATGAATTCTAAAGCCATTCAGATTTAAATCACCACCAAGTTTAGCCTCTTTTATTAAATAGCTGTTCATAATAATATTATTCAGCATTGTCAATTCACCATTGTCTCCACCAAACAACCAATTTTCATTTTCTTTCACATCAAAACCATTCAAATCTAAATCAGTTTGTAACTGTATTGTTTCATTCACGATTTTGAAAGGTTCAGAGAAGTCGTAAACACTTGATGAAACGTCTGCAGCTTCGAAATCAATACCATATGCAACACAATGAACTTTGTACTTATTTGGATAAGTTGGGTTAGCATTAATATGAATCGTACAATATAAATATTCAGGTGGTGAACTTGCTGATGGTTTTTCAATCCATAATAAATATCTCGAATGATCTTCATTTCTGTTATCAAATTTTCTCCCTACAGTTTTATGAATTGTAATTCCACCAGTTGCACTGAATGTTACACTACTAAGACTCATTCCTTCATAATCAGGAAATAGCCATTCAAGAATGAAAGTGTATTTTCCATCTTTTATTGTGTACATATTAAATCCAATTCTAGCTCTGTAAATATGATTAGCTTCTTTATTCAAGTCTACATCAATAACCTTTTTTGAAATCAAATGTGGTGAACGAGGTAAATTGACATATCCATTAACTGTCAAGCCATATTCAGTGCTAATTTCATCGATATCATTCATCAAATATTTGAAAGCATTCTTTGGATGAGAAGCAGATGAAATATGACTTTTTTCTAATTGATCTAAATTTACAGCATCAGTTTTATTTGTTCCTTCTTTTAAGTCAATGATTTTATGCCCTCCAAGTTTCATATCCGCTGCCATCGCGTTTGTTCCATTCAATAATAAAGTGTTTGCTCTGATGGTTTGTGAAGCTCGACTTAAAACTCTAAAGTTCACTGCATCAGTTTCATTCGCCACATCCGCTAAATTTGTTATTTTATTATTATTCATGTCAATATAGTCTGAAGTATGAATCTGGCCAACATTCTCCAAGTGTTTGTTTAAAAAATCAAAGCTTCCATCAGATGTAAATCCAATTATATCTTTAAATTTAAATTATATTAGTTTTATCATCTACATAAAACTTATTGGCAGCATCTCTGTTAGCAGTTGGTGTTGCACAGTTGATTACTTTGTTACCAGCCAGATTTAAATTAGCAGTCATTTCTTGTGTTCCATCTCGAAGTAGAGTTTGACCGATACTGCTTTTTGATGCGAGATTAGTGTCAATATATGATTTATTCACAAGATCTGCTGGTTGGTTTCCTATCCCATGGCCTCTAATAATAAACCCCCCAAAATCCTGATTGCCGGTCATTATAACACTTCCATCTTTTTTAAGAAATTGAGAAACATCAATACCAGCAATTTCAGCATCAACATACTTTTTGTTTACAGCATCTTGTGGGTTTGAGGGGTTATCCTGTAGGTTGATGATTTTGTTTAATTTCATGTCAACATTACTACCAAACGCAACATGACCGTTTTCAATTTCATAAGCTGGGTCATGAACAAAGTAAGACAAGTTGGTATGAAAGCCATAAGCTCCATAAACGATGATATGTGTTTTGGTGTTAGACGCAGGAGCAGTGCTGGAAAGTTCCACCTGTATTGCCGCTTGCCCACCACTGGTTTTTTCGATTCGGAAAAGCTTCTTCATATAACCATCAACGTGTGGAGTTTGGGGAAAAGGTTTTTGAAACGGCTGTCCCGCATCTCGTATATTTACAGTTGGAAGGGTTAAATCGACTGTTGCACTTCTTGGGTCTGATGGTGAGAAAAACTCAGTAACAAATGTATACTGTCCATTTCTTAAAGATGTCACATTAAAACGAATTTTGGATGTAAAGTTACCACTATGTGAAATGATAAAAGAAAATGACGACTTGTTTATGTGGTATGGTGATCTATAAAAATTCTCAATTTGAAGGTTTGTTGCATCACTGACTGCAGAAGACTTGGAAATATCTTTCAACAGAAAAGCGAATGGATTTTTTTGTGCTCCAGATGCTGAAAAAACAAGGTCATCAACATACTTTTTGTTGGCAGAATCTTTGTCAGAAGTTGGAGCCCCAACATTTGTTATTTCATTGTCACCCATGTCAAGATCACCAGTCATTGCAACACTTCCATCTTTTTTAAGAAATGGAGAAACATCAATGCCAGTAATTCCAGCAATTTCAGTATCAACATTCCCCTTTGTGGCTGAATCATTGTTTGCTGTTGGCGCTGCTACATTAGTCAATTTATTACCTCCAAGATTCAAATCAGAAGTCATCGCAACGCTTCCATCTTTTTTCACAAAGTTAGAATTAACATATGCTGTATCCGATTTATTATTCGTCAGATATATGACAGCATCATCAACGTATTTTTTATTTGCACAGTCTTGTCGTAATATAGGGTATGCAACATTGACTATTCTATGAAAACTCATTTTAACCTCACGATCAAATACAATTCTTCCTTCTTCTATTTCAAAAGCTGGGTCGTGAATATGTGATAAAATGATATTAGAAAATCCATAAACACCATAAACTATGACATGATGTTTGGCATTATTTTGTAAATATGGTGAAATCAACAATAACTCCATTGATGTGGAACCATGACTTGTTTTTTCAAGGAAGAATATTCTCTTAAGATAACCATCAACAAGATGAGTCTTTGGAAATGCTCTTTTTATTGAATCCTTTCTTTCAATTAAATTTGATGACAAAACATCATCATCAACTGTTGCATTGTTTGGATTACCATCAGTATAAAACTCAACAACTAAAGTGTACTTTGAAACTTCCAATTGTGTCAGATCAAAACGAAGAACAGTTGTAAGACCAGCAGAAGGAATAACAAAAGACAAGGCTTTTTTATTTATTGAGTAAGGGCTTTTATTATAGACTTCTAATTGTAGATTATTCGCATTCCTGATAATTGATGTCTTTGACACATCCTCAAGAAGAAATTTAAATGGATTAACACGTGTTCCTTCAATTGATAAAACAGCATCGTCGACATATCTGACATTGTGGCATCTTTGTTAGAAGTTGGGTCTGCTACATTACTAATTTTTTTGTTTTCAATGTCATAATTACCATCTTGTGTTAATTTGAATCCATCACCTTTAGGACCAACAGCTCCAGTAGCTCCTTGTGGACCAATTGCACCTGTATTACCTTTTGGACCTCTATCACCTTTTTCACCTTTGGGACCAATTGGACCTGCAGGGCCTCTTTCACCAGTTCCAGTTTCTGTTTTATCTTGATTTATTTGAGCATTAAAAACTCCCATTATACAATATTGTTAGATTAATTTTTCGATTCTTTCTGTTTTTGGATTCTCCTGTTTTTCAACATCTTGGAAATTATTGATTGCCATATAATATTAGATTAGATTAAACAGCACCATAAAAATTCCTCTTGATTGTCTTCATCGGCTTGTCAACATAACAGAAGGAATATGGTTTTTTGGTTGCTTCAATGTATTTCTTCTTGTCGATTCCAAGTTCTTGTGCAATCAAGTTCCTTTCTCTTGAGGATGGGAAATCATAAAGGCAGAAGTGACTGCAATTGAGTCTGATTGATTTTGGACAGCCATAGAATGATTGTGTGAGATATATGACTGAACAGTTCTTGTGTCTCCCCTGAATGAAATAGCTGATTATCTGATCTTGTTTCTTGTCAGTGACAAAATCATCAAAAACAACCAATCGCTGCAAATCTGTGTCTTTTATTTGTTCAACTGGCAATATCTCTTCTTGACTGCAAACCAAGGCAGGATATCCAATGTGACTGCTTATTTCATCCATTACTTTCCGAAGATATTTGTACTTGTCTTGATCCAAATTTTTTGCATAAAGATGTATCTGATCATAATAAACCAATGGTTCCATAATCAGATGCATGAACAATGTTGTCTTTCCAGATCCAGAATTACCAGCCAGCAGCATCCTAAAAGTGTCTTTTGGCATATACGGATACAACTGTCTGAATGAATTCTTTAAACCCTGAATATCATAATTAGGGATTTCCATATGTAAATAGTTTAGATTAGTCTAACACAATTGTATATGGATATAGAACGAATGAAAAGGCTTCTTAAAAGTGGAATTGAAGCCGGAAATAAAACTAGAGAAGTTCGTGATGTTATCAAGACTTATGAATACAGAAAACAGGATGCTTATGATACAACATCAGAATTACTGAAACCCTCTATTGATGTCCAGAAGAGTGTGAAAGAAAGTGTCGACAAAGAACAGGATGAAGTTATTAAACAGTTGAAAAAGAATCAAAAAGCCTTGACATCTGGTTTCGAAGATCTTATGCTGATGAACACGTTACCTGAATCAGTACCAATGAAAACAACATTACCAATTGATTACAAAACCTAAAATGATGACTGAAACAGAAGCACCATATAAGTCGAATCTTGATAAAGGTTTTTCACTTGATGAGGTTAAGGTATTACAGGAATATGAATTGTCTCCTCCAACAACAATTTTAAAAAGGATAATGGATGGTACAATCGACATCGATGAGTATAACAGAAATATTGGTGAAATAACCAAAAAACTTGGAAGACAAAAAGCTCATCTATCAACAACCAAAACAAATAGGGATAAAAATAAAGAAAAGATATATGAATTGACTCAAAGGATCAAACTAATGCAAAAGTACCGAAAAAGAATTGGCGCCGTTGAGGAAGGTGCATCAACTATTGGTTCAGGCATGGGAAGGAGAAGAGGTGCAATGGGTTCAAGGGATGCATTTTTGGGCGACATGCTTTCAAGACTGCAGTTACTTGGTGGATCTATTTCAGCCGGCAACAACAGCAAAAATGTTCAAAATGAATTCACAAAAATATTGCATACATTGAACAGACTGGGAATCCTGAAAACTGGTGAGCTAAATAAAATAATGATGAAATATCTAATGTAAAAGTATATGACAGAAATTTCATTACGATTCAACAGTAAAAACAGAGACAAAATTGGTGTCAGCAAGAGTCATGATTTTGAAAAAAGATTCAATACACCTCTTAAATTAACGAATGATTTGAAATATGAAATGGCTGTGAATGTTATCAATATGACATACAGTTGGTACAATATCAGAGATATTTTTGGGAATAATCAAATTAAATACAGCTATGACAAAGGTGTAAACTGGGAAACAATTCATACGACGATATCAATAGTTACATTCATGAGTATATGAGAAAAAATAGCCATGTACTGAATCCATCTGAAACAGACAAATCAAAATTCAAGTATGGTATTAATATAACTTTCGTTTTATCAACATACCGCATTTTGATTGAACTCAATGAAAATTATCGTGTGGATCTCAGAAATAATGATTTCAGAAAACTTATCGGTTTCGATTCAAAATTAGTTTCAGCCAGAGAATATGGAACAAATCTACCTGACATTACAAGAGGAGTAGATGAAATTTATATCAATTGTGATATGGTGATAGATAGCATTGTTGATGGAAATAGCACAAATACAATCGCAGTTATACCAGTCACAAATCTCGTTAGAAGTTTACCTTTCACTTACAAACCTCGTTTTCTTTCATGGAATCCTGTCTCAACACATAATATCAGCTCAATACGCTTTTATGTCACTGATTCTTCTAGAGCTCAAGTCGATTTAAATGGGATAGATTGGTATATTGAGTTATTCTTGAAGGGACATAATTATAAAACCTAATAGTATATGAAACGGTTCGAGTTTAAAAAATATGAACAACATAGTGAAGGGATTGTGACTGATATGATCAAAACAGCTGGAAAAAAGCAGCCACAACAATTGGTGAACATGCTGGCAAAAAAGCTGGTGACAAAATCATAGAACTTTTGAAAAGGAGAAAAAGTGGAAACAAGAGTGGAACTGAGAGTGTGAGCCAGACTGGTGGTTTAATCAAAAGAAAGAGAGGTCGACCACGTAAAATAAAATAACTTTTATCTAACACAATAATATATGTCAAACTATCGTGACTCAAAATATATCGAAAGATATGAAGATGTAGTGTTCGAACTAGAGACAGCACTTAATACTGTAGTAGCAAATAATGCTCATCAGAGGAAAACAGGTTACCGTTTCATTGTTGATAACAGTGGAGAGACTACACCATTTGACTGGTATAATGCCCGTTTGAATGTCATTTTCATTGTAAACAAGCTTGCAGATGGAGCTGACATTGCTGGTGCAGATCGAAATGGTATTGTTAATTCAGTTCACGCTCTTATTAACACCATTAATGTAAAAATGAATGGTCTTGATGTTTATGAATGCCGAGACGCTAACCAAGCCACAAATATTAAGTCATTGCTTGAGTATTCACAGGTTTATGCTGTAAGTCAGGGAACCAATGAGTTCTTCTATCTTGACACCAGCAGAGGTGCTGAAAACAGAGTGGCACAAGCTGCTTATAACAAAGGATTCTCAGATCGTAAAGCACTATTGAATGGTGGTGGTGAAGTAAATGCAGAGATAGCATTGAACAGATACGGTTTTTTCAAGAGCTTTTGGGATGAACTTATGCCTAACTCAAAAATAGAGTTGAACCTGACACTTGAGAGTGATGCCAATTTAATTTGGCAAGCTACTGATGAATGTCGTGTGGTACTAACTAAATTCCAGCTAATTGTTCCTCGCATTGTTTTCAATTCTGCGGGAAAGTCCTTATACATGAGCAAGTATCTTGACAACAGAAAGTGGACTTACATGAGAGAATGATTGAGAGAGGCAATTCAACAAGACAACAGACTGCCAATTTCCGTATTTCCACAGCAATAAACAAACCCAGGCATGTCTTTGTATTCATCATCAATGATGCCAATGATGCATCTCAGACAGCCAATAAATTTCTCTATAACACATTCTCAGTTGCAAATAACCGAACTTTGACTGATTGTTATCTTGAGGTTGGCAATGGAAATGATTATCCAGAGCTTCGTTATAAACCCTCAACAGAACCAACAAGAGTATTTAGAGATGTTTTGAAATATGTTCAAGCTGTAAACGATTTCAGTGAAAGTACCCTTCTTAACAGGGACAATTTCGGTACAATATTCCCTTTTGTTTATTTCGATCTGACAAAACAGAAACAGGATATTAAAGATGGAATGACAAAACTGACTTTCAAATACACTTTGAGTGCTGCAACAAATGCTGATTACAGTGTGTATGCACTGGTCCTCTATGAGCAGGATATTGAGATGAGAAAGACTGATGGAAAATTAATTCTGAGATAAATTAATAAATTAAAATTGGAAATAATTGGAAATAATTAATTAAATTAAATAAATTAAATGATTGTTTGTATTAAATACAATTTAGTATAAACATATATTATATGACTACTTATCATCCTCATGGAGTGAGACTTTCACAGGGTCAGAAACAAAAGCTAGCAAAAGCTTATGCAACAAATTCGCCTGTAACAATCAGGTTGACACATAGTGAATTGTCTGGAAATGATCAACTAATGTTGACTAAGACACAAATCAACAAACTGATGAAATCAAGAAGATCAGGAAAAGGTTCAGACATCAAAATATCAAAATCACAAATCAGAAAAGCTGTTGTAGAAGGAGGTTCTCTTTGGTCCAGTCTTTTTTCACTTGGAACAAGACTATTGCCTTATGCAGGTAAAGCAGTAGCTAAAGCGGCTCCAGCATTGGCTACAGGTGCTCTTTCTTCATTAGCAAGTCTCGGCATTGATAAACTATTTGGAAAGAAACAAAAAGGAGGATTCATTATTCCCAATAAAAACTTGCCCCAACTATTGAATTTTAGAAATTTATTGAATGTGAGACAAATGGCTGATCTTGTAAATGCGATGCAGTCTGGTGGACAACTTGCTATCAAACCAACAAAAACTCAGACTGGAAAGGGTATTGGAACAATACTGGCGAGTATCGGTATCCCATTAGCCATTGATGCAGTCAAGGGGTTATTTGGAAAAGGTTTGCATGTTGAAAGCAGCCGTCCAAGACGGTCAATACCTGTTCATGTTCCAGATGACATTGTACCCAGAAAGAAAGGTGGGAAACATGCTATGATTCCATGGCAATCCCCTCCTGTTTTTGGTACATGGGATAACCCAATCGGTTATGGAATGAAAAAAAAAAGAAAAGGAAAAGGACTTCTACTGGGCAAAAACAGTCCATTCAATTCAATCCCCATACTAGGAACCATTTTGTAAACAAACCCTTATCCAACTTTGATTTAATCAATTGGGTTAAACAACTTGGAATAAAACATTTTAGAGGAGTATTTTCAAGAGACAATCTGCCGAGACAAATAAAAAACAATGAATGTGGGATAGTCAATCTTGATTCCAAAATTGGACCTGGTACTCACTGGGTATGTTATCGAATTAGTGATAGATACTGTGAATACTTTGACTCATTTGGTTTAATGATGCCAACAGAAGTACAGAAATACATGGCTACAAGTGGAAAACAACTTGAATACTCTGGAGATGAGACACAAGAAAGAGATTCAGTCTTGTGTGGATATTGGTGTTTGTACTATCTTCTCGAGAGACAAAATGGGAGATCCATTCTTAATACAATACATAATGCTGAATTTGATCCAACAGACACAAGAGTCAATCACAGGTTCATCATAGACTACTTTGAAAATATCTAACTTAATGGTATAATGGTAAAATCATATTGTGTGAAACAGAAGAAAGTCACTGAATGTGTACCAGGAAGTGAAAGATATCAGAAGACTAAAAATGGTCGAACTGTGATGAAATGTACTTGTGCTGAATGTGGAATCACAAAAACTAAATTTGTCAGAAATCGGGGAAACTGAATAGCCCGTCTGAAGGGGCGGGCATACTAGATTCAGCCGCAGATATGGCGCTAACAGGATTTTTGGAACATGGAGTCCCTTATTTAGCGAAGAAGGGTGTTGAAATGGGTAGATATTATGCTTCTGAAGCAATGAGAAATCCAAAGCTGCAAAAGAAATTAATTAACAAAGGACTTTCCCTCGCAAAGCCTGCAATCACAAAGGTTGGGACAGAAGCTTTGAAACAACTCTCAACAAAAGTGAGACCAAATATTCGTTACAAAACAGATATCAAAGGATTAGATTATGGCGGTGCTATTGACATTCATAAGGTTATTGGCAAGCTTCCTAAACCGAAAAGTGGATGGACACCTGGAAAGTATAAATACATGGGACCTTATAATCCTCTCGATAAACAGTTAGAGTATGATAAAAACACAGGTGAGGTCACAAAATGGAATGTACAACCTTATAACAAAGTAGATGAAATAGCAGCTTGCCATGATATTTGTTATGATATGGGAAAAAATAAAGGCGATTGTGATAGAACAATGGTCGAGTCACTAGATCAAATACCATATGGTGAGATGCCAAAATGGGGTCAAACAGCTAGATTCTTAATCGACAAAAAACAGAAACTTGGTCTCGGTGTTTCAAAAAACGGAAAAAGCCGTCGAGTGAAGAAAACTGGCAAGAAAAACTAGCTGACGAATTACATGCACCCATAAAACGAAATTTCACTCGGCGGCGTGTGATTGTAAATAAAATTGATGAAATATGGGCAAGTGATCTAGTTGAAATGCAACAGTTCAGTAAATGGAATAAAGGTTATCGATATCTTCTTATGGTTATTGATGTCTTCAGCAAATATGGTTGGATTGTCCCATTGAAGGATAAGAAAGGTGAATCTGTCACTGAAGCATTCAAAACAATATTCAAGGAAGGCAGAAAACCACAGTATTTATGGGTCGACAAGGGAAAAGAGTTTTACAACAAACACTTGAAGGACTTGCTAGAGAAACATAGTGTACAGATGTACTCAACTGAGAATGAAGAGAAGTCATCAGTAGTTGAAAGATGGAATAGGACAATTAAATCCAAAATGTGGAAGCAGTTCACTGTTCAAGGTAATACACAGTATTTAGACATGTTACCAAAATTAGTGAAACAGTATAATAATACCAAACATTCAAGCATAAAGATGACACCCGTTGAAGCATCTGATAAGAGGAATGAAGGAACTGTTTACTTCAATTTGTATGGTGATATGAAAACATTAAAACAGAAACCGAAATTCAAAATAGGTGATAAGGTTCGAATATCTAAGTATAAACGGAATGTGTTCGACAAGGGCTATACACCAAATTGGACTGAAGAAGTGTTTACAGTTGATAAGATCCAGTACACTAATCCAATAACATACAAAATAAAGGATCTGAAAGGTGAAGATATTGAAGGGAGTTTTTATGAAGCTGAATTATTGAAAGCCAGACAGGATGTATTCCGTATTGATAAAGTCATTCGCAGATATTACAAGAAGAAACAAGCTTTGGTGAACTGGAAGGGTTACAGTGACGAATTTGACAGTTGGATACCGTTCAAGGATTTAAAGAAAATTATCTAACATATATGTGAGTATACCCTACAGTAGTACATACAGTCATTTGCTATTATGTAGCCAAGAATATTATTATTCCTGACTATATTTAAACACATGTCGAAAATGAATTAAAAAAATAAATTATTATAATATAATATACAAATGCAAAAATATTCCTACGATAACAAAGAATTAGATGCATCAATAGACTGTTATGTTGATGATAAAAATGATATATGGTTCAGAGGTAGAGACATTGCCAATATTCTCAACTATAAAAATCCGCAAAAAGCAATCAGAGATCATGTTGATTCTGAAGATAAAATCTTATTGGACTTCAAACTGTCCATAAATTCCAAAACAAAGTCAATTTTTGCTGATGCAATCGAAAAAACTTTCAAATGTTTTTTTATAAATGAAACGGGATTTCATTCACTTTTATTCTCATCCGAAAAACAAGAAGCCAAAGAAATTAAGCATTGGGTTACTAAAAAGTTTTACCATTAGTCAGAAAACGAATATATCACAAGCAGTTCAACAACAGAAATAATAACATGCTGATGATTGAAAGTGAAGATGATCTGCACTACAAGATTGTGTCATTCATCAGAAAGAAATATGAAGGTGCATTAATGGTGGCGGGATTAGGTGAAAATCAAATAAGCTCAAACATGCGAATCAGAAGTTATAATAAAGGATATATGGCTGGACAATGTGATTTAATGCTGATGAATCCAACTGAAAAATACAATGCTCATGTCTTGAATTTAAAAGCCCTACTGGTGTGTACCAAGTGTCAGATAAACAAAAAAGTATGAAGCAAATGTATGAGAAAAATAAGTGTAAGTACATCATGAGCAATTGTTTCGAAGACTTGATTCATGAAATAACTAAACACTTAGAAGAAAGCAAATTATACTTATCAAGAAGGAAAGATTTAAAAGAAAATTAAATTGATTTAAAAATAAAATATATAGATTATATATGGAGAATCAAAATGTCAAGAGAGGTCGGGGAAGGCCTAGAGTTCTCAGTGATGAGGAAAGAAAAAAACACAAGACTACCTATATGCTAAATAAAGAATGGTACTGTAACATATGTAAGACAGGACGTAACTACACAATGGCAGGAAAATCTTGTCATATTAAAACAAAAAAACATCAAAAAAATATTCTTCAATAATTACAATTCAAAAGGATCCAGTAATTGGATCAATTGAATTCTCAACCATATTTAAACGGAGACGGAAATGTTTTAAAGAAATAATAACTATAGATATATTACAAATGGAAAAAATTATCGAAACTAGTAGTAATATGGACAAGAAAAGTCTCAAAAAATTGAGCAAATCCAAGCTAATCGAATTGCTGTTGAAGCAGCAGAAAAAGCCTAAAGTTATTATAGTTGATGACACAAAACCTGTACCTAAACCAAGAACAAGACCAATTCCCGCCCCAAGGACGAAAAGACCAACTGTGAAAGAATTGGTTGATTATTTTGAGAGGAAAAGATTACCAGCACCACCAAAAGAATGGTTGGAAGAAATAGAACAATTGAAAAAGAGACCGATCCCAGCCCCCAGAACCAAACAGGTGATTCAGAGACCAACACCTACACCCAGGACTAAGATAGGGCAAACAGAGAAAGCTCTGAAGGGCTTCACAAAATCTTTTGAAATCGGTATAAAAAATAACAAAGACCCGCTTGCGCAACTGCAAAACACAAGAAAGGCTGTTGCATATAATATTATAAAATTGTTGAATGAAATTAAAGGTCTCAAATTTGTTGAAACACTTAAGGTAATATTTGCAAAAATGACTGACGGAGAAATAGAATACAAAACCGCATATTTCAACAGTGTAGCTCAAACAATTGTGAATAATCTGGAAGTAACTGAATCACTACAGTTGTCAAAAGACCAAATAATGAATAAGATTGCAGTTTGGGTATCTGAAGGTTCAGGTTGGACAATTGAATCTGTTGACAGCCATTACCTCAATGTTGTGAAATATGCGCCAATGAAGGGCTCCTCATACATTAAACTACCGAATGAACTCAGAAACAGTGCGAAGGGTTTGATTAACTTGAAAAATGAGGATAATGAATGCTTCCGATGGTGTCACATCAGACACCTGAACCCACAAGAGAAATATCCACAGAGGATTAAAAAAGTTGACAAAAAATACATTGAAAAATTGGATTATACAGGGATTGAATTCCCAGTTGCAACCAAGCATTACAACAAGATAGAGAAACAAAATGAGATCAACATCAATGTATTCGGTTATGAGAATAGACAGCCATATCCAATTTTTGTTTCAAAAGAGAAATATGAAGACTGCTTGAATCTGCTTCTAATAACTGAAAATGAAAACAAGCATTATGTGCTGATCAAAGATTTCAATAAGTTCATGTACAATCAAACAAAGCACAAAGAAAGAAAACATTTTTGTATGCACTGTCTTCAATGCTTCAGCTCTGAAAGGGTGTTGAATGATCACAAGGACAACTGCATGCAAGTAAATGGCACACAGGCAATAAAAATGCCAAACAAAGATAACAACATACTGAAATTCAACAACTTTCATAAACAACAGCGGGTACCATTTGTTATATATGCTGACTTTGAGGCCATCACTGAAAAAATACACGGTTGTCAACCCAACAATGATAAATCATACACTGAAGCCTATAAGAAGCATACTGACTGTGGCCACGGCTATAAAGTAGTTTGTTGTTATGATGATAAATACAGCAAACCAGCAGTAATATACAGGGGTGAAAAGGCTGTGTACAAATTCATGAAAGCTATGCTGGAGGAGGTCAAATATTGCAAGAATGTTGTGAAAAAAAATTTTAACAAACCATTGAAAATGACTAAAGATGATGAAGAGAAATTCCGAAAAGCCAAAGTTTGTCACATCTGTGATAAAAAATACACTGACAAAGATATCCGAGTTCGAGATCATTGTCACATCACTGGTAAATACAGAGGTTCTGCTCACCAAGATTGTAATCTGAAACTCAGAGTGAACCCAGAAGAAATAAAAGTACCAGTCATATTTCACAATCTAAGAGGCTATGATAGTCATTTTATCATGCAGGAGATTGGAGCTATTGTTAAGAAGCACACTTACAAAAACAAGAAAGGTGAAGACTGTCAAATGAACATCAATGCTATCCCAAATAACATGGAGAAGTATATGGCTTTCATGCTTGGCAACCACTTGACCTTCATTGATAGTTTCCAGTTCATGAGCTCCAGTTTGGTAAAACTTGTAGGCAATCTACCAAAAGAGGCTTTAAAATACACCTCACAAGAGTTCAAGGGAAAGGATCTTAATCTGATGGCACAGAAAGGTGTTTATCCTTACGACTACATGGACAGTTTCGATCAATTCAATCAGAAGCTGCCCTCAAAAGAAGAATTCTATAGCATACTGAGTGATACGCATATATCAGATGAAGACTACACACATGCTCAGACAGTGTGGGAAACATTCTCTTTGAAAAACATGGGTGATTATCATGACCTGTACCTTAAAACAGATGTACTCCTACTGGCTGATGTATTTGAAAACTTCAGAAAAACATGCCTTGAGTACTATAAACTGGACCCGTGTCACTATTTCACATCTCCCGGTTTATCTTGGGACGCCATGCTAAAAATGACTGACATAAAATTAGAATTGATGACAGACATTGATATGTTCCAGTTCATTGAAAAGGGTATGCGTGGAGGAATCAGCTATATAGCCAACCGTTTCGGTAAAGCAAATAATAAATACATGAAAGAGTATGACGAGAAGGCGCCCTCGACGTACATCGTGTATCTTGATGCTAATAATTTGTATGGTTGGGCTATGAGTCAATATTTACCAACCGGTGGTTTCAAATGGTTGACACAAAAACAGATCAATAATTTAGACCTGGCTGTCTATAAAGAAGACAGCAACAAAGGTTTGATTCTTGAAGTTGATTTAGAATACCCCCAGAGTTACATGATCTTCACAATGACTATCCACTGGCACCGGAAAAGGTCAAAGTGACTGGGGACATGCTATCAGATTATTGTAAAAACATAGCGAAGAAATATAAAATATCAACTGGTCTGGTACATAAACTGATACCAACATTAAGCAACAAAGAAAAATACGTGCTCCATTACAGGAACCTCCAATTATATACTGATCTCGGTTTGAAAATAACTAAAATCCATCGAGTGTTAGAATTCAATCAGTCTGCGTGGCTTAGGCAATATATTGATTTCAATACTGAAAAACGTAAGAATGCTAAAAATGCTTTTGAGAAAGACTTTTTCAAGCTGATGAATAACAGTGTATTTGGCAAAACGATGGAAAACCTCAGAAAGCGAGTAGACGTCAGATTGGTGACTGATGAGGAGAAGCTATTGAAATTAGCTAGTAAACCCACTTATGTTAGCAGTAAAATCTTCAATGAAAATCTAGTAGCTGTTCATAAGATAAAAGAAACACTTACTTTAAACCGGCCAGCATACGTGGGGATGTGTATTCTAGACCTTAGCAAGACACTGATGTACGATTTCCATTACAACTACATCAAAGAGAAATATGGAGATGAAGCAAAATTATTATTCACAGACACAGACTCACTGACATATGAAATTGGAACCCATGACATCTATAGAAATTTCTGGAAGGATAAAAATAAATTTGATAACAGTGACTATCCTGAAACCTCGCCATTCTCCGATAAGACCAATAAAAAAGTAATTGGTAAGATGAAAGATGAGACTGCTGGAGTCCCAATATGTGAATTCGTAGGACTGAGATCGAAGATGTATAGCTATATTAAAGATGATCAGAAAGGAGGGAAGACAGCAAAAGGTATTAGTAAGAATATTATTAAGAATAACATCAAACATGAAAATTATAAAGAGACACTATTTGATAATAAACAGATGCATCATAGAATGAAAACAATTAGAAGTCAGAACCATCAACTTGGAAGTTATGAGATAAATAAAGTATCACTCAGCTGCTTTGACGACAAGCGGTATATTCATGATAATGGCGTGACAAGCTTTGCTTATGGACATTATGAAATCTAGCTGTTGACGTCACGCCATATGATTTTTGTGAGTTTTAAAATACTGCCCTCTTTGGGGGGTTTCCCTTTCGAATGAGTCATCAAACTACGTCAGATTTTTCGCTTTTTACACATGCGTATTATTTTTTATCTTTGTAAATTTCATTTATGTACCACAAGCATAAAAATGAAAATACAAACGAAAATATAAGGGTTGTTTCACACAGATAAAGAGTGGCTTGTATGCAGAGTATCTAACGATTGGAAAAAGCGGGGTCCTTTCGTTAGCGAAATGTATACAAGCCACCCCATGGAATAATGAAAAACCCCCGCCGTTATTCCATGGGTTGAAAAAATAAAAAAAAATAAAAAATGAAAAATAAAAAAATGAAAAATAAAAAAAATGAAAAATAAAAAATCACCCTTAGATGGTGTCGGATTGTTGGGTAGAGCTATAGTGGAAGCTTAGGCTTTGACAGAAGTGCCGGTTCAATCTCAAGCCGGAGGGTGAAAAAACAAATAATTGGCCCCAAGAGGGTCTGATAGGGCCAGAGCTCTGGTGGTGAGGTGGTGGGAATTCAAAAAAACAAAACAAAAAAAACCTCTCATGAGGGACGGGTGGTGATTCAAATTCCAAATTAAGTCCCTCATGAGAGGTTCTGGTGGCCACCAGTTTTGCTATTTTTTTTCTGCAGCTATAGGCGATGACTCATTCCCTGTTTTCCGAGAATGTCACGCTTGGTGAATGTCACGCATTTTAATAAACTATAGATGAAGTGTGCAGACCTTGGTTCCATCAGATTGAGCAACTATAGATTCCATCAAATTAAATAACTATATATTCCATCAGATTGAACAACTATAGATTCCACCAAATTAAACAACTATATATTCCATCAAATTAAATAACTATATATTCCATCAAATTAAATAACTATATATTCCATCAAATTAAATAACTATATATTCCATCAAATTAAATAACTATATATTCCATCAAATTAAATAACTATATATTCCAGAATACGAGACCAGAAGGCAGCAGTATAGTGTTTGGGGAAAACGAGATCAATTGATTTCGTACCCCCAAACACTATACTACTGGCATCAAATCCAAAGTTGTTCTGGACTTGGATGAACGACACTTTAATACCTTATCTTTATTCCCACCACCAACAATCAAATCACGTAAGCGGCGAGCTCACGTCTGCAATGATTGGAATGCTACGACTGCGTCAAATGAGAGCAAGAGAAGGTTAGTAAAATTATTGTAATCGAATTCCAACTGCTTGATAACTCGCAGGAGAGTTGGTAAGGTTCTTATTTTTTCAAATGCGCAAAAAGCTACACTCTAAAGCCAATATATGTTTTCCTTTTAGTTCAATGCCCAGCCCACAAGGTCATCGACTGGTGGACACGTGCCTGTTACGATTTATACTCTCGCAAAAAGGAGTCCAGAGATCCTTTTTATCCTAAACACCCAGTCTCTTGGGTACAATTTCAACAGTGCCCTTATCCTTGGAAGTACCAAACATCAAAAGAGCTAAGCTCATCACAAAAATGGGGGCGTCACGCCTGGTATGGAGGTGGGGGGTATTCAGCTGGTTTGGGCTACGATGAACACTCTGCCCGTTCAGTGATACGCCACTTACAGACACAAAACTGGATTGACCGGCAAACAAGGGCTGTTATAGTGGAATTTTCCGTGTTCAACCCTACAGCTAGTACCTTGGCTGTTTGTTCCTTCTTCTTTGAACTCCTTCAGACAGGCCAGGCCACTGTTTATAAGCACATCGACACCATTTCATTCCACAAAACCGAACCGATCATCCAGGTTTTTCAAGGAATTTGTTTGATGATCTTCATTGCAATGGTTTTCTACAGAATCGTTGCTGCTATAGCCGTACCAATTCGTCAAGGACGGCGTTACTTATGCTCTCCTTGGCTTTGGTTGGATTTTGCCCACCTCACCTCTTCTATTTCACTTGTTGTGCTCAGCTTTATCAAAGCTTATCATACTGCAAAGAGTGTACAAGAATTGAGGCACAACATCTTTGCTATGGTCAATTTTCAGGCAGCTGTTCTGTGCGCGGATGTTGAAAATGCTAACCTAGCTATACTCACGTTTCTTACAACGGTCAAGCTACTGCAGTTGACCTATTTTAACATGTATACCAGAGTGTTTGCCCATGCTCTCCGCATTTGGATGGCCGACTTTTTGTCTTTTCTCTTTGTTCTTTCCATTATATTCTTTGCATTTCTGCTGACAGGAATCTTGGTATTTGGATCGCATGTTGCACGCTATTCCGGTGTCTGGGCAGCATTTTCTTTCCAGCTTGAAATCGTTCTTGGCAAAGTGAAAGCAAGACCGATAAAAGAACTTATTGAAGCAAACCAGGTGATTGGCCAAGTGTTTATCACCCTACTGCTCTTGGATTTCACAATCATACTGATGAATTTCTTCATAACCACGTTAAACCACGCAGTGAGTGATGCAAAAGCGTTGGAGCTGAAAAAAGAAGAAACACAGAAAGAAAAGAACCAGGCTGATCCCACTTCTCCTAATGGAAGAGCCAAGGAGTTTTTTGACAAAATCAGCAACCAGTTGAGGACCATCGACGTGATCCAGAATCTACCGCAAATATATATGCTCGACAAAAAGCTGAATGAGGTTCTCAGACGAATTGATGCCGAGTCCAGCACAGATGAAGAACATGAGCCACAAGCCGGAATATCGTCAAACGAGTGAAAATAAGTGGAATGCCAGTGCCTACCTAAGCCCAACTGAAACTTTGCAAATCGATACTGTTTTATTAATAACGCCACTAGAACAAACAACGAGAACGGGACCTTAATCAAGAAACGATTCCAGAATTGTGTTGTTCACATGCATATATCATAAAATGAGTTACAAACAAGACACCATAAACTAAAAGAGGACTTGTGGTAATCGATGTGAATACTGATGTATCAAGTATTTTCAATATTCTGACTTCCAAAATCTGTAAACTTTGCAAGAAACATATGAATGTTTTCCATGGAGTACGTCTGCCACGTTCCTTCAAGTTATGGTATTCATTTATTTGTAGCTCTTTTTGTCGTTTATGCTTATGTCTGCTAATGAAGCTAAACATGTAGAGAAGACCCACCTATAATTTGGTTCCTAAATGGAAGCTATAGCCAAAGACTATGTTTTGCAGGAGGAATGATCCTAAAGCATCGACGATGGTTCAAAGTAGAATTGATTGGTTGGCTTAACCAATATAATAATAATAATAACAATAATAATAATAATGATGATGATGATGCAAGAATTTATATAGCGCCATTTCCATGAGCTCAAGACAATTTAGTTACGGATTTCATACCTACCTGACAATCTGTAATTCAATTGATAAATTCAACCCATTGTTCGTTTCATATATAAGACTCCTATAAGTTGTTTAAAGATTAATAATATACATGAAAAAAATTCTAGATTCTAAAGAGAAATGCAGTTTTCAGGAAACACGATGCAGAAAAAAGGAAACACAGTGAAAATAAGAGAAATAAACAGAGGATTGGTTGATAAACAAAGGCAGTGAAATCGAGCCAATCAAAGCTTTGATTTTTCTATTATAAAGTATATATGGAACAAATAATTGCTGTTGCAGTCATCCGACAAAAAAAGTGAAAATTGCGAACGCGGCAGTTCGCTAATTCTCTTAATTAAAAATACTAATTTGGACACGATTTATCGAGCTTTAAGAGTCTTGGTCACACCCTAACATTTTTAACTCACCTTTGTAAAAAAATTCAAAATGATTTTCGACCATGCGGATTGACAAAAGGAGGAAAACTTTGAGCTCAGAATTTAAACACGGAAAGAAACAAGCAGTGTGGCCCTCATGGATCACGGAGATATCGCCGGCAAGAAAGAGAAAATAATTTTCAAGCCGTTTGGGCAAGCTGCATACTGAACGTAAAGGGAAAATACCCGATCGGACATAAAAATGGCAGTCGATAAAGAGACTTAGCGACAAATCGGATTATAAACACTGAAGAGTTGACCAAAGCCGCAGAACCCATTACACAAACTGACCTTGAGGTAAAACATCAAACATGCGGAAAAAAGTAGTCCAGACAAGGACAATTTTTAATACTCGCCGTCAAATCAGTTTCCAAATTGCAATAAGTCGGCTCCAACAAGCTAAGCGAATTCTTGAAAGCTTCGAGGTAAAAAGCACCAAACTTGAACAAAGAGTCTCTGTAAATTCTCCTTCAACCTCACTTTGATATAAAAGCAAAGCTGCGAAGTTACCGCAACCGACTACTGCCACACACTAGCTGACTCTTTCGGGCAAAGATTTACATACATACAAATTGTTCCAAAAATAATACAAGGAAAATGAAGAAGAATAAACAGAGAACATATTTACGGCCATAAATTTGGATGCGATAAAACAAGAGTGATGAAACAAAGGGCTTCGAAGTCTGAGTAATTTCGCGTACACGAAATTCCAGAATTAACGGTCGCGGCGCGGATGCATCAAAGGTGTTAATGGTCTTTAAATGTATTCATTATGGGGCTGATGAAATATCAACATCCAAATGCCATATTTACTAGCAAACGTTGAACGAGGCTTTCATTGCGTTCGACGAAGGAGACTGCATCCTAATCGTGTCGTTTTCCTGCGGGTTTTACGATGTTCCGCCGGTATCGTCGTGATGCGATTTCAGGGTTTGGAAGCCATATTGGGCTGGCTGCAGCAAATCACCTCGATCTCATGTGACAGTTGGCTGCCATATAAGGCTCATCTGCAGAGTCCCTTGGGAATGTTTTAGCATGTGCGGCCTCGGCAAGTGCTGAAAATTTTATGTCTTTGGTTGTCTTGGCACAAATTTTTTAAATTTTATTTTAATTTTTTTTTTAATTTAAGCAGGTTACAAAATTGGCAAAACTACAGCCTGATGTTGAAGTGCACTAACTACATCAAAGCTAAAATGCATCAATTACTTACTGATATGATATGGGAATGTCTTACGTAAATGTAACAAGGAAATTGACCTGTACAGTTGTATTGCACGTACACCTAAAAATATTTAAAGTCAATCGGCCTAAAAGAAATGCTACAGGAAGCTTTCTCAAAACTTGAAAGTTCTTGTTTTCGCTAATTAACCTCTTAAAATAACTAAGACTGGTAGAGTTCTCATTAAAACGGTAAAATACGCTCTCTTTACGGACAAGATTTTTCTGCAAAGGTTCTATGAAGCTCCGAAAACATTTATTTGATTTTTAGCGCTGAAAAACATCTCAAGACTACAACTGATTTGTTCAGCACATTTGATTTGTTTCGTGAGAACTCGTCGGCCAAGAACAGGAAGTCAAATGTTTGAACGACTCCGCTTCAGCGAACGGGCTACTAGTTCGGACGCTTTGTTAATTTTCTTCCGAACGGATTATTTAAGCCGTTAACAAATTGCTCAAGTTTTTAAAACGGATACAACTTTTACCTAAACGGACTCTCTTTAATTACTAAACAAAAATGACTAGAAAAGGATACAAAACGATTCTTTCTCAAAATACACAACTACTTTCATATGTCTGATGTTCAATAGATGAATCGAACGCACTTCACTAATCCATGATTGTTACTGGTAGTTGCTCTAATCAGCGCCATGAGCCCGCAAAACTACCTGACACTCTAAAATTCATTTTACGCTAGAAACAGAATTTTCGCTTCCCCTTAAAGCTGAATTGCCAATGTTAAAGGAAAATAATTGTTGTTGCAGTTATTTGATAAACAAAGCGAACATTTCGAACAGGGCAATTCATCATTTCTCTTGTTTATTAATATCAATTTCGACGCGCCTAAAGAGTCGACTTGGTAACATGTAAAAACTTTTAACTCGCCTTTGAAAGAGAAATTCAAAATGATTCTCAGTGGTACATGCTGTTTAAACTATATACATTATGAGAAAGATGGAAAATGATGAACAGCCAAATTTCCACCAAAAAGAGCGCTATGGGACACCAAAATTACCTGACGCTCTCAAATTAAGCTTGACTTTCGGTTCTCCTTAAAGCTGAAATTATCCGTTTTATGTAAAAAATAATTGCGCTTTCAGTCTTCCGATAAACAAAGCGAAAATTTTGAACTTGGCTAATCACTAATTCTCCTGTTTACAAATGCTATTTTGGACAAGCTTGCGAGCCGACTTGGTGACACGCAAACTTTGTTACCTCGCGTTGCCTCTAAAAATCCTTCGAGGCTTGGAACTTGCAAACATTCGTATAGACACTTCTTATAACATATTAGTTGTTCAGACCTCAAAAACACAAGTTTTTTGTTTGTTTGTTTCTTTCTTTCTTTTTTGTTAGCGCTTGTGCAGAAACGACGGCAGTGAACTTTGTGGGTAAGACAGGACAAAAATACGACAAAGAAGAACAAACGATGTTTTAAGACTCGGGCTTCCCGAGGGGCACCCGAGTAATAAAACGACCTTTAATTTTGGAAGTAATGCTGGTGGACATGCTAAAAACGTCTCTTGGTAGTGGCGCACCATTCCATTTAAACATGCCGAATTAATAGGCTGATAGTTCTAATCGTACCGCATTTCTATGAATATTTGGCTTCCACATTACTGTATAACGGTCGTTTGTTATAGCTCTAGCTTTCGTTTGATAGATAATGCCATGTTTTGTGGACGTGTTATCTGATACGAGCTATTTATCTCTATTGGGCAACTCGAGTCCGGCTTAAAACATGGCAATGATAACAAAGTGTGGAGCCCTTTAAAACATGCAATTTGAGTGAGATACGGCCGCAGTTAAGTAAAAGCAAGCCAATCCAGAGTAATGTCACAAGACATCTTGCCCGATTTTGATGGTTTATGAAAACTTAAAATTACCAAAAGATTGATAAGATTTGGAAGCAATTCAGTAAATATTCATTTATCTCGTCAGAAGTCATTATTTGAACAATTGTTGCAGTGTGCGTTTCTCAACGTGGGAACTAAATATTCATTTATCTTGCAAATATAAAAGTGACATTTTCACCTAGGTTCCGTAAAGGGCAACGCACAGTAAGTAGTTTAGCGCGAGAAGAAGACGACCGGTAACCTTAAGAAGAAAATTGAATTAAGTCTAATAAGAATTTAATTGTTGCCGAAGTGTGTAACATCACTGATGAGGAAATTAAATGCTGTAAGTGAAATATAGAGTCAATATATATTCTGGTGTGAACCTATATCTTGTGAGTGTTGGGTTTTAGCACGGCATCTCTCAGCGAGTACGCCCCCGAGGCAACTCTTTCACATTAACCCGGGCGACCGATAATCAAGCAAACATCACAGAAAATTAACTTACATCTTTGCTTGTCATTCAGAAGCATTATAGTCAACTGTGTAATAGCAGTCGAGAATTCAACTGAAATTTACATGTATTATGTGAGACAACATAGCCTACTCACAAGAGAGAACAGCCTTCATGGGAAGAAGCACTTCACACTAAAGCATGTTGGGTAACAACTTCGCAAAATCGTATGAAGTATTTTTTAGCCTTTGGTCGGAGAACAAGATATCTTCTAAGGGTGCTGTATGTTTGTTGAAACTGGCTGCCCAGACTGGCCAGTAAAAGAAAGGATTGTAGCATTTTTGGAACTTGGTTCTGCTTATTCTTCGAAATGGCACCTTTGGTGTGTCAGTTAGAAAGGATATCCACCACTATTCACCTCCACTTCGGTGAATAATTATTAATTATTACTTTGTTTTAACACGATGTCAGTTCGTACTTGTTCTAGTATTTCAAACATTAAAACAGTTAAATGAATTGTAAATAATACTGAGAAACATAACATTTATATTAGAGGGGTAGTAATTTGTAGGGTCCTGTTTTGTAGTAAAAAAAACCCTACTAACATTTGTATTATGAACCGATTTATAGATTGATCTTTTTTTAGATTCCTTAGATTTAAACCTAGGTTACGTTGATTCGTAAGTGTTACCATTGGTTCATAAAAGCATTGTACAGACAAAACAACAGTTACGCCTTATTTAAACCTGTGCAGTACTGATTAAAGTAAATCGTTGTTAACACAATCTCAATAAACCTTATGACCTCTACAAATGCAGTCTGTTGTTTAATCCACAGTGAGAAATTCAGCACAGCCTTCTGCATTGCATATGACAGAATGCCAGTAGATGTATACTAACTCTTTTGAAAGGGGTGATACCCAGACACCTCTGTCTTACGTTATCTTTCATGAGACACATTCAAGGAAAAAATGATTACATCGCTTTTAGTGTGACCTGCGCAATGCAGGTCATGTGGGATACACGCGCGGCAACCTCGTCCCCAGGGGTCCCTTTTGTCATGCGCTGGAAAAATCGGGACCCCTGGCCAATCGGGTTTCAGGGCCAATTCCTATTGGCTGTTGAAAGACAAAAGCGTAACAACCGGAAGTCCAGATAACCCACAACATGGCAGAACCTCCTAAAACACCAACTAAAGCAGCAAACCGGGTTTGTCGAACCTGCAACGAAAACGTAGTTGTGAAGAATCATCCTTTAGATTTATTTGGTGCAAAGGCATCACAAGAAAACATTCCTTCGGTTCTGGAAAGGTTCTTTGAGTTAAAAGTTGCGTTAAACGATGGTCTCCCGTCATATATCTGTAGATGTTGTTACCATAAAGTGGTGAAGTTCCAGGAATTTTTTAGAAAAATAGCGTTTTCGAAGCAACAACAAGAGTCAGTTTTACGTGTCAAAAGAGGGAAAACAACGGCAGAGAGTCCATCGGGAAGATCCCCGCAAACGAGACGTGACCTAAAGAAGAGCAGAACTTACGAAGACGCACCTGCTACAAAGCCCCACAGCAGATCGCTTTTTCAGATGCACATGGACAAACCTTCGAAAACTCGACCACGGCCAATACTTCCTGCACCTTCATCAGAACGCGACGGGAAAAAACGAAAGCTTGCAAAGAGAGTTCAGTCCTCAGCAGAGCCCTCAACGCTATCAAAACAAGAAGAAATCCTCTCGGAGTCTGGTTTGCTGAACCCATTGGTATTTTATATTCGCTAAATTCAATACCTGTACATCATTACGTATAAAGTTAGATTAGTTCTTGGCTGCTAGGCCCTTCAAGCTGTGATATCAAAATTGACATTTTCCTTAATGTTTTTCCAACCTGTTTAATATTCTCAAACTGAAAAGCAATATTTGCCATGGTATATATAACTTTTTTCTCACATGCATGATACATATACATGCAAGGTGAGGAGAAATTGCATCCTGATCTCTATACGAGACTACAAAATAATATACCCTAATTTTGAATCAAGCTTATGTCATGCTAAGTGGCTTACATTAGCTATCAAAGAGGTACTTATCTGTATTTATAAAGCAATTATAATATAGATTATTAGCTTGAATTATAATAAATATTATAAAAAAAATGCTTGTTGGGTTGTACTTTAATAAATGTTTTTTTTTCTCTCTTTTATAATCTAATTGCATTATGGTTGAGTTGTTGAGTTTCAGATGACCTTAATTTAGAGACCATCCTGTTGTGTTTGAAGTAGACATTCAAGCCAAAAATGTAAGTAACCAGTATTAAAGCTCTACTTTTCTTTTTTAATCAATTAATAAGTGGTATCAAATTATGTGTCATACATTCCTTATAGATAAAGCCAATAAACAGTTACTGAATTCTGTAATTTTATGGAACTCAATCTTGACTGCCCTTCACCCAAAAAGAAACTAACTAAATAAATAATATAATTAATAGAGAAATTAACTTTAATATATTGTTCTTTCTGGCTTTTTAAAATTTATATCAGCTCAAAGATGAGCCACTTTTGGAGGAAGGGACCAAAACTGTTGACACGTTGGCCACACTGATGTTGACTGGATGCACAACCCATCAGATTGCTGAGATAATCATGCAATGCAGACCTTTAAGAAATGCAGTTAAGTGTTTGTTCTTGAACGATGTGAATGAACAGTGTCAGAAACTCTGCAACAGGAGTGCTGAGAATTCATCTGTACTTCGTACTCCACCTTCCAAGCACAAGGTAATTACTAACAACCTTATGGTTTAGGGCTAGTGTAGAAAGTAAAATGCATTCAGGTATTGTAATTTTGTTATAAAACCAAGAAAATTTAAAATTCACTTGAAATTGGAATTTGATCAAAATAATCTTTTGGAACCCTAAATAAAAAATAAATAAATATGATGCATTTTCTAATTAAGGGAAAAAACATGACAACAATTACAAATGTATAATTTTATGTTCTAGAAAAAACTGACTTTTAATCTAATTCAAATTGATTTCTAAATAGGGGTTAAAGAATTTCTCCTGGGAAAAGGTTATCACAGAAATGAAGGAGCATGTCCCTGATGTACTGGATGTCCTAGCTGCTGTAGCAATTCCAAATGTCACAGCTCATGAAGACAGTGCAAAGCAGATTGCCCCACTTTGTACTGCATATGGCATACTAATGTTTACCCGGTGGAAAGAACTAAGCTTGATACAGAAGATGAACAGTATATTGCTCAGTACTGGACATGCTACTGAAAGGGTATTTAATGTATCACAATTAACTCTGCTTTCATGTGCATTATTGCAGCCATACCGGGGCTTTAAGGAGCATTATACTTTAATTTTGGATTGGTTAAATTTTATCTGTAGTGAATCTTGCCAAAGACAAATGCAGATCTGGTAATTTGTATTTCAATATTCTGCAGACAATGAAGAGGCTTAACAGAGCAGGTGTAACAATGACCAGGGAAACCTACAGGAGCATCATGGATGACATTGGGTCTGACCTAACAGGTAGATGAAGATATTAAATAATATTATGTTAAATAATAATAATTAACCCTCTTGAATTTACATGTTACTAGTTTTCCATTATTTACTATATGCTAGTAAGTCAGTCTTAAATTTGAAAATAAAGTAAACAATTTGAATACATGTTTTACTTTGGAAACTCTGGAACAATACCATATGTTCAAAAAAAATCTGTAATTAAACTGTATTGTGTGTTAAAAAGGAGAGAATCTGTCAAGTGGCAAGGATCAGTCCTAAAGAAAAGTTAATAATGCATGAAACTTATTTTCTTCCTTTTTAATATTGCAATCTAGGTCTATACTATTACGCATAGAACTTCATAAGCTGTCTAAAAGAAGTTCAATTAAAATGCTTTGTTCTTTATTTTTTTAAATTAACAGTCACTATAAGAAGGCATGTGTCAGCTGGATGTGTACCCAGGTTATTCTTTGATAATCTGGACTTCAAGGTACTGGTTAACATCATACTGCAGAATCACCGCCACTCAGATATGCATTGGATTGCTCATTATGTAACATTCGACAGAGTACCCTCTGATCACCTCGATGATTCCAAACCTATATCTGATGGCACACGATTTGAGAATATTGAGTACCTCCTGTGTCAAAGTGAACTTGAGAAGTTGCGAAGTGAATTCATTGTCTTAGTGGCCCGTATTCTTGCTGAATTCTTTGAATTCATGGAGCCTCTCAAATCTGCCATACCAAAGCATATCCAACACAGGTAGGAATAACTATAATTAATAATTATTATGATATGCTATACATGTATTTAGTTTTAAAAAAGCCAAACAAGCCCAAAAAGGTTATACAATCCCACACCGGTCTGTCTTCTCGGCCATAGACAACTTTGATTTCCCTTTGTTCCTCAAGCATAAAAAGGAAATGGTCAAGACAATGCTTTGCAGTATTAATATAATTATAGATTTAGCCAGGGCTAAAAGTGAAGCAAAGTAAACAAAACAAAAAATTAAATCATGTAATGCGAAATGGGGAGGGCAATGAAAATGGCATCAAGATCAATAGATCTAATTAACAAAGAAACAAATTGCATGTGCAGCACACTTTCTTCTAATCAGCAAAAACACAAATTTGCACATGCAGCACGCTTTTTGGCTTTCTTTGCCGTTGTTTTGCACAACTACAATGCTGTTTTGTAGGACTAAAACGTCAAACTTCCTAGTTACACATTATTTTTATGGAGAAATTGTCATATGTGCTTACCCATTATTTTGTCTCCTGTGTTCATGCATGTTTACTTTTATTTTTCATTGCCACTCATCTTCACCTTGCTGGCCGCTAGCATTTCTCATTCTCACAGCCACTTTGAATTTGCATGTTTTCCTTCCTACAAAATTTGTCTCTTTTGTTGTCAATCACTCACTCTAGCTCTTTCTTTGTTCTCCACGTGAGTGTAAACATAAAAAATAACGTCGAAAAAGACATGACTTTTTGTTGTTGTTTTTTCTTTCTAAAAGTCTGGGCGGTCATGCGATTCTTTCCAAATAAAACCTTGAGTTGCATTTGGGCTGCCATACCTGTTGACTGAATTATTTTAAATTGACATGCCTGTGGTGCGGACGGACGGTCGGTCGGTTAGTCGGTGTACAGTCATGTTTTCTTGGATGGGTAGTTTACCACATTTTTTTACCCATGGTGCTCCGCTGCATGCGCTTCGTGCGCGAGAGCTCCGCTATCAAGTTTCTTGGTAGATTATACTTAATTTGCTCCTTTAATGATGGTATACAAGAGTTTTTCATGTGCCATGGAAAGGTGTGGTCTATTTGTTATTTATTTGAGATAAGATAATGATATTTAACTTAAATTAAAAGAGCTTTGGTATATTGTGTTCAGGTACTCTGAATTCATGAACAAAAAGTCTGTCATTATTGGACTGCCAGTGGTACCTTACAATCAATCCAAGCATGCAGATGTTTGCCAATGTCTTGAATATGTTCAAAAGCTACTGGTTGATATCTACAAGCCACAGGTAATGATTATTTATTAATTTTTTTCAAAGTCAAATCATAAATTACAGGATACAAGATAGAAAATCATCAAATGTCACCACAAGGACTTCAATGCTGGGTCATATATCATTAAAATTCAGTAAATATAAATGGCAAACATATGCCTTTCATTCCCTGATCAAGCTATTAAAATATAATCGCTGAGTATTGATTAAAGAGTATAACAATTTCACTTGTCTTTGTCTTTTGAACCTGATGTACCAAATAGTTTTGGCAAAAAACATGAAATTTTGCAAGGAATGTATGAGTTCATAGTGTTTTGCCACCCAGAAATTTTGCAGTTTTTGATGGCTGCTTTTTCCTTTGTTACGTCTGATTGCAAAGAGCTGAAAATTGCACAAACTGCTCAGAATATCCAGCTCTTTCAACTTTTGAACCTAGCTTTTACATACACTGACATTTTCTATGGGTAAACTCTTATGCTAATGAGCAAAAATGCAAATAATGATGTCAGCAAAGATTCGCATATTGTTTTTAACAGAACCAAGACATGCCAGTTAATGCAGATGAAGTACTCAAGAATGTTAAAGTGCCACTGGGAGGAGACCTCCTTGGACGAGAAAGAATTACTGGGGCCAAAAAGACTAGACTTGGGTGTGACAGTGCAGCAGAGAGATTTGAAAGTATTGTTGAGACGCCTGCACTTTGGCATGCAAAACAATCCTTTCTAGGGGTTAGTTTTTTAATTATTACATAATCTGATTATTCTTTATTTTAACCATTGTCTTTTTTTCTGGTTTTGCCTGTTTGGTAAAAAAGATACTTAAGTTAATGACTAAGTTACTTTCTTCCCAATCAAATATGAAAATAGCAGGATGGGTCCAAGGGACAGCCATTCAAAAGATTTCAAAAATATTTCTTTTAGTTATCTTCAATTATCTGCTTAGAATGCATGCAGGTGGTACTCTTTCAAGATTTAAATAATTTGCTTATAACACAATCTCATTTCCAGAGGCCAAGGCAGCACTTTTTCCTTAGTTATGTCGAATCTGAGCATTAGCCTGGTAGAGGTTTGAACTCACAACCTCCCACTTGACAAGCTGGCAGTCTTCCAGCTGTGCAAGGTCCTAGGTTTTGCATGTCCAAAATTTTATTGTCATTAAGGTCAAAAAACATTTTCACCCAAAATTAAAATTTCTATAATTTAAAAACTAAAGAAATTCAACGTGCAGTCTAGGTTGAAAGCCACCTGAATTTCCTTTCAACTAACAACAGATATTAAAAGGGATTAGTTTCTAAAGAAACTGTGGTGCTGCGTCAGTGGGGGAGTGAAACACAAAAATTTGGTTTATCAACGGAGTTGATAACGTAAATTGACCACCGTACAGGGATTCGATTAGCTGACGTTTTGAGCGTTAGCCCTTCGTCGGAGCGAATCGAGGAATTGTGGGTTGTGTATGGTTTATATACAGAAAATGGAGCTACGCTATTGGTGGTAACATGGTAACGTGAAAAACAGGAATAAATTAATTGAATGAAAAGCGCTCGTTGATACCGTGGGGATTATTGGCACTCTTAATCAATTTACATTATCAACTCCGTTGATAAACCAAATTTTCGAACAACAGATATTAGTCAGACAGAGTTCACATATAAATCAAGTAGACAATTAATAAACACTGCTTATTCTTTTTATAGTATATCTGGGAGCAACTTTACAAGCCAACTCCTGCAAGTGGTAGAAGAGACATTGGCACCTTGTATTACTTTCGGCAAAGTTTTGGACTTGTTAATGTGCCACCAAGGGTTCAAGACAACTACTCAAGTTGTGAGTCACTGATGTTGTCAGCAACAAAGGCTTACATTTGTGCAGCATTCATGGCATGGGCAGGGACAACAGACACTGCTACCTCTCCATCATGGGTAAGCTCTATTGCAAAGGAGAAAAATTCAGCAGTCCAGTGGGAAAGCCTGCAAATTCATATTGGCAAGTTTGTTGATGAGTACGTGTTGACAGAGTTTGATATTGAAAGAGCCTGGCAGGAGCAGCTAGAACAACAATGCCAACAGAAAGAAAACCAAAGGAGATCTGCTGGCAATGATGACGAGATGACTGCAATTTCATCCCCTGCTCAGCAACCATACTCTTCTGGTATGTCTATAAACAATACTTTAACATACAGTACAATGCTGTGTGTGTGAAAATAAAGTATTAAACTACATTATTTCTATTAAAATTTTCAAATATTGGTATAAGGCACCAGTGTGCAAAGAAAGTCAGTTTTGTGGTTTGCCATTCAGGCAAGCTGTAGTTAAATGAAACATGTACTTGCCCAAGAGTCATTTTAACTATAGCCCAAAAATATATTTTGATGAGCAGGATTGATAACAGTTCTGTAATTTGAATTCTCCTAAAAATTTCACTTACCCATCAGGCAAGTTAAGAAAAGAATTCACTTGCCCGATAGCAAAATCCACTAGCCATGGGCTATCAAAAGCGACTTTCTTTGCACGTTGGGCACCCCTAGTTATTATTAAGCTCTGTTAGTAAGAATAATAATTACGACTATCTTTCTGTCTTAAAATACAGCTCTGATCTTGTAAATGGACAGCTCACCTCAAAATCT
>JAEMWC010000585.1:227500-250000 GCA_016490735.1 Pachyseris speciosa | reverse complement strand
GAGTTTTTATATTCTCGCTAGCGAGTTTTCAATTTCTCGCTAGCGAGATTTTAAATTCTCGCTAGCGAGTTTTCAATTTCTCGCTAGCGAGTTTTTCAATTTCTCGCTAGCGAGTTTTTCTCAATGGTGCGCAAACGCAATATGCGGACGGATGTTGTAGACGGTGGCGGAAGCTTTAATTAAAACATAGATGGAAGTTGTAGGCCGCGAATGGAAGCCGTAAATTTCGCAATTTTGAACTGTTGTTTTCTTTGAGGGCTCGAACTGGCGGGGTTCAAGTGTACCGATATTTCATTGACCCAAAGTACATGATGCAAACAAGACGCTCTGTGAGCGTTAACTCGGTACACTTTGGACACCTTGTGAAGTGCAGAAGTCGAACGCACGCTTTCTGATTCTCGGAAACAATCCGTTTGAAAAATGAAAATGGTTTGCTTTTAGGTTCGCTCAATGCATGTTTGTTTTTGTACGAGTGAATCACGTAAAACTGTTTTCGGAGTTGGCTATGCGAAAATAATGTCACTGGCTCCCACTTGAATTACTGTTATAATTCAGCCTCGCCGTAGTATTTGTAATCGTGGTATCGTTTCATGACTGTAACTAATTTGGGTCGACCTAAACTGTAATTAAGTTCCGCTCAGGAGAAGTACAGTGTCTGACCCGCGCTTTAATACGGATCGAAAGTAATTTTAAACTGATTTACTAGTGAAATGAACTACGGTACACGCCAGACTCCGTGGCGCCAGTACGTGACAAGAAAAAGATCATTATCAAAATTTGCCATTAAGTCAAGCATTATTTGTGTTGCAGGACGCACAACCAAGTTCATCAGTGTTGGCATCGTTCAACTATTATGACTATTATAAATTTACAGTGGCTTAACATAATTTTTTCTAGGTTTTGAAGGAAAAAAAGAAGGTGCATTAAAAGTCCGTTCGTGACATGCGATGCTGAACACGTCTAGATCCTGAAGACTTTCATTGTTTTTTACAGTGCAAGATATGCAAAATTACTGAATCACAACTAAATTCCAGCCGACAGAGAATATTTGTGTCACTTTGTCGAAAGAAATCGACAAGCCGCTCTGCCTAACTACTTCACCTCATGTAGCAAACCTGTATTGAAATCGCATCAGACTACAGCAGCAATGAATACCCGAATGCATGCACTTAGCCACTACGTGAATGAGCTGGCTTCAAGGGCCCTTTGATCAATTTTCGAACCGATAGTCGGTTTTAGCGTACGTCTGTTTCTGCACTTCGCAAGGTGTTCAAGGTGTCCCAGGTAAAAGCTCATAGAGGGTTTTGTTTGCATTATGTTCTTTGGCTTAATGAAATATCGGTACACTTAAATCCCGCCAGTTTGAGCCCTCAAAGAAAACAACAGTTCAAAATTGCGAAATTTACGGCTTCCATTCGCGGCCTTCAACTTCCCTCTATGGTCTAAAGTTTCCTCCACCGTCTACAACATCCGTCCACATATTCCGCTTGCGCACGATTGAGAAAAACTCGCTAGCGAGAAATTGAAAACTCGCTAGCGAGAATTTAAAATCTCGCTAGCGAGAAATTGACAACTCGCTAGCGAGAAATTGAAAACTCGCTAGCGAGAATTTAAAAACTCGCTAGCGAGAAATTGAAAACTCGCTATTGAGAGTATAAAAACTCGCTAGCGAGAACTCAAACTTTCAAAATGCAACTCAACCATGGTTCTCCAGAACTCGACCATGTAATTTCAAAACTGACCATGTAACTTTTCTAACTCGAAGACATTGAAAGACATTTGGACCAGGATTTACAACTCGATAGGCTTTTGGCAGCAACGGCTTGCCATAGAAATAGACAACAATCGTCCTATGTATGTAAACACTACCAAGGCAAGCAAATAAAAAAATTCAATTTATTTAAGCTCGATAGCGTGGGGAGTGGTTGCCCAAACCCCCGAGCCGGGGATTCATGTATTAAGCCCCGGCTACACGTTCAAACATTGTTATAAAACATTTGTTGGATGAACAATGTTAGAACGTGTAGCACGCATGTTTGATGATGTTTGTTCAACATTTTTTGTTGGAAGAATGTGTTGATTTCGATCAAAAATTTTCTCCAACAGTCAACAAACGTTGAAGCGTGTAGCCGCCCTTTCAACAATTTTGTATTACAAAGACCAATTAGAGTTAAAGGCCCAGTTCCAATCCGAGAGCCTAACGGCGGAGGTGGAAATTGTTGAAGCCAGAACCCCGAAGCGAAGTGTTTCCAACAATGTTATATGCGTATCCAACATTGTTAGAAGCGTTCTTGCAACAATGTTGGGACGTGTTCTTCTAACAATGATACAACGTGTAGCCGCGGCTTTAAACGTTCGATCATTCCGGATCGAATTGGAATTTAGAAGTCTTAAGCCCCGGCTACACGTTGTAACATTGTTAGAAGAACACGTCCCAACATTGTTGTAAGAACGCTTCTAACAATGTTGGATACGCATATAACATTGTTGGAAACACGTCACTTCGGGGTTCTGGCTTCAACAATTTCCACCTCTGCCATTAGGCTTCGGATTGGAGACCGGACCCTTAACTCTGATTGGTCTTTGCAATACAACAGTGTTGAAAGGGCGGCTACACGCTTTAACATTTGTTGTATGTTGGAGAAAATGTTTGATCGAAATCAAAACATTCTTCCAACAAAAAATGTTGAACAAACGTCATCAAACATGCATGCTACACGTTCTAACATTGTTCATCCAACAAATGTTTTACAACAATGTTTGAACGTGTAGCCGGGGCTTTAGTTTTTGAGGAGAGGGGAAAAACCGGAGTCCTCGGAGAAAAACCTCTCGGAGCAGAGAAGAGAACCAACAACCAAAACACAAGCCACTTATGACGCCAAGACCGGGAATCGAACCCGGGTCACATTGGTGGAAGGCGAGTGCTCTCACCACTGCGCCGTCCCTGCTCCTCCCTGCGCCATCCCTGCTCCCCCATGCGCCACCCCTGCTTGCATGGCAAGGTCCCTCAGGTCAGTTGAGCACGACGCTTGAAACCCAGTTGTGCCAATGCCGTGTATACGGCCGTCGCACGACCTCCATTCACGTCGTGCCACTGCCGTGCCGAACACAATTCATAAAAATCATATATTCTATGTACATACATTACAAAACCATCCTCGATTTCCCCGAAATACAAACTTATCCGTGCTTTCCTCTTGTGCATTGCTGACGGACGTTTGTTTTCAAAGTTCGACTGAACTGAATTCGAAGTCTGCAACCAAGTCGCGCTTTAGTCAAGCAAGAATCGAGGCAGCTTAGCACGACATTGGCACGACGTTTGAAACTGGCCGCTTATAACTAGGCGCGTTGTAAGAAACTCGTCGCACGTTCTAAGACCCCCTGAGTATACCATGCTTGGTTTTTTCAAGACCCCCCTCAACCTGTAAGACACATTTTTTCTGCCCCCTTTCCCCTGACCCCCAGAGAAGAAACACAAGTCTGACCAGCCGTTAAATGTAGCCAATAAGGATTGTCATACTTTCTGGTGAAACTAATAAACTATGCACCTGTCATTATATTCTGAATCTTGTAGCCCTCCTCCCTGATCGTGTGAAAATAACAGATGCACTTTCAGACTCCACCTTCACTTCCTTTTCAGAGCACGAGTCCCCAGTTTCAAACTAATAAACTGAACTGGTGAAACTAATAAACTATGCACCTGTCATTATATTCTGAATCTTGTAGCCCTCCTCCCTGATCGTGCGAAAATAACAGATGCACTTTCAGACTCCACCTTCACTTCCTCTTCAGAGCTCGAGTCCCCAGTTTCAGCAAGGACGTAGTCCTCCCTATTTGAATCTTCGTCTGACTCTCTGTTCGAGACATCTTCACTTCCCTCCTCTTCGATAGCCTGGTCGTCAATTTTCCTGGAAAGTTGACGCATGATGTTCCATTTTATTGCCTCTATCTTTGCCTTTTTTGTTTTGAGTTTTCCTAATTTGTGATAGGTTACGTACTTATCCAGCTCCACAGCTTTCAATTTTGAGTGGCTCCCGTCCTGAAACGTACATTCCTTCCCAGTCATAATCTTTGTAGCTTTTTCTAGATTACGTATCACGTTGTTGAGCTTTCTCGCTTGAACTTTTTTCATGCCTCAAAGCCTTCGTGTAATCAACATAATTCTTGATGGTTTTACCAGGAAATGAGTACCCAAGAAAATTTGATGTGGATATTATTGGAAACTTTTAAAGGTGGAGGAGAAAGTAAGAGACATGAAGGTCAATCTTGCTGAACAGTTGAGAAAGATCACAGACATGTTCATACGCATTACTCAAACAACAAAAGGAAAAAGAACCGGTCTCAAAAAGAGAACAGAAGAAAGGCTAAGAAGCTAAATGGAAGCAACATGAAGAAAGTTAAACCGTACATTTCAAAT
Organism: Pachyseris speciosa; assembly: GCA_016490735.1. Classification (NCBI taxonomy): domain Eukaryota; kingdom Metazoa; phylum Cnidaria; class Anthozoa; order Scleractinia; family Pachyseridae; genus Pachyseris; species Pachyseris speciosa. The sequence goes on along the minus strand of JAEMWC010000585.1, from coordinate 245,583 downwards.
GCTCCTTTTTCTCAAGAAGTAATTGAAAAGGACAATTTAAAGTTGGAAGCTCTTTCCAACTTATTACGTTCTCAAATTAAATATCTTGGGATGATTATTGAATAAGAAATGCAATCCCACGAATCTGTTTCTTACACCCAAGAGCATGTGAAGGACTTTGTAGCAAGCAGTGATGTAGGGGTAGTAAATACTATAATTATTGATAGTGAAGAAACAGAAAATGATGAGTCAGATAAAAACAATGAGTCAGTTGAAAATGAAGAGTCAGATGAAAGTGATGGGACAGTTCAAAATAATGAGTCAGATGAAAGTTGAAGGGATGTTCACAAATTCATTTTAAAATTTTTTATTCCCTTTAATGCCCTTAAGGCTTGAACGATTTTAGTAGATTTTTAAATCTCTTCGATATACTTTATCTATATAACTATCTATCTATCTAAAATTATCTATCTAAAATACAAATAGTGTTGGTTGTTCATTTGATGATACTTTAATGATGTCCCGATAAAAATAGATGGTTCCACGGTTATTGCCGCCATATTATCTGAGGGGCAAACACGGCTAAAATTACAGTAAATGTATGGGATTTTGACCGACTTTGAACCGCCTTAATGCCGATAAAAAGAGGCGTATTTTCATCATTTGGCACTACTTTTAACGCCTTTATTGATATCGTTATTTCAACAGAAAATAACGAAGGTACGACGTATAAATCTTCTCATGTGGCTTCTAAATTCGCGGTAATTTGCATAATTTTGATTAGAGAGGTATGCATGAACTGTTCAAAATTCGTTTACGGCCGTTGTAACCTGGATCTGTTCTTGATACTTTATGAAAATAATGTCAGTACAAATGTCTTTTGAAAGACAATAGCGAGTTAACGAACTGAGAAAAAATGGGACGACGCGGCCTTGAGGTCTTGTTGCGCATGCGTGTTCCCTCGTTTGCTGGCGTCGTGCCAATGTCGAGGAGGGCAATTGGCCATGTTCTAAACGAGTAAGGGTCTGGGAACGAATCCAAACTTCATTGAAATCAATGAAATGTAACTAACTTGAATCTCACATGAAAGGGTATCTCAAAATAAGCAGTTTCAGCAAGTTTTGAGTATGTTTGCTTGAAAAGCCGCCAGATAACATGCATTTAAAACTTAAAAAAATCCCATCGACAAATGTCTCTATTTCATAAATTAAAGTGTGTCCCTCCAAACCATACAAAGTCTCTAATTTTTACAATTTTCAAATGCATTTTTTTTTTCAGCTCCAATTCAACTGAACAGCGTCAAAGTTGGTTAGGTAACCATTTTTGAGATGCTCTTTCATGCAGTGGAAATAATTTTTTCCAATCGATAAATTTTAGAACCTCGTTCCCAGGCCCTTGTTTAGAACATGGCCCATTCGACCTTTCTGATCGCGTCGCCTCTATGACTATGGCTGAGAAAACCTCTTCAAAAAAGTACGTTTCTAAGCTCAGATTGCTTCCTTTTTATTTCATACGGGCTTTAGACGATTTTTGAAAATAAATTATCGATACATACATGGATGACTCGTGAATGAGACGAGCAAACTGCTCTGTTCTGGATGCATATCTCCATGAGAACAATACCAAGAGCGAGCAAGCTTATTTCCTTCAAATCTATTGTCGAACTTAAAGAATTTCCGAGATTTGTGAGTCAATTTGTTATCTTATTTTCAACTTGGACTTACAGTTTATTTACTACAGTCCTGTACACGCCTAAGTCATTTCAGATCAAGCGTTTCAATTCTCAATTTGTGTACATGTAGCTTTTGATTTGCCAAAGCTCAAGTTTTCTCAAGGTGGGATAACTCTTTAACATGAATTGATTCGCCACTCAAAACAAAACCAGACGTTGATGTTCAGAATTCATAATAAGACTTTCGTTTGTGTTCAGTTGTCTCTTAGTTTTTGCTTCTGTTTTCCTGTTTAGTACTCGCTGTTGTTGTTTTTCTGTCGACCCTCAAAAGCATAATTTTATTCAAGTTTTGACCGCACCGCCCAACCATTTAGCTCTATTAGCCTATGCTATTTCTAAGTGGCTGTGCTCTCATTAAACTACAAAATTACCTTTTTACCTGAATATTGTCTGTAAATATCAGAGGGCACAGTAAAGATGTTTGTTGTTGTTGTTGAGACGCGCGAGTATGCTCTAAATTTCGTAAGTGCATTTTGTGGGACGCGTTCAAGAGACGACGCGATCATGACCTGGCCGCGTCGTCGTCTAAATTTTTCCGGATCGTTAACTCTCTATTTTCGCTGCGGGAATCCGTCTTTTTGTAGCAGTGGTACAGTGGTTCAAAGTCGGTCAAAATCCCATACATTTACTGCAATTTTAGCCGTGTTTGCCCCCCATTTAGGCGCCAATAACTGTGGAACCATCCAGTACACCTACAAAACTTTTTGTAGCCCCCTTTTATCCTTGCATAAAATTTGCTGACCCACCCCTTATCTGCACCAGCCACCACCCAATTGATTGTTTGGTTCTTCGAGCTTCGAGGAACCTTTTGCGAATCCGCCCAACCTCTAATTATCGACCGGTCCCTTAAAGTTACTATTTTTTGATTCTTCGAACTTTGTGGAACGTTTTCCGCTTTCTAAAGCTTTCAAAGTTTAGTCATAACTAAAGAGGCGAAGTGTTTTTTTCGCAGCGGTTTTTTCCTTCCTCCAGCAGCGAAACAAAAAGTCTTAAGTTAAGCAATCTCCAACAGCGTTATTTTGGATGGTTTTTTTTTTTTTCTTTCTTTCTTTCTTTTTTTTTTTTTTTTTTTTTTTTTTAATGCCTAACCTTATTTGGAGAGATTTGAACAAATTATTTACACGCTTCACTGCAGAAGTCCAATTGAAAGACAAGATATTGCGTAAAGCAATTGAGAAGGACCATTTTCTTCACTGCACGACACACGAAGCCAGTCACGAATCTCATAGCCGGTATATCTGCTGTACGCGGATGATGAATTTGGAGTGCACCATGACCATAAATTCTTTGAACAGTGTTACCAGAATGTCTTTATCAACCAAACACCTTTTAATCGTCAGAGAAAAGCTCCACAAAATTACTTGATCCTCGACTTGTGGACGGCTCGAGCTAACACAATCCACCTTCTTCGATCTCATCTTCCAATTCCTCTTGTCTTGGCTGCTCCAACTGGTCAACTGCACTCGACACTGAGCTGGAGGCTGTTGCATCACCTCTGACAAAGTCATTGAGGTTTTGGACTGGTCGTCTTTCTGTGGTTACGGCTTTGCCACCAATGTCACCTGGCACACGCAGGCTGCGGGATAACTTAGCAATCTAGGATTACAAGTAGTTACAGTGAATATTGAAGGCATACTGTAAGGGATGACGCTTGCTTCTCTCTTTCTAATGACATAAAAAACAAAGCGCATTTAATAATTTGTAGGGCGACAGACTACAGATCAGAACGTGGCCGTTTTCAAATCTCTCCGCTTTGTTCAAATCTTTGTACGTGTTTAACTTAGGAAGAACACGCTACCCTTGGCTACGACCCCTGCAGGTAGTCATCCCTTGCTTATCCTCGAAAACTTATTACAATTGGCAGACCCGATTCCAGAACGTCAAAGAACTACTGAGTACGTCACAAGGTGATCCGACGGTGATCCTCCCCGTCAGGGTCAAGCGTTCGTTCCTGGGCTGGGCGGATTAGGTAAAATCAACAGCGGACTATACATGTACATGATGGTGGTGGCGGTGGTGATAGTGATGATCAGCCTAGTCCCTAGGCCTTCCCTCTTCCCCCCTTGTCCGCGAGAAGTCTGGGAAGGAGTGGGCGAGAGAACACCTAGCAAATATTGCCAAAATACCCCTTGATGATGATGGTGGTGGTGTTGAGTATGGATGTACGTGGTGGTGGTGGTGGTGATGACGATAATGATGATGGTGGCCATGGTGATAATGGTGGTGGAGGTGATGATGATGATGGTGGTGGTGGTGGTGATGATGATGGTGGTGGTGATGAGGATGTAGGTGGTGGTGGTGGTGATCACGATAATGATGATGGTGGCCATGGTGATAATGGTGGTGGAGGTGGTGATCATAGCGATGATGATGTGAGGATGACGATGACAATGGTGATGACGCGAGGCAGTAAATTAGGTTTGCTCCAAGCTAATGTTGTAGGACTTACGTACACTAACAAGCATACGGCTCCTCACCAACCTCATTGTCCAAGTAGGTAAAGAGTGCTTCTGACGTGCATTTTTTCATTCCATCAGCATCGCCCTGATCAAAACAATCCAGGACTTTTTCTGCCGCTGCTGCCTCGTCGGAGCCACCAAAACCGGGAATTCTAAGAAAAGAGGAACAGTCGAATTAAAAAAAAATGTACCAAACACCCTACATATGCTTACTGTCCCAAGCTCGTCACATGCATGTCAATTTTCCACCTTTTCTTAATTCAACTTCGGGATTCCGGTAAAAATTTACCATTTTGTTCACGTTTATCAGACACCTAAGTTCACGTAAAAGACACGCCCCTACCAGTGTCGATGGTCTACTTGAATGCTGCCGGTATGGGGTTACAAGTATATGTGGTCATAGACAAACAGCCTTTCTAAAAAAGCTGCTAATCTGAAAGCATGGTTCACGCAACTCGTCAGAGCCGTGTGTATTCAGAAACGAAACCAATCTGCGCCTTGTTCTGCTCATCTTTTATACAATCAACATACCAGGATCCCTAACAGTGTTACTTTTGTAAGTTTCGTAAAGCAAAAAAATTCATTTTACATACTCAAAAGAATCTTTGTAGCAATTATCTGCCGCTACGTAGTCGCTTTCATGAAGATGAACGACAACCATACTGAGGACAACCTACACAGAAACGAAACAGAAGATGGTCAGTTGAATTCTTTGAAAAGCTAGGTTCTACTGGACACTGAGCAGTAGAAATTAACAATAATAACATAGCTGGTAAATTCGTGCTGTCAAATTCAACTGCGCGAGCGTGCTTCATATTGCTATTGTGCATGCTGATGACGTAGCAGATGGAACAAAATACCTGGAAAAATAGGCAATATTTAAACTACAGCGTTGAAAATGTGAAGCACTTGGGAAGTTTGGAGAGCACTCAAGTGGCTAGAGTTGCTCTCGGCTACGCCTCCAGCAACTCTTACGCATCTTTCTTGCTCTTCAAACTTCCCACGTGCTTCAAATCTCGATGAACGTACAGTGATGCATGAACCAATTGTTAACTGACAAAATAAAGGAAAACCTTGAGACTCGAAAAAAAATCGTTCAATGTGTGACAACATAATTTGGTGATCTTTACAGGATTATATTTCTCGGGAATTTGTGTAACATTTACTTGAACAATCTCTGATACTAAACGACTTACGTTTTTGGGATATAACATGCGATGTTAAAAGGAATCCATAAAAAAGGAATTCATGTCGCAGAAATTCTGGTAATAGCGTAACTTAATCCCGCCGACGTGAAATGTTCATCTGGTATAATGGATCCGCAGTCTTTTACGAAAACAGACAATTGTACATAAAAAGAAGTACAGATCAATTTGGGTAGTGTCTCATCACTGGGCTCCCTTTATCTACTTTGTCAGTGCTATGGCAACATCCTCAATAGGGCATGGGTAATGTTACTTCTATTTCCAACATTTTACCTTGTACATCATTTGAAAATTTTCCACTTGTTGATAAAGTTTCATTAGTTGCTTGAAAACAGTCAAAGCCTCTTGAAATCTAAAGTACATGTGCCACAAGGTATTTTAGTTGAAATGGCTAATTATGGAACAAACAAATAACTTAGATACAAAATGATATTCAAACACGAAACAGTGATTGAACAAGTTAAAGTACAGGAGATGGAACTACATGTAAGGCAGCATAACGGAGTTTTAAATGAACTTGAATTAGAATGGACTATTACCTTTTTAGCTTCAGATAGAGGTTAGCAGCTTTTGATAAAGGTTCTATTGCCTCTCGAATTTTGTCCTCGGCCTGTAAAGTTGGATGGAATAAATTACGAAGCATGTCTGCACCTGCGAGTTATACTACCATCACAAATGCTGTAGTTATGTGAAAAGAAAAGGTAAACAGGAAAAGTATGCCGTATCTCTTCAAGTAAGCATCCGGCCACCTATTTAACGTTTTGGGTAAAAGGAGAGACGATTATTCGGGGGGGGGGGGTCCTTCTGAGAGAAGGTTCTTTATAATGATTGTTTAGATCAACATTTTCGCAACCTTTCTGTAACACTCCGGCTGACAACCCAGTTACCTCACACCAAGACAAATTTAACGTTTTACGTTAATGGTTTCTCCCGGGAAAGGAGGGGGGGGGAGTACTTAAAAAATTTAAATACGGGGAGGCTCAACCCTGACGTCCGACCCCTTACCCTTTGATATACCATTTTGACAGAAAAGGTGCCCCTTTCGAAAACCTAAAACAGGAAGTCTTCTTGTCATTTTCACGTCGCGTTCAACAAATTAAAGTACAGTCATAAGGTATGTGTGTTCGGAATATTTTAATGAAAGGCCTTTTTAAATACCTCAATGACAGATTTCCCTACCCTTTCATATACTTCGACTCCTGAAATCCCTACCTTTTCATATACCTGAAGTGTGAAAAAGGTACCCCTTTCGGGCAGAGCCTCCCCGTATAGGCCATTATAGGGAGTACCCCCCAGGTGGGATTTCTTTGTTAGAGACCAAAATTAGCTGGAATTCACAAAGTGTAACATTTTATTTTGCTATACAACGGTTTCAATTCAATTCAATGCCATATAAAGAAACAATATCTCTGGCCAATCACAACAGACTGCAGTCGACCAATAGCAATTCAAAGGAAACATACTGTAAAAGTTCTATTAAGCCCCCCTTCTCTATTAACCCCCCCCCCTCTCTAATAAGCCCCCCCGTTTGCAATAAGCCCCTCCTTTCTAATATGCCCCCCCCCACCCCTCTTTCTAATAAGCCCCCCTCCCCCTTTGGGAACTGAGATTTTGTAATTAGTCACTCCTATTCTTTCTTGCAAAATCAATTTCATTTGCTTTTAAACAAATATACACTCAAACACAATACTGTTTGCTGCTCTTTATTAGATAATAAAATTTTACTGTACAGTTGTAGCTGTTTGAGTTTTGTACAAAAACTGTTTTAAGACAAAAACAGGGTGTTTAAGATTTGCAATAAGCCCCCCTCTCTATTATGCCTCCCTGTCTATTAAGCCCCCCGTTGATGAGACCCCGAGGGCTTAATAGAGCTTTTACGGTAAATGGAACCTGGGAAAGTGCTTGTGAGAGAGTAACCACTGGTTTCGTTTTCCTCCTCACTGGCCAAGGAAATGGCGGGAATTCTGCCAGTTACCAGTCACAGAACGTACTCAAGCAAAATGCAAGAAAACGCGAGAGATTTTCAACGTTCAACTGAAACCCAAAGAATGGTTTAATTCACTAACAACAACTGGTACGTACAACGTTCATTTCACTGGCTGAAATGTATAGCTCAGCAGCTTTTCCTGGGTCACTTGAATCACACATCCTGAAACAAAAGCACAACATTGATTACACAAAGTTTAAAAGGAGGCTACATAGGAGTGGCCTCAGCATAATATTAAAGCAAATTAGAATCAACACGGTTTTAACTTGAGATCCCACAAGGACTTGCCCTTTTCTGTCCTTTAGTTGGTTTAAAAAGGATTTGCACTGGACTTGCACTTTTACTCTCTCTTTGCTATTTCCTTGGTCTCTGCTTCAAGAATGTCAGAAACTGGGACTCTCACCTGATTGACATCCCAAATCTTAACTATTAACTTCCATTCTTTGGAGTCTTAGGTTTCAGTTTGAATTAAATGTCAAAGGTTCTCTACCCAGGAGAATTACATTTACATTACATTTACATTTAATACATAAAAGAGAAACTGAAGAGATTGAGTTCAAGGCTAGAGATGCAGTTGACATTATAACACTAGAAATATTATTCCATGGAGAAAATGCCATTGCTCTAATACAAAATTGTTTGCAGTTATAAAAAGACTAAAGTGGAGCTGAAACACAAGTACAGCTGTAAACAAACAAATTCAGCAAACCTTTTGTTTAACTTCCCTGTTGAAAGGTGTACTTACTTGGCTCCTCTAACAAGGGCAAGGGCCCCTGTGTCCGGTGAACCACTCTGTCTGTACATGTCGCTACAGCAAAGAAAACACAACGTATAGTAAATTCCATGCGCTAAGTGAACACTCTGCAGTCATCACAATAACATGATAAACATGGCCATGAAACGTAAGTCATTACTTCTACATAGACCCTGCAACAATGAAAAACTAAACATTTTCAAATAAATATTTACACAGAAAATTAACCAACAATCAGGCTCTATTTTCCGTCCACTTGGTAAATCTTTCCATCAGGAAACATAAAACTAATGCTTAAATTAGGCCTGATCACAGGTTAACAGAAATTCTAAAAACAGGCTAAAATTTGCAAAAAAAAAGCCTGAATTGGAGCTTAAACTGGGCCTGATTGCAGGTTAACAGAAATTCTATAAACAGGTTAAAATTTTCAAAACAAACGCTGAATTTGAGGTTAACAATGTAAAGAATTTGTATCAAAACAATTCCTCAAAAATCTTTTTCTTTTCTAAAATATTCCAAGCACTACTATAAAAATGGCAGGTAACTGCACAGTGTAAATGTGTTCATTCGGACTTGCTCTTTCAAATATTGATATTTCCTACATGTAAGTTATACATTGTACCTCATAGTACATCTGTACAGTGAAAGTGAAGTCTCTTGCCAAGTTGATCCCAATACTTTACCCCCTTTCAATAATAATATGTTCAAGTTATATATGTACATGTACTTTAGCACAATTGAATCATAATATGATAACCAATCAGAGTCTAAACACTATTCCGATTACATGTCAGAGTAGCAAAATTCCTACAATCAAGTGGTGAAGGCATCAGTGTGAAACATTTATAATAATTGTTATTTTTATCGGTGGTTCTCACAGGGGTATGTGATTTCCAAGTTAAAGTACCATTTTCATTACATGTGCACTGGTTGTCAAACTAAATTACCCCTGTAAGCTGTCTTACACTGCTCTTTCCACTAGTGAAACAGCCTCTGTGATATTCTTCATTTCCTTTAAAGCTGTAGCAGCCTGCTCTAGTGCCCTGTAGATATAATAATCATAGAAATCAAGTTTGATGGCTGAAATCACTGTTCTTTCCTGCTTTTTTAATCATAATTGATTTAGTTAAGTTACATTTCAAATTAGTTCCCCTGATGAAGAATTGAACCACAAAGAGAAACCAAAAAAAAAGACAACAACAACAACAAACAAACAAGCAAACAAAACAAGAGTACTAGGCTCCTTTCTTTGGCTACAAACAAGTGTTAAATAAGCCCTAGCTTGTTCCAAATAATTTATGATAAAATTATTATTGTAACGTAAACTTTCATAATTGAAAATAATGAGCTGCTTTTGTGCTCTCCTTACTTTGCTGCATAGAAGAATCTAAAGGACAGAAAAAATGGGTGTATGTTAAGGACAAACTGTAAAATATAACATTGCTACATATACTTAAGTGATAACAATCAAAAGCAATAAATAATGTAGCTTTGAAGTAAATGTACCCATATGAATAATTGTATACCCACACATGATACAATGACATAATTATACTGTAATTATGTTATGCATGCTTCATAAAAATACATGTATGCTTGAAAGCAATAATTTAGTTTCACTCAAAAAATAAAACACAGCTAACTGTTGTCACTATCATACAGAATGCACATATTTGATGGATCTTTACCCTTAACACTAGCTATAATTATACAATGTAATTGCATACAGTACAGCAAACTATTGGTAATAAAATATTTATGTATTGATTTAGGATAAAATTATAGGTCAGGATTGCTGCCAGAAAATCAAAAGATCATTAATAAATTTTAGCTTTGTGATTATGGAGACATCAATTATCAACACAGAGGTAACAAGTGAACATTGCTATGAGTTATTTGTGATCATTTTCATTATTTCCTTTCAAAACTAAAACATATGTATCAAAATACCTGGTGGCCTCTTAATTGGGAGGAAACAGTCAGAACATTGTGTTTCTCAGCAGGACAGCCAATAAGGGTGGTCAACCAGTAAGGGTTTTATTACACTACTTGGAGCAAATGTGTGAAAAGCATGTGAAATGTATGTGAAACTTGTATGAAAATAGTTCAGGCATATGAAATTTGGTTTGAAAAGAGATTCACATCAAAATCTCTTGTTTCACATGTGTGTGAATTCATCAGCTAATGTGTGAAATAAGACGTAGTTTTAAGGTAAGTGCAATTCAGCATGTGAAACACCATGTGCAATAGTGATATGTTTATATACCATGTGAAATAACCATGTGAAAGAATGTACTATGTGAAATAAACTTAGAAATACATGTGAAAATAAGTTAGGCATATGAAATGTAAAATTAGTAATTAAGTATTACAGACCTCTATGCAGAAGAAAGGTTTCACTTTACATGTGTAGAGAATTGAAGAGATTATAACTTTACAATGACAAGTCAGTGGATTGAAGAAGTGCATGAAAATATTAATTAATGCTACACCCACATACATTTCAAGTTGATCAAGCTTTTAGAAGTGGGAAGCATAAACCATCCTCAGGGGGCAATGTGTGCAGGTAGAGAGTCTGGGAATGAATGAGCCGTTTTGGTCAGCAGGCATACCACTGCAGGCTCATAGAAAGATAGTTTCTTTTTGGCGGGCAATGGCAAGTTCGTTTTGCAAGCAGTACATTTCTTGAAGATTTCATTTTTTTTTAGCATAAAATGGTGGATTGAAACAACGAAATAGTGAATACTACCGCTCTTAAACAGGTAAGCTTAAGTTAAAAGCAAATGATAAAAGATTTGCTTCAAAATTCATAGATATACCATGTGCTTTCTTCGTGAGAGCTAGCTAATCACCATCGTTCTCAATGTACTTGAGCTCTGTAAACCTTTGTCATGGCATAATATTGTCTATTTTACTGAAATAACAGACGATTAAAGCTAGCTAGTACTAAGACTGATATCAGTGCCTTTTCATGATGACTGATTCATTTTAAAATCTGTTCTTGGCTTACCTTGTACATGCATGACCTTGTTTGAATGAAGTTGAAAGAACCAATTCATGAATGAGTAAGGACCAATTTTTTCTCAGAGGTATGATCTTTTGTTTTGATCTATGGATGTTTAACTCAGCTGTTGTGGGGCTCAAGAATGCAGCTTTAGACTGAGTCAGTCAACAAACTGCTTCAGTTCTTTAATTAACAGTGAAATGTATAACTATAATCTAGCAAGAAACATGAGTTTTAATTTTCTCCTGAACATTACATGCAATGTATATCATTCAGGTTGTTTTGAAACTGCAAATAAATATTGATAGCATATTTCATTCATATTGTCTGTACTCATTCTTGCAAAAGTAAAAAACAGCTCTCACTGATAATCTCCATATGCAATTTAGTAGTATTTTAGGTATGACTATCTGGAGTGGTATATAAATTACCTCAAAATATTAAAATCTCTGCATGATTGTGTGAAATCATTTATGAAAGCTTTGTGAAATGCGTGTGAAAGGTGTGTGAAATTCATGTGAACATTTAATGAAAGGTGTGTGAAATTTGTGTGAACATTTCATGTAAGGTGTGTGAATTTCATGTGAACATTTTCTGAAAACAATCCCTCAAAGACATGCGAAATTTTTTTCACACTGTGTGAAAACACCATGTGAAAAGGATAACATTTTTTCACACGTATTTTCACAGGCATTTCACATTAAAATTTTTCACACGTATGTGAAATAAACATGTGAAACCACTGTGAAAATAAATGAATATGATGTGAATAACGTGTGAAAATAACCACTTTTTTCACACAGGTTTTTCACTTGCTTTTCACACATTTGCTCCCAGTAGTGTTAAAGTACATGTACTAATATGACGTGAGTTACCAGTAGGGAATTTTGATAACTGGATAGTAATTTTACTGTAAAACAGAGGGCCATCTTAATAGGGGTTCAATTTGACAATATCTATACCCATTCCAGAGCATACAGGCATTAGCAGATTTGAATCCCCTTCCCAAAAACCCTCTGGATGCCCAATTTAGTGACAAACATAATTTACAGTATGTTCAAGAAACTTTTAAAGGATACGCATGAGCATTGTAATGTGCATCAGCAGCTTTCTTGAATGCATCGCTGGCCTTGTCATAACATTTTGCAGCTTTAAAACATGTCCCTGTAATGTATGTTAAGAGGAGTAATCAATTGCTATTTCCCTGGTTTTGAGTTCCCTGGGTGCCAGGATTGTGAATAAAATTAATATGAGATGAACTAATCAGTGTCTGCCATACATGAGTACTGCAAAAATTACTAAGTCATCAGAAATGTATAAGCTGATGTGTTTGCAGTGGAGAATTGCGTTGTGGTTAGTATGTCAGACTGACTGTAGAAGGGTCAGTGGTTTAAGCAAAGGTACAGTAGCTCTCAATATTGTGGTGTTGCAATCTCACAAAAACTTTAGCACTGTTTCTGTCTACTCTGGTGTACAAATACTGTAAGTAAAAAATGTGGCAAAAATGGTGTGCCATGCAGCTTGCAATGGATAAGCACCCTGTCTGCAAGAGAGTAGTTAAGACTCCTAGTTGCCTCAAGGGCTACATATACCAGCAGTTACAACATGTTAGTTTTCAATTATTACTATTGATATACCAGTGCTATGCCCAATGCAGGTCAACCTCACAGCAGACATCACACATGTTGTAGTATTTATGATCTTATGAGCAAGCAACAGATTTTAGTGATTTACTACAAGCTGTTAGAAGTTAAGCTTCAAGCAGAACTTAACTTCTGAATTTCCAAGGTGTTTGTAAATCATTAAGCCAAGCTGAATCTTAATTATCCAAGCAAATTAAGCCATGACAACTCAAATTTCCTCTTGTTCAACTAAAATGCAGTTCACTGGTTTTACTGACAAAATTGATAATCAATGCAGACACAGACTTTGAAATTATATGAATCGTGAATAATTGGGGTTAAAATACAAAGGAATTAACTAGGTTAAAATCATTTTAACGAGAATTTTATTTTGACCTGCAGCAAACATGTACATAAAATAAAATGTACGTACCAGCTTTCATGTATTTATCTGAAGCACTGTCCCAGTCAGGCTTCCATTTTAACCAACTTGTTTTCATACTAAAAAAAGGGAAATATAATTTTTAGAGCAAGATGATAGCTCAAAGTAATCACATTTTGGAAAGTCTGTGTAGTTCTTTTGCCCCTATATTTTATTCATCCATAGTGCTTTTTTATTTTATGATAACAATCATGCTGTGACATCTCTGTAGCTTCCAGTGGTACTTGTCTCAGGCTTTAGTTATTTCTATATCTTACTTGTCTCAGGCTTTAGGGGCAGTGTCACGGGCATTTTGCAGTTTTAGGTCAATTCTGTACTAAAAACATTACTTTGAGGCTTTACTCATACACAAAACACTTCTGTAAAGCTACGACGAAGATATCAAATGATTTTTGTCAGAAAGGGCTAACCATAATAAACTTTTTGAGGATTTTTTTGAAGACATAGCATCAAAACTTGAAAAAACTGGCCAATTTTTTCAAGTTTCAATCCATTTCCATCCTTGCCATCCATAGCAACAGGTGACAGGAAACAGTTTCAGTACCTTCAAATAGTCTTTAATAACAAACTTAGACCATTATTTTTGGAATTCAATTGATGCGAAGGCACCTTCTGGCTTTTTATAAGGTTGCCAAATAGCGTGACACTGCCCCTTTAAGGCTAACTATGACAATTCAGGGCTAATGACCAGGAAGCTACAGCAAAGATACAAGTACCTGTCAGTGAAGAGCTTAAAAATAAGAAATGGTAATGACAGCCTGTACAGTAGGACTGAGTGGAGTACAATTCAGTGAGTAATCAGGTGAGTGATTTCAAATTGGCTGAGCACATAGCGCAAGGCTGACTTGAAATTACAAGCATGATTACCCCTGAATTGTACAACACGAAATCTGATTACCAATTAATTGTGTCAATAACAAAATGCAAGAAACTCTAGAGGTCAACTTTCTAAATTGTAAAACGTATTGCACAAAATAGCCAATGGAAATAGTTACTATTTTACAAAGCACGAAGATTGAAAACTGACATGACATGGCAGCTACTGCTCAACATGCCCAAATAAGGTAACTGTCAGAATGATTTGGCCTGTCCAATTACAGGTGTTTGTAATCGGACAGTTTGGACCTGAAGCAGCCAATTAAGACACAAATAAAGGCTGTTAAGAGCCAATCACATTCAAGCATTTTGTTATTGACACAATTACTAAAGAAATTACGGCAGGCATGTACTGCACATTGTATGAATTCCCTATGTTTATGGTAAGCCACTTAACTAACGCAGTTAAAAGGAGTAAACTAAACTTTGTCTGTAAGGTCATTAATTTTCACTGAAACAGGATGCTTGAATCTGTTTACAGCAAATGATGGTTAAGGAAAACATGGGCTCCAAAGCAGGTGACAGGAAGAACAGGGAAAAAAAACTGTAATTCCCCTCTAGTCGGGTTTACCTCGGTGTAAAAACCTGGTGAGGTTTTCTTTGTTTTATGAGGTATTGTTTTGCTGGGCACCATTGTTTAGAATTAAGGTTTTTTTGTGTAATTTGTGAGTTTCACAGGTTTTTACACCAAAGTAGAGCCCTCTAGTCCCTTCCTTCATATTCCAAAGAATCACAGTCAAAAACTGACTGCATGTACAGGAAACAAGAGTTTTCCCTACAGTGTAAATGCTGGTCCTAAATTATGCAATACCCTGCCCAATTTATTGAGGGGAGCTACATGTAATTCCCTAGCTTCCCTTGAGAAAAGAATGGTAGACCTTGACTTTTGCTTATTTTCTTAGTTACACTGTAAGTGAAGTTTTGCCATTAACTTTTTACCTGAAGTAATAAGATTTAGTAACTAATTAAACATGCATGGTATTGAGAGAACTTCAAGGGTAAATACAGATTCAGTTCAGTTCATTTTAGTTCTCTTTTGTGGACATGGTGACCTACAGCTGCACATGTATGAAGCTTCAGCGACTATCAAGTTGGAGTGAGATGTGTCATTTATTTCGCACCAACAACTGATCAGTAATTCGCATAAACTGAAAATTAAGGATTACAATACAACTAAATCAACAACCAATTACGATAGGACAAAACCAAAAACAATTATTAAAAGGTCAAAGTATGAACTTTGGTCTTCTTTCTTGAACAAGGGAGACATGCAATAAATAAAAAATAAATCATATTTAACCAAGAGACTCCTAACCAAAGTGATTTTCAGAGAGGTCCTGGGAAAATGAAAGTAACAATAAACAAAATGATTAAGAAAAAAAAGTTAAACAAATAAAAATTAACAACAAAAAGTGATAAGAATGATTAAAAGCCATCAAGAATTTTTAAAGCTTAAAAGCTAAGGTATTTAGCTTTTAAGAAATCAATTAATGATTCAAAAATCTTTAAAACTGATTTAAAATTAAATTGCATCCAAACGTTGTGATACTGTTTGAATTTCTTATTATACAAATTTAAATTGTTTCAATCTTGGGCAGCGTGATACTGTGTTCTTTGCTTTCCCCAGTTCTTTCCAACACATGTCAATCTCAAGTGTTGATGAGATCAAAACAATGCTAAAATTGATTACTCCCAACAATACTCCCAACAAGACTAATTCCACAGGGAGGTAACCTCATAACAGGAATTTCTCAGCTTTGAAAAAATTGAATACGAACTTTCACTTCACAAGATTCACTTAAACTCCAATGTCAATTATAGGAGCATTTAGTTAAAATGAAATATTAGTTCATTATTCAATGATTGAAACACAACCCAGTTGATTCTTTAATGCCTACTGAATGAAGGGTGCTTATGATAAGGTTAATACAGATCCTATGAAAGGGTTTTCAATAAAAATATTAATTTAAAGCAGGTGGATGGTTGAAATTAAGTCAGCAGATGCAAGGACAATCAAGGGGCCATAAGCCCCCTTCTTATAAGGGGGTTTCAGAACATGGTCACCCAGAAAAAATTATGGTATCTGGAGCCTCGGAAATGCAATTTCCAGGATTCTGGGCATCAAAACGAGTAAAATAGATGAGGTACACTTTACAGTAGGTTTGTTAGCAGGAACAACAAGTTAGCGTCTCAGACAAAAAGCAACAAAAATGGATGTTGTTCTAAGCTATTGGCCACATTACCAAAACACACACAAAATTCTAAAACCCTTAATCTCTTTATTTTGACAAATTGCAATTGCAAGAGTTTCAACTGCAACCACAAACAAATATGGAGAGAGGGGATCACCTTGTCTCACACCCCTTTCCAAAGTAAAGTAATCTGTTGTAAGGCCATTGCTAATAACACAACTTTGAATATTATTGTACAGTGTCTTAACCCAGCGAATGAAGTCAGGACCAAACCGAAAGGTTTCCAAGCAACTAACTAGCAAGCTCCATTCTAAGGTGTCAAATGCTTCTCAGGGCTAGTAATAAATTCATCAAAAACTGAAGGAATGTGGATCGGATCCTCCAGAGGAAAAACCTTAAAGCCCTTTGGTATTAAAATGGCCAGATGAACCAATCAAAGCCCTTGGGGTCTATTACTCCTATGACATTAACTTGCTGCACGAAAAAAATTTTATCGAGAGATTAGACAGCGTTAAAAAACTCATAAACATTATTTTGGTCTTTACGAGGTCTTTCTGTTTACGGGAAGGTGGCAATTATTAAGTCTCTAATTATTCCAAAATTTGTTTATATTTCTTCACTTCTGCCGGTCCCTAAGGAAATTGTTAAAGAGTTGAACCGTATGTTATTTAAATTTTTGTGGAAAGGACCTGATAAAGTTACAAGACTATCCACGATAAATGAATATGATAACGGTGGTTTAAAAATGATCGACCTGGAAAGCATGATTAAATCTTTACAGTTAGCCTGGATGAAAAGAATCTTCGGGACTAGCGAGGGTATTTGAAAAGCTATTTACGTTTTTCATTGGAACGCTTTGGAGGCCTCTTTTTATTTTACTGTAATTATGATGTTAAAGATCTCTCTATCTCTTCTCAATTTTATTCTGGTTTACTTCAGTGGTGGTCAGAATTTCATGATAATTTTGACACAAGAAAGGAGTGGAAATTTATACTGTGGAACAATAAGGAGATACGTGTATACCGTTAACATGGGAAGGCCAGTTCGTCGACTGTTGCAGTAAACAGTGCGCATCAAACACCAAAATGAAAATTTCCTTGGGGCGTGCATGTTCCATTTACACAAACATTCCCAACAGTAGGGATTACAAAGTAATCCAAGCTGAAAGGCCTGGAACTGGTAGAAATGAGCAATAGAACACACATTTCCGTTTAGGAATTTTTGACTACCTTTCAAGAAATTCCGTTTTACCCAGAAATTTTCGGTTTGGGAAGACCAAAATAGGCTTTCCATTTACATTCCAACCAAAATTTCTGGATTTTTTTGCTAAATGGTAAACAACCAATATCTTCCTAATTACTAAATAAGGATAAAAAAATTGTGAAGAAACTGCATGAGACCCCTTCTGCCCAGTCTTAATACAGATCCCATGAAAGGGTTCTCAATAAAAATTAATTTAAAGCAGGTGGATGGTTGAAATTAAGTCAGCAGATGCAGGGACAATCAAGGGGCCATAAGCCCCCTTCTTATAAGGGGGTTTCAGAACATGGTCACCCAGAAAAAATTATGGTATCTGGAGCCTCGGAGGGCATCAAAATGAGTAAAATAGATGAGGTACACTGTACAGCAGGTTTGTTAGCAGGAACAACAAGAGAGCGTCTCAGACAGAAAGCAACAAAAATGGATGTTGTTCTAAGCTATTGGCCACGTTACCAAAACACACACACACAACTGCAGCTTTATTCCAATACAAAATAATTACCTGGGCATTGCTAAGACAATTTCACCAAAATGAAATCCTAAATGTATACATGTAAGGTACATTTACTTT